>JAEIFG010000477.1:0-585000 GCA_018901795.1 Drosophila sp. st01m | reverse complement strand
CTGTCGCCGCAAGGAGGAGCCACATATAGAACAAATGCCTCAACCAAAGAAGCCCCGTTTAGTATTTACCGATCTGCAGAGACGAACATTACAAGCAATTTTTAAAGTAAGCACATTAAATGGTTGCTAAAGAGATAACAATGATAAATAATTTATGATTTAGGAAACAAAGAGGCCTTCAAAGGAGATGCAAGTGACGATTGCACGTCAACTGGGACTGGAGCCCACAACAGTGGGCAACTTCTTTATGAATGCCCGGCGGCGATCCATGGATAAATGGCGTGATGATGATACGAAAAATATGCAACATGTGCATAGCCGACAACAAGATGTGTCCTCTGGCGAAGAGAGGGACAGGGAGAGGAACAGAGAGAGAGAGAGGGACAGGGAGAGGGAGAGGGAGAGGGAGAGCAGCAGTGAGACGCATGGACATTATGGGAGCCTACATACGACTGCAATGTCACCGCTTGATAACTTTGATGATGATGGCGAAATGGACTTGGAACTGGAGAATCACGATTTCCTTGTTGATGAGCACGATGATGGCGATGACCATGACGATATATTGTGACACCATAGAAAAAATAAGCGAAGAGAATTCCGTAAACAGTTTGAGAACACGATATCCAAAATGAAACACAAGCAACAGTTGATAAATCAATCTTCATCTTCCTGCACTCGCACTTACTCTGTAAACGGAATCGATAACGATAACGATAACGATAACGATAGCTATAACGAGCTCGATACCGAATCTGATGATAATACGCACTCGAGTCCCAGTAGAGAGATCGGACGAACAACTTTGCGGCTTCACAATTCCAATTCCAAATCATTACATAGTGTTGTTAGAACCAACATCATTGTCAAGCACGAGGAAGGTATCAACAATAACAATAACAATAACGACAACAATAATGATGCACAGCAATTTCAATTGGAATCAAAGTCTCGTCAAGAATCAGTCTCAGTCTCAGTCTCTGACTCTGAGCTAGAGTCCGGGACAGTGGCTGGACAATGGACAACGGACATATCAATTGATGGTCTCGGCGCTGTCGACTGTATTACGGATTACGGATTACTGAACCTTCAATCAGATGTTAATGTTGACGTCGATTGTTCAGATAGTTTGCTATTATCTAACAACGATTCAGCTAAACTAGTCACTGTACGTTTTGGCTCAAAGTATTTCAAGAATACTACACTAAAGCTAAATGAATCGTTGGTCCATTAACTTGATTTATTTCTGTAATTATTTATTTTTTTTCCATTTATTTAATAGTAGATTTTGTTTAAAGAATGCCTAAAGATGAAGGGTCAATTTCAATTTAAGCCTATGTATTAGATGTACATAAATTTAAACGACAATCGAAATAGTGAACCCTAAAAGATGCTATCGTTATTTATCGTTATATTTTATATATTCAGTTTATACAAAGTCAATCATTTTTCTTTTTTAAGAATCAGTTTTTATTTAAAGCTGTGTTACATATATATATTTGCTTAATTTATTGCGTTTTTAAATGTATTATTTTGTAAATGCTTGTTCTTTTTATACATCTACACACATTTACGGAGCTGTTTAATATTGTAAAATGCATCAATTATTATTATTATTATTATCGACTAAGTTGACACGAAAGAAAAGCTGCGGAAAGGCAGTATTATATTTTAGAGTTTTGAAACCGTTTTCTATTTATTCACGTCCTTAAGACATATATATAATGTACTCACTGTGATTTGAAGGTAGAGTTAAAATACTTAATTGTTTTGTTTTGTTGTTTTAATCGATTGTTTTTATTAAATTCATCTATTTTTGATTATATTTAATATGATTTAATTTTTTTTTGTTTTTCATATAATTACCCCCATCATCATTATAATCCTTTAGGCGAAACATAATACAAGCTGTACGTGTGGCAATATACATACTTATTTTGAATATTGTTTGAGTGTTAAGACTTATAAGTTTATGCAATGGTATTCAATTAAGTCAGGCTCTGTCCTATATTGAAAAACACTCATGTACATACATACAAACAAAGATACATACACATATACATACACATATATTAAACGCGTTTGAAGCCGAGTGATGCCGCAACAAAAAGAAGAAAGTCTCATACTAAGAAAAGTAAAAAATGTAACTATTACTAGTCAAATTTATAAAATAAACAAAATACAATTCAAGATTAACATAAAAAATGCATTAAAAAAATACATTAATATTAATATTTAAAATATAATTAATTCTAAATGTATATAATGAAATGCGCTTTTTACATAAATGAAAGGAAAGAAAGACATAAAGTAGTAGATACTATCCATATACTTAAACATATGTACTTATGTACATTCGATTTTGTTTTGATTCTGGTGCGTATGCTTATCACATAAAACGCAAGTACAAGTACATAAGTATGTACATATTATTATTATGTGTTTGCATTTTTCAAAACAATTAAACTAACAGGCAATTAGCACGAATATTTCAATAAATATGTACACATGTATATTTATACGTATCTGAAGAAGTAATGCTAGAAAATTTAGTTTAAATGAGGTACAATTGTAGACACAAAAGACACAATACGTGCATAGTTTCATACATACAGTCACTCAAGTAATTGTTTTGACAAATTAAGACTTGACCATCCATTGCTTTTTGTTTTCTAATACTTTCTTTAATTTTTATTTATAATTGCTTAACAAAAACTAAGGATATGATTATTAAAAACTAAAAACTAATGCGTTTACATTTTTCTTTGTCAAAACAATTGGTTGATTAACTGTACAGAAATTGGAATGTGAAAAACTTAGCTTACATAGACCCATTCACATTATAAGTATGTATAATAAAGTAAATGCAATAATGAATAAAACAAATCCAAATCATTATCATTACGCCGTTCAAATAAATTTTGTCTTGCACTTTGGTATTTTTTTCATATTTCTACTCGCGGAATCGAAGTTAGAAATGAGGAACCCTTTTGGCAACAAAAAACGTGCACGAGAAGACAATTAACGGCAGTAAACGCAAATTATATATTCTCCTCATATTTTCTGGCATATTTTTTGAGAACTATGGGAAACATTCTCTCTGATCAAGTGTGACAGACACTTTACTACCTGTAGGACGAGCAAATCATCCAGGTGGACGTGCTCATAACTGTTGTTAGAAATTACCTGCTTAACTGTCTTATAATCAATTAATTAATCCAAATTTAAAGGTTCCTTTTAATATTTCAAGTTTACTTAGCTAGCGTTTTATCAATGCTGATGTTACAGGAATAGATTCAAATATTTTTTATTCTATTTGTTCATTTTTTTAATTTGGTGTCAAGTAAAAGTTTTGAATAAATTGAAAACTAGAACAAAGCACTTCGCTTCAGGGGAGTTTTCTGAACTTAAATCTCCTGAATATTTTGTTGCTAAATTTGGCTTCGAGTAAATTTAAATTATATTGCATCTATATAAATATTTTAAAATTTCTATTGATGTGGTACATCTCAAATGTAATCGATAGTGCCTTTATTATTATTTTGCAATGAAAAGTCTATGAATATACAAAAGTTCACACAAATCTCATGTTTATATTTTATCTTATCACTCGGTGGCCCTTCTCGTAACGAAGCTGAGTGTTTTTCTTTTGTTGTATTACTAAACAAATAACCTAGTGGGAACTCATTTAATACAACTGAAAGTGTCCAAGCAAATGCCATGCGATTGCGAAGTTGACCTAAAGAGCGGGGAAAATTTTTTTTCCTTCGGCCAGTTGGCTGGCATAGCTCAGTAACACCGTAGATTTAACAAATTTATAAGAAATACAATATAGTAAATTCGATGGACTCTTTATAAATTAAAAACAATTTTTTAAGGTCCAATTTCTTAAAGTTTAGTACAACCGGAAATTGAATAACCTATAGAGCACTAATTTCATTCAATTGAAAGTGTCCAAGCAAATGCCCTGCGCTAGTGAATGAAATTAAGTCTAAATTATTTCTGGAAGAAAATGTAACAATGTGTAAGACTTTGATCAACTTAAAATGTGGGTGTGGCTTTCGACAATTGCTTCCGTACATGGCTGTAAAAGAAGAGAAAAGAACATATTTGAGAAATTGTGCAACATATCTTAGTCCTTATCGATTATTGCGCAGTGTCAAATGCCAAACAAAATTGAGTATCATTCGTCACAAATTGGGACCTTTACAGTGATATATAGAACAAATATGTAGTTTCTAATGTGTTACACTAGAATTTGTGGTCTCTCAATTTAAGTAGGTTTTAGCGGTTTGCCGCTAAGCTACCGGTTTTTTCAAAGAATTTTTAGATTTCCAATAAGGAATAATTCATCATCAATTAATTTAAGGGTTTTTAACGCATTTATGCGAAACAAATAGTTAAACTGACTTTTCATCTCCTTTCGGAAAGACCAATAAAAATTTAAAATTTAAATATCTTTTGAACAAGTTTTCAAATGATAAAAATGTAAATTAAATTAATTATTTCCTTTTTTTGGAAACTTACCTATTTTTTTTTGGAAAAAATATCGACACAGATAGAACATTTTCCTGATATCCTTGCGCAATCTGATAAATTTAATATTTTAGTTTGAATTTGCTTCAAAAAGCGTTAACTTTCTCATTGAAAATTAATAATTTGGCGAATAAAAAAAAGAGAATTTCTAAATGCGGATGAAAATTGATTCTTAAAAAGTATAAAAAGTAACCATATTCTAACACAATTTCTTTAAAAGTATCCGTCTTCTGTGAAGTTACCATATTTGGTACTTGAAAAATTGTACCCAAAATGGTTAAAGGTGCCAGATTGAGGTGGATCGGGGTGCCACCTTTTTACTCATACAGTATTTTCACATCCATACATAATCTATTTTTATGATTTAAATCAATTATTAATTTAGAGCAACATTTATTGAAGTTAATTGGATTAATTATCTAATATATTTTTTAAACAATGTCCGCGCAGTTTTAAAAGATTATTAGATTTCCAAACAATAAACGAATGAACTGAACCAAATGACCTACAATCAGGGATTTAGTGCGTTCGTTCACTTTAATGATTAGCTCAAATGAACCTATCAAAATACAACTCTAAAATAGAGTTTACTCTATTATTTTTTATAGAGACCATGCCAAAGTGGCTACGCGATCTGTATTTACAATTAAAATAAAGCATAAATTCGGTTGGATTATAATTGTACAATTAATCTGAGCATGAATTTATGTGAACAAAGTATTAAAAGCACTTTCGCTATGCGGCATTAATACCACTGTCGTTTTTTCGCTAATTGTGCCATTTCTTTAAGAGTGTGTGTGTTTTGTATGTATACAGAATTTTGTAGTATTTTTGTTAGAGTGTAAGTGTTTATACACAAATGCGTATATAAATTGTACATTTGAGAATATGTGCGTATGTGCAATAGAATAGTATTGGTGTGATCAGAATTGAAGTCTAGGATATTGGTTGAATGGTTAAATTCAAGCGAAAGCTAAAAATAAATTAAGTATATAGAAGTAAAGTACGAGCTGAAAGGAGCTCAACTGAGAGCATGGATAGAACCAGATGGTGATCCACATCCAGAACAGACACTTGCGCTCCATGTAGGTTTACTTAAGAATGCTGTCCACAACAACAGGAGGCGTTAGCCAATCACCAACAAACCCTGATGCAGGGACAACAACAACAACAGCAGCAGCAGCAACATCTACATCATCATCAACAACAATTGAAAGCATTGAAAGCTTTAAAACTATTAAGGGACTGGTAAAAAGCGAACCGTTTTCCAATCTATCACCAGGTAATTATATATTTGTAAATATATGTATGTGTATATTAAAAACAACAATTATCTTGATTTATATTTTGCGTGATTTGCAGAAGCCGCAAGTAACCAAGTTCAAGTGCAAACCATGTCAGATGAGACCAAAAATCAAAACTCAAAAACCCAAAACACAAATAACAATAACAGTAACAATAATAATAATAACAATAATATTAACAACAACACTGCTAATTCAAATACTAGTGCTTGTGTATCGGCAGCTACAGAAACGGGATTAGGAGCAGTTAGACAAAATTCAGCCAGTAGCATAAATTCTCCATCGAAAGCACACAATGGAAGCGAACACTCCAACAACAACGCCAACAGCAACAGCAGTAATATGTCCGCCAGTCTCGGCCACTCCGTGGACAGTGATTTACACCAGGAGGAGCTCCTAAAAAAAAAGAAAACTCTCAATAAAGAAGAAATCGGTAATATTTGCAAATTTATAAATTTCTTGATAATATATAAATGCTTACATTTTTTACTATTCAAATTAACTTAGGGACAGTTTTTATAATTTTAAATTAATTGTTTGATAACTTCCGTTCTTAAAACTAATATTATGCTAAATTTGTATTATCTCTGTTATTATTTTAGTATTATATTAAATTTCCTTAAATTGCTAACTTTGGACAATAGTTTTTATCGGTTTTGAGTTGACGTTAAAAAAATAATTAATTTATATACTTTATTAATAGCTAAGTCAACGTCAACATCGACGCAGATGGCAATGACTGGAAATGCTAGCTTGGACAAAGTTGGTCAAAACAGTGGATCAGTCGCTAGCAGCGGTAACGGAATCGGAGTTGGTAGTAAAGTTGGATCGGTAGCTGGAGCTAGTGCTGTATCAGCTGCAGTTAAAGAGGAGCCCTCCGATATAATGGGCAGTTTAGTGAACATGAAGAAAGAAGAAGCATTTTCACCAAATATGTCGCCAGTGGGATTTGGATCGATTGGTTCGGTTGGTCCGTCTGGCAGTAATGCCCTTGACAGATCAGATACGCCTGGTAAATTTTGCATAACTATTAGCTATCTCATTCCAGATATATAAATATGTGTACATTTCTAGTTAAAATGGAGCTTAGTTCACTTAGCACTGAAAAGCAACCTTCGGTTATGGATGATATCGTTGGATGCAATGCATCGTTGGTAAATACGTTGGATAGTGAACGAATAGGCGAAACAGCATCATCCAATTTGTCATCTTCGTCTGCAATTGGGGGCCCAGCCGGTCCTAGTGTTGGCCCTAATTCAAATCCTGGTGGTGGCGTTAGTTCTGGGCCCGGCTCTGTTTCTGGTCTCGGAGTATCTCTTGGCACTACAGGCAGCTCAAACAACTTTATTGGAAATAATAACGGTTTGGATTATATGCAGCAGCAAAACCACATATTTGTCTTCTCAACTCAGCTGGCTAACAAGGGCGCTGAGGCGGTGCTGAGCGGACAGTTCCAAACAATTATTGCATATCATTGCACACAGCCGGCTACAAAAAGTTTCCTTGAAGATTTTTTTATTAAGAATCCTATGAAAATGAACAAGTTGCAGCGTCAGAACTCTCACGGTTTGGGTATTTGCAACATTCCTGGACAGACGTGGCAGAATTTGAATACCAATTCCAACATTAATCCGTCTAATCTTAACTCCAATCCCAATTCAAATGCAAATCCAAATCTTGCAAAAATGCTTCAGCCGCCACAGAAATTGGTCGGTGGTGGCGGTGTAGTTAAGACTCTATTTAACAACCAAACTGATAATAAGGCAAATAACTTTGCAGATCCACCTCAAAGCGATTCTCTTGTCAATGAGAGCGATCTCATGTGCTGGGAGACAGGTCGAAATAATCTTGATGGTCCACAAGCATCAGGTGAATCGCAGGGTTTAAAACTAATGGATGGCGTTGATAGCGTTGTCAGCGGTTTGGGCAAGTGCAACAATGATCTGAGCGTTGACGGCAATATAGTATCACTGCAGGGTGTCAAGGTGCCGGATGAGAATCTAACGCCTCAGCAGCGACAGCATCGAGAGGAGCAATTGGCTAAAATCAAAAAGATGAATCAATTCTTGTTTCCCGAGAACGATAAGCATCCCAATGATTCGGCCATGGCAAACATAATGATGAATATGCCAGGAGGAGGTGTCGCATCGAATGCCCAAATGCAACGACAAATGCAACAAATGCAACAACAGATGCAGCAAGCTCAAACCCAATCCCAGTCCCAAGCAACGCAGCCACAGAAATCAGATCACATGTCAGTACAGCTGGGTGGAGGCGAGGATGTGCTGATGCCAATGCCATTGCCACTGGCAGCGGATGTCATTGGTGAGATCGGATCAGTTATTTCGTGCAATAGTGGTCCCAAGTCTACTAATCTCTCATGCGGATCAACAACAGCACCAGCCCCAGGAGCCGGCGGTAGCGGAGGAGTGGTGGGAGGAGGACCCGGTGTGATGAATATTAATATGAATGTGAATTTACAATGCCCTGGTGCCCCGAATGTTTCCACACAGAATTCCAACATAGTGGGCAATTCACCTGAAGTTATGGGCCCCTTTGGCAACACTGGAAACTGCGGCATGATGACAGTGGGAGTTGGAGATAAAGGGGAGAGTTTACCTATGCCTCAGGGTGGCATGACACAAATGGAATGGACCAAAATCCAGCAGCAATTTTTCGAAGAACGCTTGAAGGGCGGCAAAGCAAACTGTCGCCCGTCTGGCATACCTGGGACAGGTTCAGTTCCAGGACAAAGTATTGGTCCAGGTTCTAGCGGTAATCCATCCAATTCAGCAACGCGTAATAGTGTTCAAGGCCCACCACCTCCCTATCATCCAACACAAAGATCGGCTTCAGTGCCAATTGCAACGCAATCGCCAAATCCGTCAAGCCCAAACAATCTATCCCTGCCTTCACCCCGCACAGCTGGTGCCCTTGGATTGCCATCAAATTCACCAAGCATGGAATTGTCTTCAACAAACTCGTCGACTCAGGCAGCCGCATCCTCGACTGCTGCCACCGCATCCAAAAACTGTTTCCAAACAGATGCCGGATCGCCATCGAGTCGACATCGAGGCGCTGGCAATTCCTCTACGCCGCTATCCCATCTGTCACCCAAGGATCTTGAATCGTTTAATCAAACCCAAAATACTGGTAATTATTATAACAAATGTCTTATTTATCGTACGTTGCTAAACTCCTAAAATGCATCCAAAGTCAAAATCGGAAATCGGTTAGAAAAGTTAAAAAAAAAACTACAAAAACAAAATCTATCATAGTTTTGTCAAATGGAACAAAATTATGTAATGAAATTTTTAATGTGTGTCCACTGTATATAAAATGTTCGATTCTCGAAACATTTTGATATTTGTAAAATCACTAAAGATAAGCAAACTAATCTCGTATTCATAATATTTATTTAAATAGGATGATTTTTATTACTTATTGACAATCTGCATCGTAATATGTAAACTGATCTTAATAATATACTTATATTGTAGGTGATTCAAAAAGCACAAGGCCAAGTCCGCAGCGGACTCGTTCTCCCGGAAATGGTATTTCGAATCTGAACGCGGGGAATCATATGGTTGAGCCAAGCAATATGGATTCACGTTTTCCACCATCGAGTCCAGGGCTCAATTTCAATGCACATGGGCATTTGCAAGGACAAGGAAATGCAGGCAATGCAATGAATACATACAAAGGAGCCAATGCCAACAATCCTCTGGAACTAAATGTAAATATAAACAATTAGTATATTCGATATTCACGTTAATTCAATATGAAATGCTTCGTAATTTTTAGCGCCAGAATTGTGGTCCACCTGTTCAATTTGGTCGTCGCACCGATAATATGCCGCTGAATCCAAACAATCCAAATCCAAGCAATCGACCAGCTCAGAATAAGATGACACAGAATTTTGATCCAATATCGTCGTTGGCACAGATGTCACAGCAGCTGACAAGCTGTGGGTCTGGTGTAGGCAGTCCCGCCGGCGGGATGAATGTGATTGGAGCTGGGTCCGAGATGAATATGGAGCATGGTGGAATGATGTCGGGCTTAGATCCAAACGAATTGGATCACATGAATCACAATGCGAGTAGCAATTGCCATTCAGCAAATCCGCTAATTAACTCAATGGGACAACGCATGATTAATCCCAAAATGTGTGGATTTAATCCTGGTGCTGCTCCCAATGGCGTTGTACGTGATGGATCTGTGGCACTGCCTGGTCCAGGGTTTCATGGCATATTGCCACCTGGTGCTCGAATGATGGCTCGCATGCCTGTCAACTTTGGTCCCAATTTTAATCCAAATATCCAAGTGAAGGCTAGCACGCCTAATACAATACAATATATGCCGGTGAGGCCACACAACAACAATAATAATGGAAACAACAACAATGGAAACAATGTACGAATGCCTCCAAGTTTGGAGTTCCTGCAACGCTATGCTAATCCACAGATGGCTAGTGGTCCACAGATTGGACACGCAATGGGCAATGAGGTGGGACCAATGATGCTTGGAGCTGGTCCCATAAATATGAACTCACCTAATGAACAACAACAGCAGCAGCAACAACAACAACAACAGCAGCAACATCAACAGCAGCAACAGCAACAACAGCAGCAGGGCAACAGTAAGATGATAAACAATCCCAATGGCAACAGCAATGGGATCGGCATGAACTTTTTTCAGAACTGCAATCAACTTCCTGGCCTTGATGATGACGGTGGTATTGGTGTAGGTGGTGGAGGTGCTGTAGTGGCCAATGTACTGCCTGGTCACATTGGACAAGGACCAATAATACGCGGCATGCGACCGCACGGGATGCGGCAGCACGGTGGCATGGTTGGTGGACGAATGCCAGGGCCAGGGAATCCGAACAACATTGTTAACCGACAGCAAGGACAATTTTCAGTCAATCCAGATGGGTTGGACTGTAACGATCCGACAGTTATGTTCAACAATGGACCAGGTGCGCCATCAATGTTCCCTGTCACACAACAACAACAACAGCAACAGCAGCAAGGTCAACTTAAACCTGCGCATCATAAGCCAATGCCTCCTGGCATGTGCCAATCACAAATTAGTGGAAATATTGGCGTAGGAGTGGGCATTGGAGTTGGGATGCAAGGATCAGGAGGACCAGGTCAAGGACATCCTGTTATGGGTGGACCCAACAACAGTCAACTGATGTCAACTGGTGGCAACAATGCTGGTCCTGGCGGAGGAGTTAGCGTCAACTTTGTTGGTCCCTCATCAAATGATCTGAAGTATGCGCAACAGTATCACAGCTTTCAGCAACAGCTTTATGCCACAAACACGAGGAGTCAACAGCAACAACAGCAGCAACTGGGAAGTGGCAACATGATTACGATGCCCCCAAATCTTTCACCAAACCCGGCATTCTTTGTAAACAAATAATCGAGCTTTAAATCTATATAGCTCAATGTCTTAATGTATCTACATTTGCGTCTGCATATGATGATTTGAATGCTAGTCTACGCATCATCTGAGCACCCGAGAATTCTCTAAATAATAATCATTATAATTGTTATTATAGCCTATTATCGTAGATAAATTTGAGCAGAAGAGAATTCAATAGATCATAATGCCAATTTGATTATCAGATATCAACAGATCGCTATTAAAGTGACTAAATACAAAATGTAATGCATCTATCAACGGTAACCTACTTGTATAATGCAAACTTAAGAGATTGATAGAGACGATCCAACTGCAGCTCAATATATACTTACTTATTGTAACTTGTACGCTGCAATCTGTATTAAATGCAATCAAGCAAGTGTATGTAATATAATACTTAAATCTTACAACTAATTCTTATTATTATCAATGTTAAGATAACTAAGCAAAAACGTATGGTTAATTCTTCCATTAAACATGAGAAAATTAATTGCATAACAACGAACTTGAATTTTTTTTAATCAATTTCATATTGATCGAATAATGGTTTCATGTTATCCTTATTTGCTATCATTAATTAAATACATGTTGCAATGTAACCATATTACATAGCTGTCATAGGAAGTCTTATTTAAGGGGTCTGCTTTCATCACTATTGTGAGAACTAGGCTCTACAAATTTATTTAATGAAGAATAAAAACCGCCAGTGTTCGCGAGAGATTATTTTGAAAATTGACTAATGTTCTGTTGCCTTTTGATGTTGGTTCTTGCTGTAGTGTTGTAAATTGTAGTAGGGTTAAGTGTCGATGATACTATCGATTGTCCAGGGATGGAACTCAACGTGAGAACTAACAAGCCAGCCGGAGCGGCCCAAAGAGGAAAAGGAGTTCGTTACAATATGGTATCCAAATGAAAGAGCTTACGGTTTTTATAATCGTGGCTATTTCCTAAGTAAAATATATATATTTTAAAATATTGATATACGAGGCTCAATCCTTTTGTAAAAAATGAACTTAGATGCACACGTAGATGAGCTCAATCAATTATATAGGGGATATATCTGTAGCTTCTATGGTAAGACGTTTAGTATTATCACGCTAAACTAGCGGTTTTAAAAAAAGTCACAGAAAATACAATTACTGCATACTTTTGGCATTTTATTTAATATTTTTGAAATTCAACCATTGCATACTTAGCGGCGGCACATACAAAAGTACTGATTTATTTTAATGCGCAAAATATATTTTTGGTTTACTTAATGACAGATCGAATTTTAATGGTACCTTTTTGCGAAATGAATCGAAGGCCAAACTGTTTTAATGGCCTAAGAATAATTTATTTATTTTTATATTTTATTATTAATAATATTCGTCACATAATTGGACATCAGTAATTTCGTGGCATAGAAAGACTTGTCATAATACCCGTTTGTTATACCCGTTGCTTTAAAATTAAGTAATAGGGTTTATTGTTTTCGTTATTATCGGCGTCCCTATGAATTATATATATTCTTGATCGGCATCAACAGGCAGGTCGATATAGCCATGTCCTCTTGCCCATCTGTTTGACTACAATTGGCGCAGGTCAAGTTTGTTTCGTTTGTTTTCCATGCCCCCTTCCGCACCCGGGAATTGCTATAAGCCACCACATCCAAAGTATTAAAGATATTTCACTGTTATTGGTAACTAACGTTAGATCGCTTAAACAGAATGACAACTAAATCACTTTTAATTTTTAAAGCAGTAGTGCTCCTAAATGTCTTGAACTTTCCGACTTATTTCTTAAATATAATAAATATTTTGACATTGTTAATTTGAAAGAAATTTTAAGATTTGTTCACTCAAAATATAGATATCAAATCAAATTAAGAACCTTAAGGGTTCTGAGTGATGAGCCTAGTGGAAACTATCGATTGACCAAATAACGTCCAAATCGTTCCGTTAATTTCAGATTTATCAGGGAATTTAAATTTTAGTCTCTATTAGTCCTCAGATGTAAATCGATATTTCGACATGTCTTTTCGAAATGTGATTCTATGTGATTCACAACGAAAAGAACGCATAAGGGTTATGAAAGAAAATCTGTAGAAATTTAAACACATTAAGAATTCGTGTTTGATTTATTCAAAAGCTTGTAATCATTAAGAAATTGTTAGACTTCGAAATAAGCGAATTCAGTTGAGATTTCAACTATAGGAATACCCGTTTCATACTTTATGTTATGAGCCATTAAAGACATTGTGATTAACCGATCTTCTTACAATTAGGTAGGATTATAGAGATTAGATAACGTAAATTACCAAAACTAATGTTACGTATTAATACCGGCGAGTTTGATGATTTTTGCGATTTACGAGGACGGAAGGTCAGCTAAATAATGTATTGATCCGATTCGTCCGGCCTCGACAAATGTGCAGACCTGAAACAATATTTATTTTAGTTCCCTAAATATGCATTAAATAATTTATTTAATTTTCTTTTAATATTATTATTGATAATGCGGTAATAAATACTCGAGCTCCACCAATGCCGATATATAAATTGATTTGATTATTGTAAATATGTTGATTTCCGTTGCTGTCAACAACGATGCTCTCATCCAAACAGTTTGAAACCAGATCCTGCAGCCATGAATGGGATCTCTGTTTGATTGCCTTTATCCTACAAATATACACAGATAAATAAGAGATTTATTACAGTTAAATTTATCAAGATTAAATATTAAAAAACTCAAATCCAATGCAATATTTGTGACTGAAATAAATTTATTTCTCTTCTAGATAGTTTTTCTAAGCTCCTATATTTTCACTGCAAGACAAAAAAGTTTTGGATTGACGACTAATTTCACAACTCGGACATATTTAAAACTTTTTGATAGTCAATGCTTAAAATTAGGCAACATAATTTAAAATAAAGTTTAATTATACATAATAATATACCATATAATTTCCTAATTTTTAATATCTAATCTTAATATCTATTTGGTATTATATCTAAATTTTGCCAATATCTAAATTTAAGAGATATTATATGATAAAAACATTTATATTTCCTTACCCAAATATTTCTTGTTAAAAATAATGCTGTGCTTTGTTTATAAAAGTATTGAAAAATATATATATAGTATGTTAAATTTCTTCGGGTGTACGTATTCTTTTTTCATTAGTTTTCTGTGTATTAAAAATGTCAGGAAACTCTTATTGGCTTGCTCTCAGTTTTCATTGCTGATGTTGTTTGGCCATCAGTATCAACATCTACCTCTCTCTGTCCTCAATTTTACACCCCTACAGTGCCTTCCGACTGTGCCACCCTCACTCTATTGTTGTTGCTTACTCGGGGACCGAATGGCCGTGCGCAGTTCTCCAGCTCGGACTCGGACTCGGTCTCGGTCTCGGTCTCGGAATCGGACTCGAAGTTGAAGTCGGACTATGGCCTTGGATCTGGCATTGGAATGGCTGCTTTTATTTTATTTTAAACATTTTTTGTTGGTGTGGTGGTGAGTAAGTATTCGAACTCTTGAAGAAATAAAATGGTTGGTCGTGCACACGCACACACACACACACACACACACACACACACAAACACACGCACACACGCACACATTCACTTTCATACAATCCAATATACCATAACTGTGAAACATTTATACCTAAGTATGTATGTGTGTCCACCCTCTTCGTGCACAATACTTTGGCAATTTAAAAAGAGGCAACAAAACCAACGCAACAACAACAACAACTAAATAGAATAGCAAAAAGAAAAGCTGATACAATCGTCGGCCTTGCTCCTCATATTTTGCCTTGGTATAGAGAAAAATGTTTCAATAAAAATGGAAATTGTAGAGTTTTCGTAAATCGATTATTACAAAATAAAACTATTGCAATTTTTCTAAACAATACTATGCGTACAGCAGTAATTATTCATGATGCACTTTCAAATTATTTTTATAGGATGAATATCTTACGAATCATCTTTTGTGAATTTATTGATATGTTAACACTTTTAAGAATAACGCGATCGAATTACAAAAAACACAAAATCGTCTTATCGAACACATTACGAGTAAAAAGATATATGATGATATGGTTAGACAAATTTTTAGACATGATTGGAATTTAAGTTTGTAATATAAAAAATTGAATAGCTTTTATTTTTTGTTACGTTTTAAACGCAGATTTTGTGCAATATTAACAACATAAGTTAAATAGTATATATAGTACAGAATATCAAGTAAATGTCTAAATATTTTACATATTTGTTTTTATCTTTAAAAACTGTTGAACCTAATAGCAAATTAAGTTTCATTTTTAAATAGGTTCAAAGTAGACACAAATAACCAGAAAAACATCGCAAGCTCTCTATTCTGCAAAATATAAAGAACACGTTTTTAATTTTTCAAAGCAGTTTTTTGACCAACTGCGTAAAAATGCCTCTTGACACTTAATTAGATATTTATATATTTTTATTGTATAGTATCACATGTTATGTCATCATATTATTAAAATTAAAATGAAATGAAAACACACTGCTATTTTTCGAGGATGTTTCATCTTCGATGTCTAACTTGAAATGATTCGGCCGGAGCTTCAAATGCTTACACACTGCACACTGGCTTTAAAGCATTTACTTTTCTATTCACAAAAAACACTCACATGTGAGAGTATTGATATACGAGCAAGTCTCTCTATCTGTCTCTCTCTCTCTCTCTCTCTCTCTCTCATACTTACACTTTAGCAATTAGAAACACTATGCGTGCATTCTATATGGATGGTGTTGTGAGCAACTGTTACTGGGGAAACAACACAATGAAGCATACGGGTATGATGCCAATAGGACGCCTTTGGGCAACACTGGACAGCATACAAATAAGTATACACACATGAGTATATGGTATGTAACGTATCTAAGTATCTAAGTATTGTGCATATGATTTGACAAGGCTGTGACCCGACCGGTTTGACCAGTTTAGTTAGCTCGACGGCTCGACAGCTCGACAACTCGACAACTCGACCATGGCCACGGCCACGGCCACGTCCCTGATCCTTATATTGAAGGCCGAACGGTCGAACGGCCGAACTGTATGCAAATGAATGTGTTGCCCTGCAACTGACCTAGGGGGAGAGTAAGGCCAACTCCAATTCCAATACCAATTTCAATCTCAACCCCCTGACTACAACTACTCGTAGTTACTTCCCAAGTGTCCTCTTCCTGTCCGCTTGCCCCTAACAAAATACCAAATAAATTTGAATACTTGCTGCGCCAGCTTTCGGTTTCTGATAAACAGTTACCAAAGGACCAAAGGGATTCATGAGAAAACCAGTTTTCTAGGTGTGCCGTACCCCTTTGGTCGGCCGGTCGGCCGGTCGCCCAGTCGGCTGGAAATGTCCGGTCCGGTCGAGTCATCAACAATTAGGATGCTGCAGTTGCAGCTGCTATCAATTCTCAGCACTACGTTTCTAACACGGCACGAGTCTAGTCCAAAAAAGTCCACTAATAGCACCAAGAAAAAGATTGCTCAAAGAAGTTTCTTTTGAACTCCCCTTAAGTCAAAGGGTTAGTCTTCGACCGTACAAGCGTCTTCGAGGGTGATCTGTTACCTGGTCTTTCACTAATACTGATTAGCATATATGCATTATTATATTTTGTGGCAGCAACATCATCCTTGTGGATCGCCGGTCCACTCACATAAGCTATACTTCAACGACGGAAACACGAATATACTGAAAGTATCATTCTCAATCTCAAGGTTTCATTTTGAACATTCGCATTAAAGGAGTTAGAGGCACATTGAGACGTTACTCAAACGATATTAGTTTTATTTAAAATATAAAATTCACAAAAAATTGCTAGCCAGAAAGTTAAAGTCGCGAAACCGGAATACCAACTTTTGGAATATCCGTAAACTCTTTAAGGAGCTTGATTGCTTTAAAACAGTAAAGTCCTATTAATGTCGTTCTGCCCAACTGAAGTAGGATGATAGATATTAATAATATAAAACATTAGTTGCCAATAATCGCGACATATATTTTAAAAACTGTGCGTGTGGTAGTTTTTCGAGGTTTATTGAGGCGGGAGGGGCGTGGAAAACATTTGAGGAAAACTTGACCTGCTTCAAAGGCAGTAGAGACTGTGTGTCAATTTGATTGCTCTAGCTCTAATAGTCTCTAAGATCAGACAAACAGACAGACGGACATAACTATATCGACTCGTCAGTTAATGCTGATCAAGAATATATATAATTTATAGGATTGAATATAGGATAGATGCCACCTTCTCCCAGTTCCATACATTGTAACGAACACCGGTATAAAAACACTTGTTTTTCCGATTGTACAATATTTTAATTATAGGTGCTCAATGTTACTAGATAAAAGTATGCAACATAAATAATAGAAATTAATATTAGTAACTAGTTAAATTGATAAATAGTAACCAATTTAACAAATTTGAAGTTTCTAGCTCTTAAAGTCTCTGAGATCGACTCTCTTATGCTGATTAAGAATATATAAAGGTCTTTCAATACTATTTTGAGTGCAAGGAAGTATTGTAATAAAATGATTTTCAAGTTCTACGTTAAACGACGTTGTTTGTTTTAATTGTTTAATAACAGAAGAATTTGATAAATTTGATTTTCTTTAAGTGACAACAATCATATTTCGAATATGCAGAAATCGCTTTACGCTTTATATCAAAAATTAATATAAACAGCTTGAATTCGCCAATTTCGCTTATTTCTTTTAATATTTTTTGTTTAGCCATTGATTGTGGAAGCCTTAATTCATTTTCAAATCGTACATTTGAATTTTATTAGTTTTCTTTCGTTTGAATTAATTTAAATTACATTTTACCGCACTAACTAACTCACTATCTCTTTATGATATATTCTGACATGGGTCAATCCCAGTCCGAAATACCTTGTGTCCCGTTTTCTTTTCCTGAAAGTGACGAACATAAAGTTTAGTTTTTCTTGCGCGACTGTACTTGTTCTACCATTACTGTTGAGTTCTTGTGCGCCACTTCTCTCCACGCTCCCTGTCCATACTTGAGCCCACACCAACATCAGCATCTCCACCATCGCCATTGCCATCGCCATTGCCATCGCCATTGCCATCGCCAGTCATCGGCACTGCCCCACCCCTTCACCACTTCACCCCTTCACCCCTTCCCCCTTCACCCATCCAGCATCCACCTCCCACTACCCAGGCATCTGGTGATTTAAAAATTTAATGCCTCGCGGCTATTAATGGTAGAAAATGCTTGCGTAATAAAACAAAACGGGGCAGGGGCTGGGCACGGAGTGGGCGGGTGAGGTGGGGTGGATTGGCGTTGGCGTTGGCGTTGGTAGTGGTGGTGGTGGTCGGTTTGCGCAGGACACAGGACGCAGGACGCAGGACGCAGGACGATTCAACCGACCGTTTGAGAAACTGGAACGCACCATTGGGGCGACAAGGGCGAAGCGAGAAGCGAGAAAAATCAAAAGAAATAAATATGGCGCGTGTTTTGCCAAAATAAGAAATTTTAAATTCAAATATTGATGATGATGATGACGACGAGGACGACGACGACGACGACGACGACGACGACAACGACAACGACGACGACGACGACGACCGACGACAACAACGAAATACTGCTTGCCGTTATCCCCCTTACGTTCGTTTTTTGCCACCCTGTCACTGCTGTCCCAAGTTTTCTTTTACGTCCAGAGATTCTCCGTGTTGGCGTTCGGCGTTCGGCGTTCGGCCGTAAGACCAGAGAAACGTCAAATTTTTCTATTTCTTATTTTAAGGCCTCGTTGGCTTTTTTGGGCTGTCGACGCCAAAACTCGACTCGACACGATTCGATGGTGCGGAGAGCTACATTGGTCAAGGCAAAAGCAGCTAAAAGTAGCTCAACAAATAACTTTATATTATAATCAGATTCTTACTTTTACAAAGTTCACATTCAAGTTTTTTCGAATGCGACCGCGTATGACGAATTTAATAAATATATATTGTTATATTTAACGAATTTAAATTCATTATTAGTCTTAAAAATCTCAATTTTGTAACATCATTGGGTTTTTATATTATATGTCTGAAAAAGTGTTATTGATTGGTCTAATACTTCGAAAATCCTTATACATAAATTGTTTCCCTATTTTTACTTCTCATTACAATAAGATAAAAATAGGGTTATAAAACTGTCATTCGTTTCGTATAATGTTTGCCATGATATTATGCTCTGAGATAATCAATAAAAAACTAATGAAAGTAGTCACTAAATTAAAAAATGTACAATAAAGCTACAGCTAAAACGGCAACACTGAGCTGAAGTCGTCTCTGAACCACTAGCGGTAGTCCTGGATAGAGTTCTGACAAGCGGGTGGGATGGTGGATTGAGTTGGGATGGGAATGGGAATGGGAATGGGAATGGGAATGGAAGGAGTTGGGTTGTCGGAAAGATGCCGAATTGCTCCTTGCTTACGCTGCGAATTGTGCTTTGTATCTAAACTGGTAACAAGACTGGCCGGGCCCTTGCCGGTGGTTGATTTTCTTATTTATTCAAATTTTCTGTTCGCTTTTTATACACTGCACCCATTAAAAATGAGTAAAAAAGTAGTATAATAAATACAACTTTTTCCCGTACTCATATTTATTCTTATTAAGCAACTATAATCCATTGCTTCTTATAAAATGTTCAATTGTATAATTATTTAAGAAAAATTTAAATTAAGCGATTATTTCTTAACAGTTTCTTGACATAGTGTTTAAGTTTGTATATAGAGAGAAATACTACTACTAATTGTATAAATGGTACCTGGCTTGGGCTTGGGTGTAATAATAAATGACCTTAACAAGTTGACTTTGGCTTAATTTTCATTATATAAAGATAAATACTGTTTTGCGTCAACCCAAAACTGGTGGAACCTTTTGAATAGACCGAAACATACAAAATACGAGGAGCGAGAGCACGGAAGAATACGTAGAAAAAGGACACATGGAGAGATATCTTAGTTACATTTTCTTTGCATCTTTTGAGTGCTTGTCTCTTTTCCTGTTTGAAAATATTGCCTCAAGTTTAACTAGACGTTTTATGGAGGTGCTAGGCTTAGATATGTTCAATGAGAGGAGGGCGGAGGGCGGAGGGCGGAGGGCAGTGCGAACAATTCCTTTTCAAAGTCCATGTTGTTTTCCTGTGTCCCATCCACTCAAGGCCCACATCTTTCCGATTTTCTTTTTCTCTTAACTTTTAAGTACTCTTGCGATGAGCGAAAATCCTTTTCTATAAACTTAATTTGGTCTAAAGCACAATAGCAATATAAAACCTCTCGAGGGTTGGCTTTAAATACACATTTTATGCAAAACAAATAAAATTATATGCAAACACGTGAAATACGAAATTATACTTTATCGACTGGCTTCGAAACAACACATTAAAACCCACATACCTCTCCTACAGAAACAAAGTAATTTGGAATGGACAAAACTCAGTTTTTTTATAAAAATAAGAATATTTTCCAATTTGTGACTTAAGAGACGAATTTTTTGTATTATTCATTTGGTCGAAAAAAGAATTACAAGTTATGATAATTATATATATATAATATATGGTGCAAAGAGAGAGCAATTAGCAATATAGACAGGAATAATGAGTAGTTTTCTAAGACTGTCGTATCAGATCAAGTATATATACCGATCAAAAGGTAGAACCTTAGCTAACAAGATTGCATACTAAGACTTTTGGTAACTCATCTGTTGCGTGAGATAAGGAAATGTAAGTGGAGGAGTCCAAGTTTAAAGAATGTAAGCTTTTTGGTAAATATTTTTAAATCGAAAAACTTTGTGCCGAATTCAATTTCTTAAAAATTAATTTATAAGTAAGTATTGAATAAAATATCGTTCGTTACAAATGGTAATCAGAATTATTGGTGCTGGGTTATGATTTTGTCACTTGACTATTTCCTCTTGTATTTTTGTGTAATATAAAATATATATATATAATAATATTATATATCAATATAATCGGTGTGTTGCAGATACTGCAACAATTTGTATGTGTGATGTGCAAATAAAAAAAGCAATATTATCTTAGCAAGAAGATAAAAATATAGTCCAAGATATATAATTGTCTATGGCCATTACTCTTTGGAGAGTGCGTTACACTCAACAGCTGAACCTCAAAATTCGATTTATGTGAGATATTAGGCTATTTAAAAATACCCCAGTCTATCGAGAACAGTCTACGAGGGGTAAAAGAGAAAATTTCCTTTATCAGCAACCAATGAGAATTAAGCAAGTATTTCATAGACTTCCCAAGAGAAAACGAGAAAATTTCCCATTGACTCTGAAAGAGTTAGGATATTTCCCTTTTGTACAATATGAGTACATCTGCCGGTAGATGGTGTTGTCAATGGAAAACAACTTTAAGCACTGGCGCCGTCTACCAAGGGGCAGTTGAAATTAAATCTGATTTCTAGCTTTTATTTATTTCTGTAAAGCATATTTTCAGGCTGAAAAAATAAATAAATAATAAAAAGTCCTTACTTTGGAATTCACGAAATTTTGCATGCTGCCTATAATATCTAATTAATTATAAACTAAAAAAATGAAAATTTCCTGGATTTAAATATATATTTAGTTCTAAATTAAGTGATTAAAATACATATTCATATATAAATAAATATAATAAAACAATGCAATCAATTATGTAACATATAAAACTATTATTAAATACGGAAGAAAATATAACAAAGGAAATGTATAATGATAATATGTAAAATAAAATATGTGAGATATTCTTGAAACCATTTCATAACATACTTAACAAGTTGCTTCAATCTGCTCTACAAGATCTTTAGGTTTATTTTGTAATTGAGATTCCAGCAATATATTGCAATATTGCATTATAATAATAATTTTAATTTGTATATTAATTGATGACTTTATGACGATACGAAATATATTTTCATAGATTTTATAAATTATATAAAGTTACGTAAAACTAAAGTAGTCTTAATAGAGCTCACGACACTCTATGATATTTCAAGAAGACGCTTACCTGGTGTGAACTGGAGCTTTCCTACCAGCCAAGTTGCAGCCAAGGGCACATGATCGAGCAGAACTTAGAATTGAGCCTGTACAGCAGAAAGAAATGGACCTCATCAAATAGAAGCAATGAAACTAATCACGGATGTTTTACAAATCACAGCGCCTGACGTGGAGTTGTAAACCTACGTGAGTTAGGGAGACACTTTAAACTCAAACGTAACTATCGAAATAAAGACAATCGCACATCTGTAGATGAACTCAGTAATCAACTAGAATCGCACAATAAGCTGACCCTTAGGCGGACCGAAAGCCACATGAATATATCAGCTTTATATCCAAAAAAAAAAAGGAATGTGTAGATATGGCCAGATCCGATAAGTAATTTCAACGGAATACAATGAACTCAGAATGCTCACCGGTCTTCTCTCATGATGTTAAGACTGAAAGTATCCTATCTAAAATTATTTTATGCGTATTACGAGAGAATGCGTCGGTTTAATAATGGAATATGTCCTAGTAATGGTGGACATTACAGATCTCAAGCTGTCCAAAATGCTTGACTTCGTATTAGAAATTGGATTAATTGCAGAGCATTAGACTAAAAATGAGGTACAATAGATCCAGTGGGTCGCAGAAGACATATTCCAATTCAAATAGATATGTAAGCCGAAATAAATTATTAAATCCAAATTATATATTGTAAAGTTTACTTAATTCGTAAGCTTACGAATATTTATTGTAAATTTAATTATTAAATTTGTATTAAAGTAGCTTAGTAAACAGATAAAGATACAAAACTAATAAGAATTGTATATTTTAAGTTTGTTTTTCAAAGTATTCAAAAAAGAGCAATAAGCGCCTCGAAATTAAAGCAAGAGTTTTACTACGCCATATAATTGACGTAATGACTAATTTAATTGAATTTCCATTTTGATTTATATTGCTTAAAAGATTGCAGACGAGAACTGTACGTGTAGAGATGGTGCAGGAACAGGGGGGTGGAGGGTGGACGCAGCTCTCCTCGCCTCTATTTATAAAAGTTGATTTTCATCTCGTGCTGGATAACTTTTTAGGGGGATTCTAAGAAAAAGGATGACTTGTTCGCGACGTGGGCGGAGAGAGTTCCACACACACACACACACACACATGCACACACACACACACACACAGGCACATTTGCGCGCATTTTCATGGTGGCATCTTCATCATAAAAGGAAACTTCTGGTCGCAAGCCGCGACTGTGAATTGTGGAGCGAAGGCAATACGCGAAATTCGAGTCGACCAATCAAAGTGCGCTGTCGAAAATGTAGGCTGCCGTTGATGGCACCGTTTTCGCCAAAATCTGCCCTAAGATGCCAAGATGCTGATGGTGGTGTCTCTGTTGTAGTGCATCTACATCTACATCCGCATCTACACCCACAAAGGCACAAGCGTGTGTATGTGTGCGGCGTCTGTGTATGTACACTTTGTATAATAAGGGAAAGCTCGCGAAGCTGTGAGTGTTTGAGTAAGTGTGGTTGTGGTTGACGTCGTAACCAGCTCCGAGTAAAGAAAATGCAAAAGAAACTGTTTACATACATTAATACACACACACACACACACACACACACACACAGCACACATACACAATGAAGAGTATACTCGTATATAGAGTATATATACATGCATATTTCCATGTCTCTAAAATGAAACGAGACGAAGGCAAAACTTTTGCCAACATTTTTAAAAGACGAATCAAGCGTTAAACGCAGCTGGGTGAGCGAGAGAAATAACAGCAACAGCATTGGCCCGTTCTATAATGTTAGCATCTCAGACGCGACTGTACCACATTACGTATACAAATACGTATACGTATACGTATACGTATACGGATATGTTGTGTTACGCTACACACCTCGTGGCATGTGAACCGCGATAGGGGTTCAAATATTATGTGGGAAGGGCAGCCAGAAAAGATGAATACAATTATTTATTTAATTAAAATAAGCCAGGAAGGCTTTTGTCGCAAAATGCAAAATAGGAAAATAAAGGCAAAGGCAAAGGCAAAGGCACTTTTTGAAACCCCTTAAGCTGACCACATTTAAGCTTATCTGAAATTTGCTGTCCTGAAGGCTAACAATCCTTTTATATCGATTCTCAAAGACTCTCAGCCTGTCAAAACATTCTGAAGCGACACCACGCAATTTTGATTTTCTGAATCCGGACACATTACTGCTTTTGAATTTAAGAAAAGACTACAAGTGCCAAGAAATACTTGTAAGGAGAAAAGCTTAATAAAAGTTAACGCAAGTTGACTGTTTGTATACAAATAAAAATATAACTTCTTTATTGCGTCCGTACAAACCATGTATTTTATTATCAAGCGTCACATTATTTGATATCAATTTGATATACATATTCTTATGTTGGAAATGTTTGATTATTTTAATATTTAAAAACTAGGAGATAAGATTTCCGATTTTTTCCTCAAAACTAGCTGTTGTTTGTCAGTTCGCTAACTCGCTTTTTCACAAAACAAATGTTCGTTTGGTCCGAACGCTAGGATATCGTATTGGGCCGATTTGGTTGATGTCATTCAGTAGATACTGATAACAATTTGCAGTTTAAAAAACTTGCCGAATGAACCCAATAATTTTCTAAAGTTCAAGCAAAATAAACTACATATATGCATATTAGCAGCAGGAGTCTTATTTCTCAAAAGAACTGAGTTTGAAATTACTTAAGCTAAAATGCCTATCTACGAGTTTTTGTTACTTACACGTATACTCTTTCTTTTTGTGTCTGGTATTCTGAATAATTAAAATTGCGTGGTGTCCATTTAAAGAATATTTAATAGAAACAATATTTTCTACTCGTTTCAGTATTTTCACGCTGATTGAATTAAAAAAACTGATTTTAAGCCATTAAGATTTTTTTGTTTACATTTTAATGTTTGTCATGGAAATTCATTTCCGAATAATATAAAAGTGTTATTCATTTCTGCATCTTATCTATACCTATATAATTTGCTTCGGCAAAGTATTACCTGTTAAGTTTATACATATTCACACAGAACTTGATATAAGTACGAATTGCTGAAAAATACTATAAAAATTCTTCAGCCATGTACCAACATTTTCGTTATAAGAACAAAATCTCTAAAATCATCTATAACTCTTAAATTATTTGTAATAAGTACTAATATTCATAATATAAGATGGGACCCAGGCTTAACTCACAGATCCAGTTCATCAAATCTTGAATGGAGCTCAATAAGTATATATAATACAATCTTATATAATACAATTAAATTTGTTACTGTTCATATGTCTGCATTAAAGACAACATACGTGATTAATTATATATCTAATAACAATAGGCTACAGCCAACAGATTACAAGAACCAAACCGCATATATTTTTTTTTTTGATTTGGCCCCATAGATCAAAAAACACTTATTTCCAATGATCAGATTTTTAAAATTTTTGTAAAATTGACTTTTATTTTTAATTTAAATTTGACCTTCCATCTTATTAGAATGACTTTATTGTATAGTAATATTTATTATTTTTAAATCGGAATCCGTTACAAAACTAGTACACAAAGGTTTTGCATAATGGAAAAATGAAAACGAAAATACAGACAGATGAATTTGTGCATTGTCTTGCATCACAGAATTGGATATTAGAAATTTTCAAGCTATAATATGCTTTCTTCAATAGATTTTTACCTCGCGTCGTGGTTTGATTTGTTTGTGACATAAGCAATGTTGCCAATTCAGCTTTTTTAAGGAGTTGATAGTATTTAAAATAAAGAATAATGCTAAAATCATTGTTTTCCCTTGTGTTTTGCTTATCCAATTTAAAGCAATTTTAATTAATTTATTTTTTTTTTATCTTGTACATTGTACATGTAAAATATGTCTTTCTTAACGGTGAATAGTAAACAACAATGGATATAAGACCAGTAGCTTTACTAAATAGTAGATAATTATCTACTGTGTGCATATTGACAAAGACTATTTTGCAACAGTAGTATGTTAAATGTACGTCATATTTGACAGATTTAAAAGACGCTTTGTAAGTTGTATGTAAAGGGATTGAAAATGAAGACCTCGCATTTCCATTTGAAAGGTGGCAACGAAAACTTTGTTTTCAAAAGATGATAGTAGCATTTCTTACGGATATTTTAGATTGTCGGCATATGTCGAGTGGAAGACGCTTATTCAATTTAAATTTAAATGATTGATAGCGCCGAAGTCGGTACTTTATCCAACGAATACATAGAGAAGCACTTAGATTCACAGACAAACACAAGTACGAGAAACCGCGCAAGAGGAAGAGAGAGAGAGAGAGAGAGAGAGAGAGAGAGATAGAGAGCGAGAGAGAGAGAGTGAGAGAGAGTGGGGAGAGAGAGTAGGAGAGTAAGAAAAAGATAGAAAGAGACTAAGAGAGTGCGGAGGGTGGTGTGGTGTGGTGTACAGTGAACTGCCTTCTCCAAAAACGCAAAGGAAAATGCGGAAAAACACTGTAAATAATTTTCACCAATGGCGAGCACCCGCTAAGCGCAACGCCACGTGCCTATTGGCGGCATGAATGCGCGCTATGAATACAATTTCGCATATTGCGCTTGCCAACTTGCCAACTTGCCAACTTGCCATCTTTCTACCTTATTTCCTCTTTTTTGTTCCGTCTTTCTCATTCTTCGACGTCGGCAGCAAAGAGACGCGCTGTTTTACATCTTCAACTGTGCTCCCGCATTTACCTTAAGACCGTTTTTCACCCCTCATCTTAAAAGAATATCATCCTTGCCCACTTTGAATTTCCACATGTCGTGAATGGTGACTAGTTTTCTTCTGGGTTCCTCTCTCTAATTTCTGAAAATTAGTGGAAGAACTTTTGCAAAATGTCATTCATGTTCAGTTTTACAATACGTAAATAAAAGTATCATCATCACCAATCATGCCTTTTCCTTTGATTTTATACAATTTACATTTGTGAAAACTGTGAGAAAATAATCCAGTTTGTGGCATTTCGAGCTAGACTAATTTCAAAGGAAGACGGCCAAACCAGTCTTTCTAGATAATTTTCTCACCAATTCTAATACTTTTCTTGGGTGCAAAATGATAGTAAAATAACGAAATATTCTGACCTTTGACCATGCTTGGTTTAGGGGTAAGCTTGACCAACCCCTAGCTCGGACGTTTCTTTGTTACTTTCTTATGGGCTCAGATTCCTGGTTATGTTGTTCTCTGAAGATTCATAATAGCTTTAAATAATGTAAACACTTAAAACATTAAGTTTATTTTTATAATTATTTTATTAAAGTAAAATTACATCGATATATGGAAGCGACTGTTGAGTACGATTTCCCAGAGAAAGTTGACAACTCACTGGAGTTTGCTTATTAATGCTAATTAATGATCGATGAACGAACGTAGAAATGACCGACAAAAATGAGTAACTATGAAAAAAGTAAGATTTGTTTAAAAAGTTCGAGGGTATAAAAAAGATCGATTTTTACAACTCGGTCTATTGATTTTCAAAATATCGACATGTCGATACTTATCTTTGGCGATTTTGTATTTCAATAAAGAACTCGATTTAAAGAAATGAAAACTTGAGTTGATGGTTTAATTAAACAGCAAATATTATTAGTATTGTTTTAAAATATTTCAACTTGACTAAATTCAGATTATTGTAAATGTCGCATGTAGCGTATTTAAATACCATGCAACATTTATAACTCGATTACCTAACATTTAAAACTGTTATTCGGCTGCTCAAATTTATAACAATATTAACAGAATAAAATATAATAATATTAACTTAAATGGTGTCATTGACTACGGTTGATTTTACACATAAGTCAAAAAAGTTGCTTGAATACAATGTCTATATTGACAGACAACAAGTGTATCTGATATATCATCAGTTATTTAAAGTATACATATATAGGCACGGATTAAATTTTAAAGACTCTATAAAATTTACGGAGCACTTTAATAAGTTCAAACAGTGCGCATTTATTTGAGTTCTTTGTAGTTATATTGTTGTATTGTTCACGTGCATCTAATTGTTTAGACACACTTAGTTTGGACTTAGTGGACTGAGTTTTACTTGGCGGTCGTAAAATTCATATCTATTTCACAAAAAGAGGCAAAAAAAATTAGCTGTCTTCGCACCCAATTCAATAGATAAAATAAAAACAAAATAGTTTATAAATATGACTGACCCCAATTGTTCAAATTAGCTGAGTTTAAAACATAAATGTCTGCTCAAGGTCACTTCGAAAAACCCTCGAATGGAAGAGGAAGAGCTTCATAAAAGCATTGCAATTCATTGTTGACCAATTTCTGATTACCTACTATGAAAATCGATGTACGTGTCGCACTTTAAATATGATTGATATATTGAGGTGTATGGGCTATTCATCCTACCTTCGAATTAAGCGACCAAGTGACCAGGCCTAGCTAGGACAACTTTTTCTCCCAAAAGCCTCGAAGTGCAATGACACTACAATGCCGGCATCGAGTTACACATTCCATTGAGCAAAGATGGATGGATAATCCTCATGAAGCTTGCGCATTTCAGTTGCTTGACCAATGGTCATTACAAAAGAGTCATACAGATACATACATTTATCTCCAAGCTCTCTTTCCTTAGCGAAAGAGAATCTAGTACGGCGACTGCATATTTCCTTTATGACATTCAATTAAATAAAATATATTCG
This sequence comes from Drosophila sp. st01m, assembly GCA_018901795.1. NCBI lineage: Eukaryota > Metazoa > Arthropoda > Insecta > Diptera > Drosophilidae > Drosophila > Drosophila sp. st01m. The sequence goes on along the minus strand of JAEIFG010000477.1, from coordinate 555,990 downwards.
TTGTTTATAAGGTAAGGTCTGTTAAGTATAGTCCAATATTCTTGTCAGATCTAAAATGTTTCAAATTACTGATTTGCTTATAAATTCCAAAAAATTCAAGAACAACCTTAAGTTCAGTGATTTCCTAAGCTGGCCTTTAAAATCAATTCGATTTCAATTGGAGAATATTAAGATTTTAGTCTTCATATTATATATTCAATGGTTCTTTTTCGAAATACTTTTAAAGCTGAGTTATTTTTTTAATTAAAAGATATAAATTTTAATTTTGATCTTATATAATAAAAAAAACTTAGATTAGTTGCAAACTAATAAAAACTAAAAAAATCTTCCTAAATATTTGATCAATAATTGAACAAATTTTCTTTAATGAACTTTTATTTATAAACACTCATTTTGACCACTGAAGTCTTCCGTCTTCCGGCGCTATTTCAATTTTTTTCACCACATTCTGGTTTTGAATATATGAATATGAAAATCAAAAGCAAAGAATTATTTTTTTCTCTTTTGAACTCGTATAAATTTTTTCATCTGCTACTAAAATTTGATATCAAATTATTTTAATACTTTTTAGATAATTAATTAGTATTACATTGTAAGTCTCTAAAACTCGAATAGAGTTTAATCATTAAAAAAATATAATTTGAAATAAAAAAATTCAAAAGACACAACAAGCGTCAATAATTAATATTTAAATAAAGATTTAAAAATATACCAAGGAGAGGAAGGAGTTGCAAATTCCAATTAAATTAAATGCTGTCGTCTCCTTAAACTTTTTTATAACTAATAAAATCGATTTTCGGAACATAAACTGAAGACTATATCATGCTCATTTTAGCATTTCAGTCATCATTCTAAGCAGCCGTCTTGTGATTACATTATATACACACTACACACATACATATTCATATATACATATACATAAATATATTTATATATATATATATATATATATACATATACATATATCACTATGAAGTTTCTAAGAAAGGCGTACCCGTATTCTACATTTTTTTCGCCAACGAACACGCGCTAACAACGTTCTCGCTTGTCGAAAAGGGCGTGTCTGTCGCGTACAAACGACGATGTTAGAAAAAGCCATATAAACTGACACGCAGACATATACACACACAGTGCATAACACACACATGCACATACAAATAAAGGAAGGAAAGCATGCCTGGTCTCTCTCGTAGGACGTGGTGGGGCGGGGCATAACGGGACTGCGGGGTGAGTAATATAAATTTACTATAACAAGATTTCAAACCTAGTTCGCCGAGACTATATTAATTATTATTTTAACAATACAAACATGTATTAATTATTTAATACTAATAAAGGAATGCTTGTTTATAATGTTTATAATAAATAAAACAATATGATATTTTTCCACAAAAATTTAAAAGTAATTAATCTTCTTTTTCTTTTATGCAAGCAAATTTAACTACAATAAAACTATATTAAATTATTTAACAGTTTTATTATTTAAAAATATTAAATTATTTAACAGTTTTCTTATTTATAATGTAATTCTCTGAGTGTATTCTGCGAGTGTAGGGCCTTAGAGTGATGAGTGTGTTGAATAATATACTCTTACATATGTATATGCTTCATCTGTTGTGTGTGTGTGTGAGTGTGTGCGTGTGTGCGTGTGTGTGTGTGTCTTTGTATGCTAAACACCCCAATAGTGCCTGGATATACTCATTATGTTAAGCAGCGCAGCACGGTATAGAGACTTAGGGGTGAAACCGAAACAAAGACGCAACGCGAGGAAAATGGTAAATGGCGCAACCAGAGAGCCATCAGACGCCATTGAATGGAGCTTAAGACGGAGATGGAGCTGCTAAAGGGAAGATGGTACATTGAAAGGGATGGCGATGGGTACAGTGGAAAAGGCTGCTAGAAAGCCAGCCCCCGCTTTTTATATTGGTGGTGGTTGGATTCGAAATGCCGCTGTGCGAAGTTACCGCCGTCTCCAAAACAACAAAGGCAAACAGGACAACAAAGACGTCCCTAGCAACTATTTAAGAGCCTAAGTACCAAAAAATTCATTACTTTATATTCTTTGTTATATTTTGATATCTTCAACGTTACATTTGTTATATTTTACATCACTAAAGCTTTCGTCTACATTACCAATAAAGTCAGTACAACCTATTTTATTATTTAATTTTTCGATTTATTTACATGTGGAGTATTTATTTATCTTTTAGTATTACATTAACATAAACAATTTAAAATAAATCTATTTTTCTATTTTATCAAACAGTGAATTTCAATGATAAATACTGTATTTTTTTTTATATATATATATATATATATATATATATATATATATATATATATATATGTATAGAAACTGTTGGTCCTGACTGACGAACTGTTGATAAAGTATTGATCAATAATTTTATGAATTACAAATTTAAATACATTTCAAATTATGATTTCCTGTAAGTATACAATAAAAAGTTTTGTAGATCTTTACCGATTGTTCGAAATAACGCTTGTTTTTATATATTTAGACTTTTTTCCGACATTGGAAAGCTAATTTTTTTAAGTAAATATTAATTTAGTGGACGTTCTAGTTTCATAGAAACGCTTACATGCGATTGAAATAAGTTTATATATTAATTATAATATTTGTATTAATTTAACGTAATATAAAGCAATCGAAATTATATTATATTTTATCTGTTTAATAAAATGAGAAAAAATGGTTTTAAATAATCCATTAAATATTATTTACAAGTTTATCTCGTTATATAATATATTCTATTTTTCAGTCTTAATTTTGAATTTTAATAATAAAATCATTTCATTTTTATTTATTTAATTTATTTATAATTTTTTGTAGGGCTTAAATGAATACATTTTTGTCTACTGCCCTTAGTTCAAGTTAATTAAATAAAATAAAACGCAATGTTTGTTCAGTTTGAAAATCAAGATCGATTACTCAGAAATATATTGTTCTGGTATATAGGATAATTTAATTATTAACGATAAACAGAATAAAAAACGTATCTGAAATTCACACTTCATTAGTGATAGTCAACGAAGCTTCTGCGTTCTACAACTTTATGGGCAGCAGTAAAGCTATTTTATATAAAAGATATTATTGCTGTAATGAATTAGTTTTTAAAAAATTAAATAAATAAGTGAAAATTGTGAAGCCTAAAACACAAGAACTGTAGAACTACTACATACAAATAGCAGAAAGCATACTATGCGTCAAAAGCTCCCTGATGTATTGGGAAATATTTAAAATATCCCAAAACGGCGAACTATTACTACAGTGTGATGGAGCGGAGAGCTTTAAGAATTGTAATAAGAGAAAGCATACTTTTCGGCTGCGCAGAAATGCAAGTACAGAAATTGTTGATTCGAGTCGTGACAATACTTTGAAATATTTCCGCTAGGTGGCGCTCGCACATATTGCAGTTATTGAATGTAAACATCGAGAATTGTTTGAAATAGCAATGAGTATAAGCCATTTAATTTTAAAATATTTAATAAAATTAAGAAATTAATTAAAAATAGGGTAATAATTTGTTAAAAAGTTTGTCAACTTAATGAGGAGGTGTTGTATTATTATTTCTGAGTCCGAAACTCGACATACTCTAACAAAAATTCTTCAATTTTATATCTTAAATTTTTCTGTTTAAAGTATATAATATTTTTTATCCAATCAAATCAAATCATTACTTTTTTTCAAATTGAGTGAAATTTTGCTCACACTACGTGACATTTTGTCTGCAAAGGTGATAGATGAAGAGTATCGCTTGCATTTCGATTGTATTTCTTACTACATTTAACTAACTCACTTAACGAAACAACAGACTTGTATTTTGATTTGGTTTTGATTTTTAAAAATAAATTATCTCAAAATCATTTTCATGTCATGTCAATGTAACTTTGAAATTTGCTTTAGCTAATTTTCAAATAAGTTTCTTATCTTATTTGGTACATTTTATTTTAAATTCAAAAAGTATTTTTAGCACCTGAAAAGAACCATTATAAACTTTATTTCATTGGAAATATATTTAAAATACAATTAAATCAAAAAAAGTGTAAGTAATCACTTTATATATTTATATTGTCAGAACTAATGAATTTTTGAATTAATGATTTTCACAAATACATTAACCCAATAGTTGATATTGCCCCAAATTGACAAGAGTATATTCGAAAAGATTTGAGGTAATTTTTCTTGCGCTTTGCGTGAATAGCTTCCAAAGCAACAGCGAAGAGAATAATTGGGAACGAAGCCAGAACGTGGGCGTCGGCTGTGGTGAACCAAAAAAGGAGGAAATGGGAAATGAAAATGGAAAGTGTTAGCATCCTCTTGGTACAGGCAAAAGATGAAAAAAAACCGCAAAGTTGGAAAAAAAGGAAAAAGAAGTGCTCGTTGAGCGAATGCAAAGCGCGACCCTCAGTCGCTGCCTCTGCCGCAGCGTCCTGGCGCTGCCTCCTGCCGCAGCCTCCTGCCGCTGCCTTATGCCATGCATTGCCAGTATTCGGACTGGGATTGGCTTGGCGTAGTGTTCAGACTCGTAGCTCCGCCCCAAACAGTCTTTCTGCCTTTCTTTATTCAAAGCTCGAACCTTTTTCTTGCCGCACAACACACATTTTTTGCGGCACGTTTCCTTTGCGCACAACTTTTCTTTTTAGCTTCCTTCACACTTGGATTTGCCGTTCCTTTTTAACTGCGTAACTATTTTTCCAGTTTTTCTCCGCCTGTATGTGTTTGCGTTTGTGGATGTGTGTGTGTGTGTGTGTGTGTGTGTGTGTGTGTGTGTGTGTGTGTGTGTGTGTGTGTGTGTGTGTGTGTGTGTGTGTGTGGAGTGTGTGTATATGTATTTATGTAAATACATACGCATCCGTTCATGTATCTAGCTATGTATCTACAACTCGAAGACGCAGCATTTTGAATGAAAATCCTTAGCGTTGTTTGTTCCCGTTCACTTTTGGTTGTATTAGTATTGGGTTGAGGTGTGGGTGGAGGGGAAGGGAATGGGCGGGTTGGGAGTAAGGGGTGCGGCTGGTTGTGTCGCTATCGCTGGAAGAAAGGTTACCATGTCCCCTGTACCGGGTGGTGTCACTCTTACCGCGTTTCTGTTTTTGCTCTGTGTTGGAGAATTAGACGCTACAATCGCTCTAACTGTGGAGGCAGACGTTAAAGAACAAAACCATACGAGGAAGTTGAGAGTTGATTTCAGTAGGAATGGTAAAGGAGATGGATGTAAAAGAGAATGGGGAGGTGTCTGAATCTTTTTAGGCAAAAGTACAGTTGGCTTCAAGAAACAGGTAAAAGATGCTCTTAAGCAAACTGTAGATAATGATATTGATTCTACTATAGATACAGTGTTGATTATAAAACTACTATTGTTTAAATTATTAATATCAACTTATTAGTCAATAACTGGTTTTAAAGTCATTGCTTATGAACATTGGATTAGATTTGACAGAGTTATAGAAGCTAATATAATGTCAATAAAGTTGCATTATATAAGTATGGAAAATGTCAGGGAGTAATAGCGGAACCGGGACCTTAAACGAAATATATATTTTTTTGTTTCAAGAATCGCAAGCCGAAACGTCTGAGGGGATACAATTTTGATTAATATTAAGATTATCGCAAATAATTTAACTTGAAAGTTTGCTGGATCAGAAGTTTGACCATCTATAAGTTCTCATAACTTTCTCAAAACCAGGTAATCAAATCGGAACAAATATCGCTACCGGTACAGACGATTCGGTTTTCGGTTCTTAAAAACTAATTTGTTTCAGATACCTTTCCGGATGTGGGACTCATAATTATAAGGTTAACAGGTTCCGTTATTATTTCGGTATACTCAAACCTGAATCGAACTTCAAGATATTTTCAAAAGGTATTTTTGTTTTTCTGTTTGCATGAAAACTTTGAAGACACCTCGCAGTTTCGAAACCATAAAAGCGACAGATATGTTCACTATATTATTGAAAGGTATTGAAAAAGTTGCTTTATGTATTATATATGTACGCATAGTGCCGAATTTCACACTGTTTTATAATAATGATAATTTATATATTTTATTTTATATGTAAAAGTTAAACTTAATATACATCACAATAATAGAGATCCAACATTTTGCGGCTAAAATAAGGTTTTTCCACTAGATGTTTATCACGAGTTTTTTATTTGTTTGAATGGCGTTTTTCAGATTTCAGATTGATTTATTTAAGATTGTAAATCTCCACTGACACACTTAGAACCTTCTATAATGACAATACTTAGACATTTTAAAAATTTTAAAAATAATTTGTTGTACTGGAACATTTCGAGCCTTATAACGGAATCGAAAGGACAAAATCTATATATAACCGAATACCGTAATAGTTGTTTCGAAACGTGTCAGAGCCCTTATCCGTTTTAGTTTGTTTTCCATAATAAAATTAGTAATTTAAAATTCATTTCAACATAAATTCGAACTATGTAAATAAGGATACAGCATATATAAAATAATGACTATATGACTATGAATCAAAAACTTTGCCTATTAAGATTGGAATAGATAATGCAAAGTGTTAACACATCGAAAACGCCTACGGAAGATATTACATATTCTATCTTGATGATTTCTGGAAGCCAATTTTGTGGCGATGACAATATTAAATAAATTAACATATAAAACTATAAAGTAAAAGTGGTATGTAAAAAAACCTTGCATGTAAAGATGAGGAATTATTCCATTTTAAAAATCTAGAAATGTTTGTTCTAGAACTTTTTAAAAATACCGTGAGTTTTGCGGAAAAACGCTTATATATAATATTAGCGTTGGAGAGATATGATTGAGATCCTTTAGGTGTGCAGGTATAATAAAGTTCAAAAGCTTACATTCTTGTTAACTGTAATACCTAAGATTTCCCTCTTTTTACTTTATGAAACATAACGTATAGCTAAGAAGTTTAATAGATATAGCCTGATAAACATTTCGGACAGCACAGACAAAAATACCTTACAACGAGGTAAGTGTCCCCAAAACATCTAAAATCCAATTTTGTGAAAAAAATTAACAAATTAAATAAAAATTATATTAGCAGCACCTTTTTAAGCACAGCTCAAATGCCATTTTTCATTTATGTCGCACACTTCGTGCTGCTGTCGTCACTAGCGTGGACAGCCGTCCGCAATAAACAATATACATATTTATTTTTTCGTGTAATGCAGCACACTCTTTTAACGCATAGTGTTGATTTTTCTTCGAATTTTTTGAATATTTATTTGATATTATATATTTTAAATTTAATATCATTCGTCACAACGATACATATTTATATAGTTATAGTTATATTTAGCAGCGATATGATACAGATCATAATTGTAATTAAATCACATATAAATCAAATATGCAAATATGACTAACATATTTAATACTGTTATGGCTGTATAGATCTCGGAGTCCAGAAATTTTTTATTTCTGTGTAAAAACCCATAGAGCCACACCTGATTAGTCTGCATCTTAAGGTACTCATAAGAGGTTGTACTTCAATACTTTAAATAACGTTTTCTAATTATTTCTTGTGTTGTTCTGCTGACACACACACTTACACACATCTGGAAATAATTTAAACTTACGTATTAATTTTTCGTGCACCGTCAATTAATATAAATGGAATACAACCGTACATATTAATATGAGTGTATGTACATATTTGTTATATCTAAGTGTTCGTACCCTTTATCCTTTTTCGTTTTCTTATCCCCAAATACTAGCGTTAATTTTTGAAAAAGTTCCTTTGCCATTTCTGTGGTTGCTTTGCCTTTTGCCTTTTATTTCTATCGCAATAAGTCGCTGTCTCTACCTCTACCTCTATCTCTATCTCTTGCACTCTCATTCTCTAATTCTTTCTCTTTCGTACTTAATAGACGTAGCACAAATGACAGCAGCGGCAGAGCCACATTCAGCGTCCGGACACGGGGTACGCCTCCGCTGATATGCCAACAGACCCCCTCCCACCCTCGGACTCTCCTCTCTCTCCTCTCTCTCCATTTTCATTCCCGTTTCCACTCCCATTCTCCCACTTCAAAGGCACATCGTCATCTTCTCCACTTTGCTTCGCCCATTCTGGTATTTTGAAACTTAAGCCGCCACTTGAGTGGGTTATGTTTCATTAAAAAACAGCACACACAGGACATACACACACACACACACACACACACACATATATATATATATATATATATATGTATATATATATATATATATATATATATATATACACAAGTTGTGCACACATAAACAGCATCGAGGCAGCAGCAAGAAAAACAAGAGAAAAAACTTTAGCTGCAGCGGAGAAACTGAAGAAAAGTTGCTCAAAAATATTCAACAAAAAATGTAGGTATGGCATGTGGTGTAGTAAGTGGTGGTGGTGGTGCTTTGGGTGGTGTGGATCATGGGAACGGTTCTTTTCATTGCTTAGAGATGTAAACAGGGCCAGGGGGCTTCCAGGCGTGTGCGTGCCTTTGTATAAGCACCGTCAACATTTCTGTTTTTGCGCGAAATGTGGTTGTTGGGACCCTCTCCAACTGGACGGATGCTGCTTGAAAATTAAAATGAAGTACCCAGTGGAGAAAAGGCTGCTGTCTCTTATAGTCCTGATGACTCTATTCGGTGTATCCAATCAAACTAATGCATGATTAATTTAATTTTTGTAAGCTTACCAAAATTTATATTTTATTTCAATTAATTATACATTTTGTTTTATTTCTATGTCGGTGTAAAGTTTATGGTGTTTTGGTTACTTAAATGTAATGATGAGGAATTGTTTTCATTCGAAAATCTAAAACATAGTTGTACAACTTTTTGATAAAGCCGATCGTTTAACGGGAAAACGGAAAATCCCTTCGAAATTTTCAACATTTTCCAAACCATAAAATGTGCTTTTTTGTACAAGTAAAAATAATCCATTATTGTTGTGACAAATTTCCTACAAGCATTTCAAATAATAGTTGAATTATCTATGTGCTCGTTGTGTATGTGTCTGTCTTTATATGTTGCTCGCGGGTGGGAGTCAGGGCTTTCTATATATAATACAAAAGATGGTACTGGGGAGTTTTCTTCTTTATATGCTTTTTCGCCATTTTTGGCTTTTTATGAGAGCTCGGGCTTTATACATATACGTTTAACTGTGGTGGCACAGGGTGGGAGGGACGACGAGGAACTGCGACTTAAACACCGCTTACGACTTGAAGCAACTTACATTTTTGTTTTGTAGATAGGAATATTTTGATAACGCCTATGGAACGTAACAAATTCTAACATCGTCACTAGAAAATTACTTTGCTAAGACGTGTTTTTTTGTAAGATATCTTATACGTTTCGGAGATAATTGGGGTATCTATTTATCGGATATGAGCAATTTTCCGCGCAACTGGAAATAATTTCACAATCTTAGTTATCTAAAAAATTATATAAAAATTACTCAATTAATATCCCACTAGTATGTTCTAGTATGCTATTTTATCAGTTAAATTTATACCTTTAGATTCCAAAAGAATACATCAGATCCAAATTTCCATTATTTCTGAATAAACTGCTAGTCGCCCTTCTTGATGCTTTCGTCACTAGTGGGACTACTATCCACTGTGATTAAGATGTAATTATATTGTAAGGTTCCTCGTATTTTTCAAATATTTTCAAATATAGATTTGGATGAAATTGGAAGATTCTGTAAAGTATGTTGTGTTTTGGAAAAATATTTTATCTTTTTATAAACAGTTGAGAACTGAAGTCCACCACAATTAAAAAAATATTCAAAGTATTTGTATGGGGTTGTTTTTGTTTTTGAAGTTAAAATAACGTTTTCTACGAAATTCTCAATCGTGATTCTTACTCCCGCATTCAACCCCTATAAGTAAGACATGAGCTACTGCCGCCATTTTTATAAATCATGAAGCATACTACCACCACCACCACAACCAACATCATGACGGCTTCTGCTTGCGAGTAAGGTATTATTATATCCTGTACTCATGGAAAATAGGATAAATAGGTATTATTCATATAAGATATTAATAAGTAGTCCCGACCGACTTTATTTATTTGATCGGCATAAGAAATATTATTATAGAATCATCTGTCAAAATGAATGTGTCAATCTCAGAGACCGAGATAGCTTGGGACACCATATATAATATTAATGTTTGAAACCTGAATTATAACTGTGTATCCAGGCAAACTTCAAAACGCCACCATCAACATTAGTGAAATAAAACAAAATGAAACTTAAATTCAAATAATACTATCTACTTAAAACCACATTCTTATCAAAGTGAAACAAATATCGGTTTCGATTAATATTTTAGCTTTAGGATTCGGAAACACAAACCAATGTTTGAAATTATAAAACGTTATAAAAAAATTTATATATTTATAGAGATAAAGTAAATGTATGTTTTTTGTATAGATGAATCTAACTTAGATATTAGGTAATTCTTTATAAAAAACCAATCATTTTACGGGTTTGCTTATTAAAAACTAATCAACTTTCGGTTCCAATACTAAAAATATAAACGCTTAATTCCGACTAACACTTCCTGTATAATTAACTATTATTACAGATTTATTTTACAAAGTTTAAGTTCTAATGTAATGATTGAAAGTCATCGATGTGTTCAGGTAAGAGTTTAACTTAATAAATAAGTAAGAGGGTAAATTATATTTGTTGCAATGTATCTAACAGGAAACAGACGTCGTCTCCGACCATATAAAGTAATGGACATCAGCAGCTAAGATGACCGTATGAATTAAAGGATCTCAACTTAAAGATATAGCGTAGCCAAATTTGTCACACAGATTTCCACATTTCGACTAGTTTACAAATCTCTAATTGCAATTTGAAAAGCTGCAATAAGCAGATGTTCGCTTGGGCGTTGCGTAATCCAATGTCCAGTTTCACGTGACAAACAAACAAAATGCAAATTATGCAAATTACATAGATCGTAGAATTATAAAAAAGAACGAAATACATTTCAAATTGTAATAAAATGCACAAAAACGAAGGGTTGTTCAACAAATTTTGATTCAAAAGCACCATAAAATGGAACAGGAAGTTGAGGAAATAGTATTTACTTATCCGCGAAAATAACCGGCTGTGTCCGAGTATTTGATTTTGGGCACATTTTAACGAATTGTTAGAAAAACTGGTTTGCTTTCCCAGTGGTCAGTATTGGAGCTTGTTTCGTCACGAAACCAAACCAGTTGTTCATTTTCAAGTCACAGCCGAGACGCATCAAATTTGTCAAAAGGTTAGAAAGAGGAACAATAACATTCGGACATCGGACACATCAGCATTGAGGCAAGCGCCCAGCAGGAAAGCATAGAAGCGTAGAAGCGTAGAAGCGTAGAAGCCAAAGGAAAGCAAAGAACTGATGACCGTTGGTCAACTGGTACTTCATCTGTACCAACCCCATTTCTTCATATATGCTATTTTCAAAACCTTCCAGAATATTTTCTCAGGACAAAGTCCACCACAAATCAATGGGTCAGTTTTTTTTTTGTTTACTGCTACCCAACGTCTTCAAGGATAATCCAAGAATTTGAATTATAAGATATCATTATTAACCGGTCTCTATCAATAAAGTTTTAAAGTTTATAATACATAAACAATTTTCAAAATTCCACAGACTCTAAATGAGAAAACAAACCAGCTCTTCTTTATTCTATGAAGAACAGTGGTCAATAATTAGACCAAAATATGATTTTGATTTGGATAAATAATATAAAAATATTATAATAATACTATACTCATATCGGAGTGCCTAAATCCAGAAAATAAATGAGCACAAATTGTTCTATGATTGTATTCACAATCCTAAGCTTTGAAAGCCTCACATATGCTTGGTATTCTGACGATTGGCATATATTTTGAAGTTAGCATCCTATTTAAATTGTGTTTTATTTAGTTAGTTGTGTAATTTAAATAATTTACCAATAAAATGCAGTTGAGAATGATTCAGTCGAGTGCAGTCAGCAGTTAGATACTCAGTACTGGAGGTGAGATCGGAAATCAATATTTTTCCTACGAGTCTTTGACAATGTCCCATAAACATCCAACAAATACTTTACAAATTAAAATAGTAAAATTGTAATAGTACCGATTTTATATCATACATTTTAAGTAAGATTATATTTTCTAATTATAAATGAAATCTGATAGATAAAATATGAAGAAGTCATCTGTTTATTGCAATCAATCTAACTAAAACGAATCCGACCATTATTTAGATTATGTTACTATTTAAATAGAAAAAAATGCCAAAAATTCATTTTCTTAAAATTGATACTTCAACAAGTTAGGAAGCTTCCTTTTAGTTAACCTGTCTTTCATAATATAAAGATTCGGCTTAAAAAGGCAATTAATTAGTTTTAATATTATTTTATAAATTACATTCATTACATTCATTAATTTATTTATGCTTTAATTGTGAAGTATGACAAAGTAAGTAAAACATCTTTTAAATCACAATCTTAGAAATATTTATAAGTAATCTTCATATTACAAGTAAGAACTTCAGAAATTATGGAAATTGTCCATCAAATTAGAAACTAGATAGTTTATTTGTATTTAATTGAAGCAAAACTTGAACTGGAATCCCGGAGTAAGGGGGAGTTAGGTGTCTCGAACACATTTATATATATTGCCACATTTCACACTCTTGTATTGGGTACTGAATATACAAAAAAAAAAAAACAGAAATGCCCACGTAACAAACAATTTGAAGCTTCTTCCTCCTAACATTCCCCATTAACAGACCTACATACGCTGAACATTTAATCTTTTATTATTTTTTTTATTAAATTGGTCTCGTCAATGAGTGTTGTTAAACCTGTGCGTCGTTACAGAGGGCCCAACAGGAATCTACGGATCGTGTGCCAGTTTATAAGATAATTGCTGACCAAAATGTGAGACCGTTGTCCTTCACAAGCCGCTTTTTTGGGGAACACGCGAAAAAAAATGGTGACAAGCCCATAAAAAATGCTTTAATGCATACAAAGTGCTGGGCAAAAAACAAGGCAATGGAATTAATAAATAAATAGAAAAACAAAAAAAGCATAGGCTAACTGACCACCAACTACCTGTTGACTTTCACATTATGCCTTTGGGGGCAATGGTTTTGCATTACTTTTTGTTGATGCTGTTATTTTGTACTTTTTTTAGATTTATTTATTTTTTATTTAAGCTCTTAGCTGCCTGGTCCAAAAGGGTTTGTGAATGGTAATGCGACCTCCAGCATCGTAGTAAATCAAGTTCAAATTTACACACAATTCTGTGGCAAATCGCCCCTTGCCATGACTTTATAACTTGATTGACAGTCTGACCAATACCAGGCAGTAGCATAAGCCGGACTTTCAGACCCCACGGGTTTGTTCTATTTTAGTTTTTTGTTTCGCTTTTTGCATTTAAGAATCGACGACGACGAGTGTTCTTCTCAGTGATGCCCAAAATAAGAGCAGGCCATTCGAGTGTGAAATAAAGAGAGCAATAAAAGCGTGTGTAATAAAAGCACAGAGAGAAAGAATGCCCAATATGTGTATTCTCTTCCGTACACCGTACACACATGTGCACAAGTGGGATAAATGTCCGAATGAGGGAAATGTTTCTCATACTTGTGTGGGACGCGCACATGTGATGAGCATGCTAGAAGTAAGAGCAAAACGAAATCTCATTATTCCAACAAAAAAAGTAGTAGAAAGAAAACTCCATATAAGAATTTACATATATAGCATGTACTTTTGAAAATGTGCTCGTATAGGCCATCAGTGACAGCAAAAATTCGAGGTTGAACACTTAAACATTAAACTTATAGTCGACAAATTAATTGGGAGTAAATAGAAAACAAAATGTTTTCATTTTTTTAATCGAATTTTCTAGTAGAGTTATGTTTGTTTTGCAGTGGTGGTGGACAGATTGATGAAACCTTAATACACACAGTTAGTCAACTGATTACTTTAATAACTTAATTATCTTAAATGTATTTAACTTTGTGACTTGTGGTTCTATGAGGAAGTTTAATCAACACAATAATAATGTGCATAAAGTTTAAAAAATTCTTAAAAAGAAACAAAATTTGTGAATTTTTTTTTTGTCTTAACAATTGCTTCAGACTGCTTAAGAGACGTGATGTAAATTGACATTTAACACGGACTAATTTTTAAATAAAACTAATGAAATTAATTAATGTGAAATTGTATTGATTTTGGTAGCTTAAACAAATTGTGCTCTTACCGTTTTTATTTGTAAGGAAGTGAAAGAATATACAAAATTCTTACTATCAAAGTGTTAACTATATTTGCATACTTTTAGGCCGAGTACATAACAATTCTAATTGGACGAATGCATTAGAGTTTGGTCAGCTGGCGACATCTGTGGATGATTTACCCAAGAGGAAGTAAACGCCACCTGGTGACCAGCAGTCTTACACAGTTTCTTGACCGGTTTCAATTATAATTTTAATTGAAATTCAAATTACGTAATTTATTAAAGTGAGATATGCAAGACAACAGGACTAGAGATAAAACACAATTCGGAAACGGAATGCTCTCCGGAAACGCGTCTGGATGCCGCGACATTTAATTAAATTGTCCCGAAACTTTTTATTTTGCTTTCCAGATGACCCTAATCATTGACTATATCTACTGTTAATTTCGATTATGGCCATTTTCGAGTTGATAATGATAAAACTTTTGTGCCCCTTTCCAAAATTGGAAGTACAACATAACAACTTTATTTTAATGCATATTGTATTGCTCTATATCTATCATTTTTTCAACATTACTTTAATCATTGCCGAGCAACAAATTTATTTAATTTTTTAATTTAAAGTTAGAAAACAACATTTATTTTTATAAGTAAAAATTATAAATATGTCTTACCCTATGCGAAACCAATATTTAATTTTTCTATGCAAATGGAAAATATTATAAATGTTTACACATACATAGGATATAAACATATAAGCTTGTGTTTAATTCGGAATATTTTTTGAAATACGCATTATAATATTGAAATTATGGATTATATATTTAAAGAATGTTAATAATAATGATTAAATTTTTATTTATATAATATATAAAATGTCACCATAAATGTAAGTTTTTTAAGCATTTCAATAATTTTAACAAAAATATATATTAAAATATTTTTTTTCTCAATTTTCATGTTGAACAAAGTCTTGAGGATCTACACAGCTATCTATTTAATTCAATATTATTTGCAAGACAAAGACCTTAACGAAATTCAATGCAAAGAAGCATATTCAGCAGTTAATTAAAAGTAATTGAATTCACTAATGATGCGCAATAATTATTCGATTTCTTAGGCTTAAAAAAGCTTGAAGCTAATCGTCTGTGGTTTTCAACCATTCCTTTGGCTTCCCTTTTCCAATCCCAAACCCAGCCTACATCGAAAAAAATAAAGGCCTTGAACAATAACGCAGTGGATTTTATAAAAATAAAAAAGTACAAATTGACGTGATTTGAAAAAAATGTAGCAAGTGAAACGGTTTGTATCGTTTTTTTTACGTATGTTTCACATTTTCTTTTCTTTCTTTTTTTTGTGTGTTGAACCCCGCCTTTTCCCCACTTTTGCGAATTATGGGCGGAAGCAACAGGCGTGAACAGGCCGAGAGGTAGTCTATATTCACTTTCGCAATTTGCCGTTGACCGGTGTTTTTTCTGATGCAGGAACTGCGACTACGATTGGGAATGGGTCTGAGTCTGGGGCTGTGGCTGGGGCTGGGGCTGGGGCTGGGGCCGGGTCTGGTTCCAAGCCAAAATCGCTTCTGGCCGCATGTTAATTAACATGACTTTGTGGTCAAGTGCCGTGACCGTGGTCGTTGCCGTAGCCGTATTCGAAACCGTATTCAGCACTGTTCCACGGAACCACACCATATTTGTCCAACAACATAATGTGTTTGTTTAAATGCCAAAGTGGCCAATCCCATTGCAATGTGAGAATAAAAACAATTTAAAAGGCGGCAAATCGCGGCAATTATGTGCCCTGATCCCCTTGGGAATTTTCGCGTACGCTTTTTTTAAGTCCTTCTTTTTTTTTTTTTTATTACTTTTTAAAGCAAGTGTTCGCTTGGGTCCACATTTTTTTGGTTTGATTCTTGTTTGGCTTTCGCATTTTTGTGAAAACATTTGAATTGAAAGTAAATAAATTGCTTTGCGGATTTGCGACTTAGTGACATCTTAAATTAATTTTTTTACGTGTGTGGTTGTCAATGGATATTATGCAGAAAATGTATTAAATCAGTTAAATTTGGATGGACGCAAACGTAAGTGAAACACAGAAAATGAGCCCAACCATCAACAGAACAGGGTATACAGAAGTTAACATCGCGCAGGCTCAGTATGGCTGCTGGCCGGTAGATGTCGCTACTAAAAAGTACCTAAGCGAAACTCTCTTGCACACGGTAAAGAGCGTGCTTAGCCCAAGGGGTAAATCTCTTCCAAATATTGAACTGTTCATATCTTACAGAGCTTACAAATTCAACTTATCACACTCTTCTCTCTAGTCCTCGACTTACAGATACTCTGTGCCAGGCTTAATATACTACCAAGAATAAAATTCAATCATATCTTTCATTTTATGAACCTAATTAATTATTTTATTTTCGCTTCGTTCGTTTTCGTTTCGAACCATAAGCAGCTCTAACAAAATAAAGCATAAATGAAGAAGAGAGCTAATTAGATATTTTTACAATATTAACTATTAGCCTCCCTCCGCTCGCTCCGGGTCGCTCGCTTCGCTCGCTCGCCTAGTTTTTAGTTGATGCCCGGAGGAGGAGGAGGAGGAGGAGAAGGAGCAGCAGAAAACTTCTTTATAAAATAGAGATATCATATTATATGATATTATAGGTATAATTATTGAAATATTTACAACCTCATTCCTTAAATCTTTGTATAGGAATTGTGTAACACGTGGTAGGTCCATAATTGCGAATTTGTCTTCCAGCTTTGCATTTTCTTAGAAATGACTCAAATCAGCGATATCATATTATTTGCGAGCCGAAGATAATCTTTCAGGTCCTTTTTATACCCTGTACAATGTATTGGAGAACAGGGAGAAGGAGCCATCCTATAAAGTATAATATTCTTGATCAGCATCAGCAGTTGAGTCGATATAAACATGTCCGTCTGCCTGTTCGTCTGGTTGATTAACCGCCTGTGAGAGCCTAGATCTCAGATCTCAGTTTTAAAATTTTGCCCCGCACCTTTAAGACCCTGCAAAGCGCCAAATGTCGCCACACTCACAAATTCTTAGGCATATACCTATTATATATAAAACGGCAATATTATTAATCCTACCTAACCGCATAAAGCTCGGTTAACCAGAATGGCAATCAAGCTCCTTATCGGCTGAAATGGGTATTCCTAAAGTCGGAGCTCCGATTTAACTCTCCGACTTGATTCTTTTTAGATTAAAACTTTTTATTTAGCTTATCAGGAGTTTAATATAAAAGGTATAATAAGGACTTAACTTAAATCAAAATAAACACATTACAATTGTCTTTCTTCTTTGGAAAATTTAAGGAAATACTTTGCGGAACGTAGCGAGAAGTTTAAACCAATTTGAAATGACAAATAAAAACATATTTTTATAGCCTACAACGTTCTACTTGGCAACATTCTACTTGTTATCTAATTGGTTCAATGAATTTATTGATCTCAGAAAGAAAATAAGACTCCATATTAAATATTGAATAAGAGTTGTTCTTTAGTCTCTCTCATATTCGCCATTTATTTCTGTAAAGGTGGCACTGCCTTTATTTATATTTATTCAATTTCCAATTCAATGTAGTGCACTTTGCTTGTACATATTTTAAAAACACTATGGAAACCTTACCACGCATTTCGTTTTACTGTTGCCGAACCCATTGTGCAAACATATTTACGACCAGCCTTGTATTGGTAGTAAATATTTAAATAAAAATTCTCAGGGGAGAGTCTAAATCGAAACACTAAATTGAACCCGATAATATTAGCATTGAAGATAGAATACAAATGCCAGCAGGTAACGTACTCTCCATACATTTTCTAGGTATTGTCTAGGATATAAATAAGAAAAGTTAAATTGACTTTGATTTCGTCAATCGTGTTAAAGGTAATCAAATAAGTACGTTCTAGTCGAAAGTGCAGAGCTACGAGATACCCAGCGCCCAGGCCCTTGAAAGGTAGCATCTTAATCATGTTTTGACCACCATAGTAGTTAATTAGCAATGTAAAAGTTTTAATTACTTTCTTGTTTTTATTTAAGCCAATTTTTATAAAATGAGTTTTTATCATTCTGTTAGTTTCCTGGAGTTGAGTATACGGATATTGTATTTGTTGAATTATATATGTAACAAAGTATGGTAAGAATTATATGCAATGTCAAATAAAATATTAAAAAAGCATTCACGTCGCATATTGTTTTATTTATTGTGTTTTTAATTTTACTGAAATTATTTGTAAGCATGGCCTGTTTTCTACAAAGTAATGGAGTGTTGACTATTTACTTACTCACAGAGCCTAAAATTCGTATACTTTGAGAAATTTCGTACGACTTTAAAGCCTAACATTTTTTGCATACTTATCCCATATTCATTTTTGTTTTATCTGCAATTTGCAATGCTTTTATACCCGGGACTTAAGAATTAATTAAAAGGGCATATTATGTTTGTTATGTAACAGAGAGATAGAGGCATCTCCCACTTTAGAAAGTATATATATTCTTGATCAGCATGTCTGTCTGTCTGATTGTCCGTCCCTTTGAACAAAAGGATATCAGAGACTTTTTGAGCTGGAGCAACAATATTTGATACATAAAAACTCAAGTTTGTTTCAATTGTTTGCCACGCCCAACATTTAATTGTTCAAGCACTCAATCTCCCAAAAATGTAACGGGTTATCCTAAAATCAGGTTCCCAACTTAACCTTTCCGACAAGTTTTAAATAAATTTTGTTCTAATTTTTTGAAAACTTCAGAATGTATACATTTAAAGCATAACTAAGCATTTGCTTGATAATATCAGTGTGTATCAGAGTGAAATCTTTTTTGGAAAGGCCATTGAAAAACAGTTTATCGTTAGTCTTACAAAGATATAAGCTGGGTGGGTTTCTGCTATATAATAAAGCTTTGTAAATACTGTTAAGAGATCGGGCATCCTTTTTATAGTTTGGGGTACTTAGTCTGCCCTTCTATCAAGGGACAGACAGTGAGACTGCGGTCATGATAGTGCTAACAACTGCTGTTGTCATCACACACACATACACGGGCATATGAACACATTGGCGTCTGTTACCTGGCAAAGAGGAGAGAGCAGTTAAATGGGAGAGGGAGAGGGAGAGGGAGAGGGAGAGAAGTCAATCGGGCGTCGCGTCACTTCGTGTCGGACAGCGGACAGCGGACGCAGCCAACGGCAGCGTTTTTATGGTAGAGTGCTCGACGCGACCGCGTAAACGTTTCGAAGCTATGTAATTAACATTACGTATGAGTGTGTGCGTGTGCGTGTGTGTGAGTGTAATGTGTGTAATGGAAAAAGTGCGTGAAAGGGTTACACAAAGTGCAGGGCTGAAAAAACGACAACGGCATTGCAATCCATTTAAAGGAAGTAAGGGTTTCGCATTGTAATTTATATTATTAATTCGAATAACCTACAAAAAATTATAAAAATAAGAACAAAAAATAAGAAAAACACATGACATAGTTAAGTGGCTCTCACCGTTCTTTTAATACACATTTTAAAGAGGCATACACAGTATTAGTATCGTATATATATTTTACATGTAAATCAAAATTCACATATTAATTTTATTTCGGTTAATTTTATTTTAAGTTAATACTTTGTTGATTATTCTTCTAAATTCCTAATAAACATGTAATAAATATAGTATCAATTTTTTTGCCTTTTAAACTAAAAACACCCTCGTATGTAAAATTCGTCTTTTAAAGATATCCAAGATGTTGCCTAGCTCAGTTTTGAAATCATTTTCTTCACACCACCACAACCACTCTCCATCCAACCCCTAACTCCACCCCCAACCCTCTTCGGGCTATGCCCATTTGAATTTTTATTTTCGCATTCCTTTCCCTTTCATTTATTTTGTTGTTTTTCCATTTTTTGGTTGCTATTGTTATTTTGTACGTATTTTTATTCTCCCTCTACATGCGATTTGTGATTGACAACTTGTACAATTGTTAAATAATATTAATTTATAAGCAATCATAAATAAAATAAAGTAGTAGAATAATTTTAAAGACTTGCTTTAAATGACTGATAAATTGTACAGAAATATATAATACCCTAAGAGGATTTAGCCTAATAATACTAAGAGAAAACAAAATAAGAAAAGGAAATCTACGACTCTTACAAAATAATATAGAGGAATATAACTTTGAGACTAAAATAAAGACAAATCTTAAAAGATTTGAAAAATAAAACCGATATTTATATGTAATATGTTACTCTTTAATATTTTATTAGAGATCTTTTGAAATATTTCTGGGGCGTATTTCGAAGTTTTTGATTCCTTAATATTTTACTCTAATTAAGGCTTCTTTCAATTATAATGCATAGGAGTCGTCATGGTATTGATAGGACATTGAAGGAAGTGGAAGTTAGTGGTATTCTCCCTCTTCGTGCTTCAGCTTCAGCTCCAGTTCTCAGCTCCCAACTGCCCATCCTGATCCCTCGGCACATCAACACTCGCTCGGGTGCGCTTCCCTTTTTTATCACTTCAATTCTTGTTGATTTTTATTCTTTTCGAGAAAATTACATTTTAAATTGTTCTGCGCACTACCAAGTGAGAGCGAGAGAGAGAGAGAGAGAGAGAGAGAAAGAGTAAAATAAGTGGTGCAGAGAGATGAGAGTCCAGTTCACGTTGTGTCACTGAAGGACTGAAGGGAACCGCATCACCCATAACCCCACCGTACATCCGGCACCTTCTTGGGCCGTGTCGTGGTCCTGGGCTGCTTCTGGACGTGCAACACAGTCGGTTCTTCCCGTCAATTAAATTGTATTTGCGCAGGATCCTTGTACATGTTCCTGTTTCTCCCCTGCATCCCCCTGTAATCCCCTAAATGAAGCGTGGCCATCGCTATCCGTCAGCGCTCCTTCTGCTACAACATTCTCCCCCACTCCCACTTCCACTCCCACTCCCACTCCTACTCCTTCTCCTACTCCTGCCGCATTGTTGCGGAAGGAAATGCGCCATGCCAAAATCTAGACACGAAAAAAGCGAAAGGACTAACACAAAAAATGGGCAACTACTTCTGAGAATGGTGGACTGGTCGGACTCGAACTCGAACTCGAGACCGGAGTGGGACGGTTGCTTCTCTGCGGATAGATGGGGAGAATAAGTTGAGAAGAGTGAGAGAAAGGAAGTTCGACTGCCACTCTCACCCACTCACAAACAAGAAAATGGCAGCGTTTTCACTTTTCCTTCACACTTCTTCTTATTCCAAATGTTGTTAAAAAGTAATTTTTTATTTTTATCTCTTGTGATATTCTTTTTGTGTTATTTTGAATGCCTTGCTTTGGAATTGCTTCATCTCAGCGAGAGCCATTTGGACTGTTGGATTGTTGACTGACCCCAACCCACAAAAACTTAATAACAACAACAACAACTGCAACCCTCGAGCCCGCATTTTTCTTCCTCCCGAATGATTGATTATTTTTTCATAAAAACGGATAGAATTTTGAATAGCAACACTACGACACACAATGCTCTACAGATATATAAGTAGTATCAAAATATATTTTCTTTCTAAGAGACGGAATAAGAAAACTGTCTTAAAATAAATGTCTGTCCTAAGAATTCTGAAGATGCCTGATTTATGTCTCTGATGATCACTTATCACGACATTTTAATTTATATTAAAATCATCACATATAACATATATATAATATTATATATACTCTCAATACTAATAAATATTTTATTTAATATAAGCACCGCTTGTTTTCCAATTTAAGTAAACAAAATTAATTTGTTCTTTATATGATAAACGTATTCAAATTGTACAAGATTTCACAACATTTTCCAGGCATAAGTTGATAAAAATATTAGTAATATTGGAAAATTTTCAACACAAACAACAACACAAATAATTCCCTGTTCCAGTCAAATGACTAATGACAATAGGTTAATTTAACCCCAAAAACATATGATATCCAATTACGCGACGAACGGAATTAAAATCAATATATATTAATTTAAAATATAGAATGTTAGTTGAATAAAAAAGTGTGACACTCGGCTCCATATACGAAATATGGTTGCGCTTCTTTGTAAAATAAAAATAGCGTTCTGAGCTGTGCCGAATGCCTTTTTATTATTATTGTAAATTTATTTAATATTAATTGATTTTGAATAAGGCAAACTTCCAAAAGTACACTTTATATTTGTGCCGCGAGTTAAGTTAATAGTCAGTCAGTGAGTGTCAAGTGTTTTCAAGACTCTTCGAATAAATTATCCGGAAATGACATTAGTACATCTAATACATCTAGGCTCTGATCAGAGTTCTCTATCTCTTTTGCTTCGAACGATATGCAGGACAAGGGATGGACAAGGGAAGCAAGGCCGAAGCGGGATCTCACCAGCTGGTGGCGATCAAATTCCAATTCTAATCCGACGTCCGACTGTAAAAAAAGCAAAACGTCAAATCAGTGTCCAACCCTTTAGTTCAGTGGCACATTTGGGCGCATACCTGTCCATCTGTCCATATGTCTGTCCATACATATGTGTATTTTCGCTTGTGTCCTGTAGTGGTTCATGGTTCGTTGTTCTTTTTATGCATAAATTACTGTCCCGGCAGAGTAGCCCCTTTCAAATGCCGTTATGACCTCGCTAAAGAAGGATCGGTCAGGTAGGTTCCATTCCCATTCCTATTCCTATTCACATTCCCAATATCATCGGACCTATGGAAACTATACAAAAAAAACTATGCAAATCCTCGGTATCTGGCGCAGGAAACATCTGCTTATGACACACGTGAATTTATGTAAAATTACACTGTAAGAAAATGAATAGCTAACTTAATGAAATGTATTTCAAATATTTCGTCTATTAAATAAATCGGTTCAAAAGAAACACATGTAAATAAATATGTATCATATATTATTATAATCAATAGTCATAAAAAATACTGGCTACAAAAAATACATTAATATACAAACATACTGAAATTTTCACAATGGCAATGCCAAATGTTTAATTACACAATTTCCAGCCAAACTAGTTCTATTTTTTCGGTATGGAATAATAACTCATTATAACATTTTGGCTTTGTCAACTCTTTGATACAAGAAAACGTATTAAGTTTTCGTCTTACTTTGGGAAGACTACTAGAAATATGTAATAAATTTCCTTGCGAATACTTATTCATAAGAAATAAATTCAAATATCCACCAAAAACTAAGATGTTATCAATTTATTTCAATATTTCATATTTATAATTCTTTTCAGTGTTTAAATTATGAAACGGTTCGCGTCTATACACTGACAATGATAATTTGGGGCTGCTGTTGACCCCTTTGGCTTTAGGGTTGACCGTTGATCAGCAAAGGGGTTGCATCCTAGGAACGGCAATAACTAGAAAATCACACACACACGCATACACACACACGCATTTAGAGACACAGGTACAGACGCAAGCAAACATTTTCATACATTTAGGGATCGTTTATCGTTTAGAAGAAGCGCGTACGACCACAAAGCTTACAAAGCAGTAGATGCGCCAGATGCTCTTAACCCTCTTGCCACACGCACACTAACACTCACACTCGCACTCACACTCACATATGTATACGCACAGCAGACAGGATGTCAAAGCACCGTTAAGGAATAACTTACATGCATTTTAAGCGCGTTTCTCGACCCTTTCTGCGATTTGGCCCTGCCTTTAAGAATTTGCTTGTTGTTACTTAGTTACATTCACAGTTCTTTATAACGTAAATTATCTTTTTCTTTATCTTTATTACAAAGTTATCATATATCTATCCGAATTATTTGGACAAATGCAACTAAAATATGTCTTTTACCCAATACTTCAAAACTAACTCTGTTTTTTTTAAAGATCAAAATTAATGTTATTTTTTGCTTAACATGGTAAAATTATATTTAAAATATTAATTATATATTTATGTATCCGTTAAGATAAACTACACTTATTCACAAAAGCTTTTTAAACTGTTTGTTGACTATTTAAGAGAGAGATAAGATAAGATAAGAACTCTTAGAGTAATGCCAATTCGTTCAGTTAGCAAATTTTCTAAACTTGTTCTCAGTCCCCCCTGAAGCGCCGCAGGATAAGCAACAAAATACAGTTATCGTAAAGTACATCTGAGAAGAATTTATGCAATTGCTTTCTTTAAGACGTTGCTGGGTCAGTGGAGTAGAGTAATAGTGGAATACCGGTTGTGTAGCCTGCACCATCTGGACTCGATCGCAAATCGGGATCTTGTTCGCAACTTGAGGGAGACATTTGAGCTACACTTTGCATTCCCATTACCGAGTCAAACTGGCAACTGGCAACTGGCAACTGGCAACTGGCAACTGGCCACTTGCAACAGGCAACAAGTTAAACAAGTCCAGAGAGTATTCGAATAGGAGATACCTTACAGCCGATCACTAAATCCATGTTATCTACATTATTTCATTATACGAATTATCAACTGAATAATATACATTTTTTGTTTAAGATTTTTTCTTATCTATGCCTTCTCAATTGTGTGCTTAATTCAATAATTGAACCATCTAAGTACATATCTTAGTATTTCTAATTAAATATAATGGAATATTCGCAAATTTCAGATTCTAAATACTTTTCGACAATTTTTGAATGGGGAATAAAATGAAAGTTCAAAGATGATGGTATGGTAGCTCATTTGCAATAAATATATATATATATATATATATATATATACATAAATATTTAAATAAGAACACGGGCAGTGAAGGGTTCGACCAACGAGTATATGTTTATAGATATAAGTATACAGATGATTTCGCGTTGGACATGTGCAATATGTAGAGATGGGGAACCAGAATGCATTAACAATAAATTGCATTGTTATGTTCAGATACATATGTATGTCTCTGAATGTATATGTATGTGTTTGTGTGTGTATACACTCTATGTAAATACATAGGCACGTGCATACTCGTACAAGTGTGCCTATTTATGCGCATAAAATATTTATAATATACAAGTCGATACTGAAAATGCTTATACATATTTATATATATTTATCCATGTCCTCCGACGTCAACAGAATGTCCGAGTGCATATAAATGCGTGTCCTAGTATGTATGTATGTCCGAGTAGGTATAATTCTGTATTATAGTCGCATTAACATTGCCAAGAGTGAATGTGTGTGTATGTGAGTGTATGTGGTTGTGAATGTGAATGTGAATGTGAATGTATGTGTGCAAGTATGTACGCCAAGATTAAATGGCAACATAATGTGAGTGCGTATGGCGAAATAAGTATGTACAATACATACAAACTGTACATACTAGAATTATATGCAGTTTTATGCACATATACATGCATATGTATCAGGTTTTGTATATATCGAATTTATGTGCGTATGTATTTGTAATTCTAATGTCAATATTGTATACATATGGTATATAAACATAAAATACATGCATTTATTTATATTTGTATACATTTAGATATGTATATAAACAAGCTTTAGCAGACTGGTCCAGCCTTCTGATAATTATGCCCACATATAAACAGACGGGTAAGTGGATAGAAGATAGAAGAATGAACAAAGTGGAAGAGAGAATAATGTCGGATTTCAGCGAATAGATTTTCAAATAATTATTACGCAAATGTCGCCTTTAGCTGGTGTGAATGGTGTTTTATGGAATTTGGACGGTGGAAACTAGAGAATGTCTAGAGGATATTCTGGCTCGATATGCAAGGTACTGTTTAAAAATCTAACAGTTAAAGGTCAATAACAACTTGATCGAAATTCAGTCAAACTATCCAATTGGATAGTAATTAGAAAGGCTTATTCGACGCTTAGTATACAATTAACACTTTAAAAAATAATAAAAAAAATTGTAAATTACTTTAAGCAGTTTATACATTATTAATATTATGAGACGTACAACAGATGGCAATACCCGAAAAAGAAATATTATACAATTGAATTGAAAAATTCATTACAATGTCATCGGTGTTTGAGACTCCATTAAAAATATATACACGTTGAGTTGAGTCAATATTGTCTGCTTGAATATCTGTTTGTATTCAAACAAGTTCCTCTTTAGTATGCAAACTTTTTGAAAATTGAGAAACTTTTGAGAAATTTAAGCGGTTCATTGGATCTGTGCATGTATAACTATATAGTATGTTAGTCAGCCGATAAACCATGCAGCATCCAATAAAAAAGTTTATTTAAACTATGAAATTTACAGTCGGCATTTTATTTTAATTAAGTAGCAATATATAATGTTTTATTATTTCATTTATAGTTTTTGATTGCATACAACCTATACTTCGTTACACTATGTATATACATACATATATACATACGTTCAATTACGAAGTAGACAATTTTTCAAGTACATAAAGAAAGAGATATGTGTTTGTATATATTTATATTTTGCACATTATGGGCTAAATTAAATATAAAATGGAATTTATGAATACATACTTGTATGTATGAATGCTAAATGCTAAAATGACTACGTACATATATATATGCTTACATATGGTTATGGTTTCGCGATTCCATAGCAAACCATTACAACCCTTCCTCCCTTCCCCCATTCTGCCAGTTGCATTTGGATTGCGATTCGTGTATAGGCGAATTTGGGCGAATAGAATTTGTTGTGAGTAAATAATTGTGTAGAACGAGGCAGAATACAGACTGCACTCCCTGTCGAAGCCTGCTATTCACAAAACATTTTGCATTTGCAGACGACTGCACCGCCATTTTGTTTTTCGCGGGGGTAGTATTTAATAGAATGTGTGGTTCGGCCCTGGGCAACCAACTATTCAAATTAATATTTGTATATATCATATTTATATTTAATTATATTGTTGTTGATTTGTTGAACATTGAAATGGTTTGTTTTATCTGTGGTCATCGCCAACTGTTGACAACTGTACGTATTCTTTAAGCCATGAAATAGTAATAAGTTTATGAAATAATCATAATAAGACGATACTAAGTATTTCTTTACTTGCTTTTTATATCGGTAGCCCCGCATAAATATAATGTCTATATATATTCAAAATTCATTGCACTATAAAGTTGATCAACGCCCTCGAAATGTGATTAATTGGAAGAATACTTATATAATATTCCAATTTCACTAAATTACACACGATGAAGGGCTTCAAATGTAATCTCTGAATATTTTTTTTCCACGAAAATTGTCAAGAAAGAGTAGTATTAAGAATATGCGTGTAAGAGACAGGCATTTTATTTATATTTTTTTAAATTTCCCGATTTTGACTCACTTGCACACAGATTTTTCTGCAATTTTTCTTAGCACGTATAAACGCAATCGTACGAAGTTACTTTTGAAATTTATAGTCACCTAACTACAATGTTAACAATGTCTTCAATGTTTTCAATGTTTTGATCAACTTGCATTACAATTTAAAAATAAAATGTCTTAGCAAACAGTTAATGAAATTGAACGATACTACACTTGGCGAAATCAACAATTCCGTACAAAACCAATCTCATAGATTTTACATTTTCCATGGTCCAATATATATGGTATATATAGCAATATATGTTTTGATTAAGTTGGGTTAAGCTTGAATCAGTCAGAATTCAATATTTGAAACCTATTCATTTAGATCTAACAATTAACTGGAGAACTTTCATTAGTTCTTTCATAAGCCAGCCAAATTCCAGCTGTCCATCTCAATTCCTTTATCGAATCCTGTACAATGAAGACATTTTAATGTATTCTCATGATTTAAACAAGTTGGAATTAAAAAGAAAGGACAGACTCCAGTTTTGATGGCTCAACAAAAGTATCTGCATATTGGTCCTGTTGCTAGGAGCCTGTTCCTGCCGCTCGTTCAACTGCTTGAATGATTCACTCGGCTCGATTCAGTAGCCGCTTTCAACCTCAATCCCTATTTTTAGCACCAGAACCAGAACCCGCACCAACCCAACCCCAACTCCAAGTTGCAGTTGGATAAAGCTAGCTAGAACAAAAAGGAGGAGCACAAAACATACAAACATAACTAGATTCTGAAGCTGATGCTGGTGCTTATAGGCGGCATCACATGAACAACTAGTTCAAGTACAACATAGACATAGACATAGACATAGACATAGACATAGACAACCTTGACATAGACATTTGGCCTTCGTTGTCGCCATCGCCATCGCCATCGTCATCGTCATCGTCATCACCATCGTTCTCGTCGTTGAAGGTGCAGTTTAAGTTGAAGTTATTATTAAATGGGCAAGTTGATAAGATGCAGGATATGAACATTATCAAGTGGATACAAAGAAAAACAAAAAGAAAAACTTTCAAAACTGGGATCTAATCTTGTTCCAGTAAATCGAAGTATTAGTATTAGTATTAGTATTAGTATTAGTATTAGTATTAGTATTAGTATTAGTATTAGTATTAGTATTAGTATTAGTATTAGTATTAGTATTAGTATTAGTATTAGTATTAGTATTAGTATTAGTATTAGTATTAGTATTAGTATTAGTATTAGTATTAGTATTAGTATTAGTATTAGTATTAGTATTAGTATTAGTATTAGTATTAGTATTAGTATTAGTATTAGTATTAGTATTAGTATTAGTATTAGTATTAGTATTAGTATTAGTATTAGTATTAGTATTAGTATTAGTATTAGTATTAGTATTAGTATTAGTATTAGTATTAGTATTAGTATTAGTATTAGTATTAGTATTAGTATTAGTATTAGTATTAGTATTAGTATTAGTATTAGTATTAGTATTAGTATTAGTATTAGTATTAGTATTAGTATTAGTATTAGTATTAGTATTAGTATTAGTATTAGTATTAGTATTAGTATTAGTATTAGTATTAGTATTAGTATTAGTATTAGTATTAGTATTAGTATTAGTATTAGTATTAGTATTAGTATTAGTATTAGTATTAGTATTAGTATTAGTATTAGTATTAGTATTAGTATTAGTATTAGTATTAGTATTAGTATTAGTATTAGTATTAGTATTAGTATTAGTATTAGTATTAGTATTAGTATTAGTATTAGTATTAGTATTAGTATTAGTATTAGTATTAGTATTAGTATTAGTATTAGTATTAGTATTAGTATTAGTATTAGTATTAGTATTAGTATTAGTATTAGTATTAGTATTAGTATTAGTATTAGTATTAGTATTAGTATTAGTATTAGTATTAGTATTAGTATTAGTATTAGTATTAGTATTAGTATTAGTATTAGTATTAGTATTAGTATTAGTATTAGTATTAGTATTAGTATTAGTATTAGTATTAGTATTAGTATTAGTATTAGTATTAGTATTAGTATTAGTATTAGTATTAGTATTAGTATTAGTATTAGTATTAGTATTAGTATTAGTATTAGTATTAGTATTAGTATTAGTATTAGTATTAGTATTAGTATTAGTATTAGTATTAGTATTAGTATTAGTATTAGTATTAGTATTAGTATTAGTATTAGTATTAGTATTAGTATTAGTATTAGTATTAGTATTAGTATTAGTATTAGTATTAGTATTAGTATTAGTATTAGTATTAGTATTAGTATTAGTATTAGTATTAGTATTAGTATTAGTATTAGTATTAGTATTAGTATTAGTATTAGTATTAGTATTAGTATTAGTATTAGTATTAGTATTAGTATTAGTATTAGTATTAGTATTAGTATTAGTATTAGTATTAGTATTAGTATTAGTATTAGTATTAGTATTAGTATTAGTATTAGTATTAGTATTAGTATTAGTATTAGTATTAGTATTAGTATTAGTATTAGTATTAGTATTAGTATTAGTATTAGTATTAGTATTAGTATTAGTATTAGTATTAGTATTAGTATTAGTATTAGTATTAGTATTAGTATTAGTATTAGTATTAGTATTAGTATTAGTATTAGTATTAGTATTAGTATTAGTATTAGTATTAGTATTAGTATTAGTATTAGTATTAGTATTAGTATTAGTATTAGTATTAGTATTAGTATTAGTATTAATGTATTAGTATTAGTATTAGTATGGGATCATATGCTTATCAAATCTCAGACTCCTACAATTTAAGTAAATCAATAACTGTAGGGTGTCCAGCCTGTTAGACGAAAATCGATGGCCGGGTAGCTGCTCCGTCGACAAGCAGACTGCGTATGAATGTAATGTATGGATACATACTTATGCATACAATTGTACGTATGTATATTTGTATGTTTGTCTGCATATAAATAAATATATTTGTTTGTGTAGACACCACACGCACACATTTAAATGTGCATTTGGACATGTATATCTATACATCTTTAAGTGCGTAACAGTATATAATTTAAGCTCTCATACTCATACTCATTCATATGTACATACGTTCATACATACAAGTGCCGTATATACATAGAGTCGCACACAAATGCAACGCCGGGACGACAAGCGGAAATGCATGCTGCCACACACACACACGCAAATATACATACATATATATTGTATATATATATTAGTCAAAAGCCGTTGCATTGCATAAACATAGATAGCCCAAAACAGAAGGAGAGGAAGGGAGAAAGGCAGAGTGAAAAGAAATACTTAGTATGAGATTGTGTTAAGGATAGAATGAGACAGAGACTAGTTGACTGTAGGCAGCGAAC
This sequence comes from Drosophila sp. st01m, assembly GCA_018901795.1. NCBI lineage: Eukaryota > Metazoa > Arthropoda > Insecta > Diptera > Drosophilidae > Drosophila > Drosophila sp. st01m. Next base: position 525,129 of record JAEIFG010000477.1, on the reverse strand, counting down.
TGCAGCGGCGGTGGGTAACTGCATCACGAAGAGAGGTGAAGGAAAAGTTGGAAAAGGAGGTGGGCGTTGCAGGCTCAGGGGTAGCATATTGGTCCCAGCCAAATAAGGGATGTTACTGCACTAAAGTGCAGCAGGAGCGATGCACTCGAATGCAACTCGTCGAATGCATCGGCGTTGGCGAAACTGCACTTGACACTGCAATGTGGCAGGCAGTGTGTGTGTGTGTGTCTGTGTGTGTGTGTGTGTGTGTGCGTGTGTGTGTCTGGCCAACTCGTGGGCGTGGAATGGGAGCAGACGAATTTTGTGGCCCCTTTCCACACCAAAAACAAGAGACATGTGCCTGCCAAATATGCAACTGCAACTGCAGCTGCCGACGTGTCGGCCGGCATCGACGTCGCCAGCGATGTCGGCGTCGCGGTTGGCAGAGAAGCAGACGTTTGCGCCACAACTAACCGTTAGCCACAATGGCTTGCAAGTTGCTTTTATCTAACAAAAAACGAAATATTAAATCAGCAATAATTTTTAGTAAAATTTGAAATATTTTCATTACTAATATTTTCATTATTTCCATTAAACCGTTTATAAAATATATCTATGTATTGGATATAAATTTTAAAAACATTAGACTTCTTTATATTTTTTCTTATTTATTTATTTATTTATTTATTCATCTGATTATTGATTGCGTTTTGTTAATTTAACGGCGATTAAAATCCTTCGATAATCAAAATATTTATTTTTATATTAAATCAAATTTAAAACAATATAACATTTTAAGCTGATACCGATAAAAATATAATCTGATTGGAGTCCTTCAACCAATCTTTGAACATTTCACATTTTTAAATGTCTCCATTTTATTTTATTTTTGTCAGACCAATGGACATGATGAATTCCTTAGAATTCTGTTATACAATCGTATTTATTTTATTTTATATTCAAAGAATTTCACTTTATTATTGAAATTTCATTAGTTGGCGCTAAATAAATGAATTATTTTATTATTATTTGTATTTGTATTTGAACATTGTCGTTAGAAATTATAGATGGTTGAGATGGTCGATTGCTGAATGTCGATGACCGATGCAACTGCAGCATCAACTTATGCTAATGTCTTGGATATAGTCAAGGGAAACTCTTCCTCAGTAACCATTTCCATTTTCACATCCTCAACTAAATGGAAAATGGACAAACGCAGCCATTGATGCTGCTGACGCCTTCGCTTACGTCGCAGTCGCTGCAGTCGCTGCAGTTGCCGCTGTCGCTGCCGCTGCCGCTGCCGCTGACGTTTTTGTTTATCGACACAACATTTTTTATCTCATAATAAGCCTACCCGACTGCCGATCTGCCCCTTCTCGACCTGGACACATCTGTATCCACATCAACATCGACGCCAATTTTTAATCTCAATTATTTGGACGACGCATTCAGAAACGCAATAGTCTATGGAGTAGAACAGTCGACTGCGGATCGTTCAGACCACGCGGAGCATTTTTATTTCTCAAATGTGAATAAACGTTGTGCACTGTGCAAAAAAACAAGACAAAAAAAAACACACCCAAGCAATAGAAAAAATTATACTGCAACAGCCACAAATATTTGAACCAAACGTTTAATAAATATTAACTATAGTTTCTAAACTCAATCAATCTTCCCTCAAATTCCCAATTTTACCAAAGCCCAAATTTATTCTAAAACTCAATTTACTTTGCTCAATTTACTTGAATCAGTCGCTTATTATAACATTATTATTTTTAAATTTCTCTGATTTCAGATCATCATAATTTTACCAAAAACAATAGACCAAAAAAAGTTTTTAAGCCATGAAGCAAATAAACAAACAACAATAGAACTTCAACGACAACTTAACCATAATTCAGTTTGATAAAGCAATAGAACGGATACAGTTTTATAAATACTTATACCTATAACAAACCCACTCTTGACCTGAACAATTTTCAACAAATTCAAAAACTACAAAAATATACTTAACAATCAACCAAACGGAGAAAATATATAACTATAATTTTAATTTAAAGAGAACGAAAGTAACAACATCCAAAACTACATCACAATAAATTAAGAAACAAGCAACGGAAACCGGAATTAATAACTGATAACTGATTTGGAAATAGCAAAATTGAAATTAAAAGTACAAAATTAGATCAAGTATATGAAACAAAACGAAAGACACAATTTTGATAATTATATTAACTCGAAGTAACATTCAAAAACTAAACTAACTAAATACACGATCACATAAATTTAATATTTAAGTGAATCATAAGAAAACAGAAATGTTAACAATAATATTGGAAATGATAAATAGTTAAAATAATAATAATAATAATAAAGTTAAAGTTAAACTAAATTAATAAATTTGCCAATCTCTGTTATTTTCAAGTTTAAGTTAATTCTTTATGCTTTTTTGAGTCGACGACGACATTTACTATTCTATTAAATACAACGAAACAACGAAATTTATATATAAAAAAAGTTTGGAAAATAGATTTGAGAATAACCTCAACATTTTAACTGCTCAAAGCCCTACGAAAAGCATCAAAATAATACAACTTGATGCTTATCGAAAACACACTGACACCGGAACAGACAGTTTGGAATACCATATACCCTATAGCTAGCACACTCTTACACTCACACACATATATATAAATATACAGATAGATTTCGCAGACACCCTATCAGTAAAATAGTTGTAAACAAGTAGTATTTATAAAAAGAAATGTATTATCATAATTAGATCTATTACATAAAAATAAAAAAATCGAAAATTAGTCGATATATATTATACAATGTATAATAATAGTATCAGGCTATAATCTAAGAATAACACTATCCTTAACACTGACGGAGAGCAACACACAGACAAAACAATAAGTATACCTCCTGTTGAAAAATCGTAAATGTGAAATTCTCTGGATATAATTTAAACAAATTTCTGAATTATAATATGCCTGGATCTGAGTTCTGAGAACGAAAGAAGAACATATATAGAAGAAACGAAAACTGCAATACTCTTGTCTTTCTATCCTATAAAGAAGTTTTCTGCTGCTCCGGGCATCAAAAAATAAAATAATCTAGCAAGCGAAGCAAGCTACTATACGATAAGTGAAATAGGTTCAGCATATCCTTTTGTAATTACATTATACATTGATAAAAAACAAGTTATCCTTATTTGTATTTTTATAATTCGGAATATATATAAAGCCATCGAAAATATAATTAGAATTTTGACCACACTTTAAGAAAATGGGTATATTTATACTTTGATATTTGATATATATGAAAAGGAACGTAGCAAAGGATAGAGAAAGAATCAACCTATTTAATATTTGGGTGATATTTTTGGCCTACATCTATACGCAAATAATAAACAAATTGTGATGAAAAAAAGTTATAAAGAAAATAAATCAAAATTATAAACAAAAATTAATTTAATAAAACAATCAATAACAACGATTAAATTAAAAACACTAACAAAAAATATAAATTAAAACAAGAGAAATACTAGGAATTAACAAATCATAATACGTAAATTAACAAGTCTTCAACAAATAAAACAAATAAAATACAAATTAACATTATTAGAAATTACAATATTGTAAAACCACAACGTGTGCCTTATTCTGGCCTTAAGTTCAAATTAGTTTCGATAATATAACATAATAATAACAATGTACGTATAATCCATAACAATACTATGCACTCATAATATTTTGTTAATTAAAAAACTACGAGAAGCGCCCCAACAAACGAATAACTTCAATGGAAATCAACTATCTGTCACTCCAAATATATTACTGCTACCGAATGATAGATCCATTTTGCAGACCATCGTGACTAGGTCCACAAATGCGATTGCGTTTGCCTCGATGATGGGTAATTTTAACATTTTCTGAATTAACATAAACTCAGATCATCCATATTTTGACTGAATGTAACTATAATCTGAGTAGGAAACGCAAATAATCAACTTGCCTATTTAATATATTTGCGACTGACCTGACTCACGGACATATATTCAAAAAAGTCTACGTGTATGTAATTTTAGAATAAATATGCATTGCTTTTAATTAAACCGAAAGGAAATTGCATGCAGCATCTAATAAGTAGTCAAATCATGATTAATTAAAAGGCAATGTGTAGTGAAATGGGTTGAGATTTTATTAACTTATGAGAGTTTAAAGATGTCCAAGAAATTAACAAATCCATTTTAGGATGATACATTTTTTATCATCGCTTCAGAGAATTAAATAAGTAAAACACAATATAAGTATATTTAATAACTTACTATTTAAATTTGAACAAATTCAATGCTTTGAAAAACATTACATTACTAAGAATTTTAATTAAATTGAACACGAAATTAATAATATTTAAGGGTTTTATATCAATTATAAGATAGTCATAATATATAATAATTTACAAATAATTTGTTTTTCAATTTGCAAAACCTAAAATATTCAATGTTATTTCTTCCGCCGGATTTAAAGAACACATCTCCTCAGACAAAATGCTCGCAAGTTAAATTGTAGTTGCCACATTTAGCGTTATGTTATTCGTACATCTTCTGTTACTACTACGAGTTCTGAGTTCTGCTGTTGAGTTGACAGAGCCACAACCGGTAAACTAACAATGCAGAGTATTGGTCATGCAAGAGTGTGGCCAAGTTGAAAGTTAAGTTAAGAGAGGATGCACGGAAGCCCAAGACTCTGAGATTGCCGTTGCCGTTGCCGTTGCCGTTGCCGTTAACACGAAGACGTTTCGCCTTGTCCCGAAGATGTCATGGAGCTTGCAAACGAAGACATTTGACTTACATTGCTCTGCCAACGACGCGTCGCGTTTACGTTCGCGTCGCGGGCTTTTCCTTTTGGCCAAGTTCTATTTCTAAGCACGCGAGAAGATGTGGTCTGAACCCTCAGTGATAGTCATATTTATACTTGTTTCGTGCCAGCGACAAAATTAGTTTTTCAATGACTCGCGTGCCGCCAGGTTATCCTTAACTAAGGACTAAGGTGTCACTATACTCGAAGCACGAAGAACTCGATGTTCTCGAACTTCTCGACGTCTAAAAGTGTAAATAGTCGCGTATTCAGATTATTTCAAATTTCAACCTCAGTGCCAATATGTTACTTGTAGATCCGTGGAGTAAACCTAAGACATTGACCAACAGTACGTCCATAGATCAATGGTCAAATAACAAAAATATATATACAAATTACAAGCCTATCTAATAATAATTAGGTAGGTGAGTGTGCTGAACAATCTTCAATTGAACAACTCTTCCGATTAAAAGAAGCTAAGAAATTTCGAAAATTCGTGTAATCTATGTACACCGCCAACATGTAATAGAAATATCCTAACTATAAGTTTATATATAACCAAAAACATACACTTTGAAAAAGTAAATATATTTCGGTTATCATCATATTATAATATTGGTAATAGGCATTTACTTTATTTAAAACAACAAACATATTTTCAATTTAGAATCAAATAAATATTAATTTATTAATGTAAATTTAACAAATTAAAAATGCATACAGAGTATTATAATATGCCATTGTGACAAACACAATTTCAGTAAATTAATTTGAAAGATGCCTACAATAAATTCACGATTTTGTATCAGTAAGAGAAAAATTTAAAAAAAATATTCAATTTTAAATATTTATTTAATAACATAATTGAAAAATACGCTCTATTCCTATATTTCTTTAGATCACAAATTAAATTACTAAATTTTACGAAATAATTTAATAAAAAGATTGATAAGAAAACGTCTAAACTTTATTAAGTTTTCAAAACTATTAAACTCTATTCAATTAAAAAAGAAAGATTTTGAAATCTGAGAACCAAAAAATGCATTACAGAATTAATTAATTTTTCGAGAGACAAAAAATTTGATAATAGATAGAAAATATCATGTTATTTGAGTGTTTATTTAAAACAAAATGGTTTAATGGTTTATGCAATTATAAACTGCAAGTTGTATTGCCAATAAATTTTTATAAAACGATGCACAAAAAGTTCCTATATACAAGAAGCTTGTTCCCAGGCGATATTTGTTTAACAAATAGAACTGCACCCAAAATATTAACACTAAAAATCGAAGAAGTTCAATAAAGGGTGTCGATGAGCGATAAATCATTAGAAAAACTAATGAATATTTTGAAATATTTATGATAAAGACAAAATTATGAACTATAAAAATATATCGAAGAACTTGCATTGGACATAAATAGGATTACAAGTATATCCCTAAATTAGAATAAATAAAAATAAATTAACTCCAGAAGTTTGTGTATTTTTAAGTCCGTTTTTATATAAATATATATAGACCTTGCTTTTTACTGTCAAGTTTTGGAATCACTGAATTCCAGGCAAACAAACAAAATTGGTTCCCAAAATCAAAAGCAATGTTGAGATAATCATTCAAATATTTTTTTAAAGAAAGATAACAAACTATCATTTTTTTAACAAAATCAGGAGTTATGAAAAAGGATAAATTCGCGGAGAAGAAATGTGTTGTTTATCTGGTAGCTTGGTTGTCTTTAATTATTGTATAATTAATACAAATTTGTATGTAGGTATGAAAGAAAATTAATTTTCTATCAATATTTCATTTGTAGGCTATTGAGGATCCAGTGTCTTCAGAAATTGATGTAATTGAAATCAGATAGAGATAGATTGTATCGCCCTGGGTCCGGAAGACCTTCTATTGCGATCGCAAGCGAAGGTCGATCAGTGGCTGCTGTCGCAGTTCACCAGCGATCGGAGGCACTTGCAACAGGAACCGGGGGCGGAGCAGGAGCCAGAGGCGGAGTCGCAACTAGAGACGGAGTCGGCAGAAGAATTTGAGCCAGGGAGTGAAAAATTTTAGATTTTGCGTATGTTTAAAATGGATGCGTCTGACTTCTGGCAGCAGGCCCGAGTGCCCTTTGTACTGCATACGGCAGCCGCTGCAACGGCACTTCAACAGCACCAACAACAACAGCAACAACAGCAACAGCAGCAGCAGCAGCAGCAGCAACAACAGCAGCGACAACAACACCCGCAACAGCATTCACATTCGCACCCTTTAGACAATCAGCAGGAGCAACATTCGATCCCTACCAATAACAATAACCACCTGCCATTAAATAGTAAATTGGAGGCAACCCAGGGGCGACAGCAGCAGCAACCCCAACAACAGCAACAGCAACAGCAGCAGCAGCAGCAGCAGCAACAACAACTCCTCGAACAATGCTATGGCAACGAATCCTTTGGAGCACAACAATCAATGACAACGACATCGAACCATCAGTTATTGTTCAATGCTGCTGCTGCGGCGGCTGCTGCTGCACATCTCAAATCAACGGCTCTCAATAATCACAACAGCAGCAGCATCACCAGCAACAGTTTAAATCCACCCGATCAGTCCGATAACAATCTCCATAGTCTTAGCACCAACACAGTTAATCTTCCAGTGAAACTCAAGCAAGAGCATGGACCACAACAGCAACAACAGCAACAGCCACAACAGCAACAGCAGCAACAACAACAGGCAACACCGCATATGGAGGATCCTCGCCAGCAACAGTCGGATAAAGAAAGAGAGGCGTATAGCAGTGGCTTCTTTGGAGCAACAGTTGCGGCCGAACAACAGTCGCATATTCACCACCAACAACAACAACAACAACAACAACAGCAGCAACAGCAGCAACAGCAGCAACAACTGCAACAACAACAACATACACCACATGCAATACACAGTCCAACACTAACACATCTCAATAAGCCGATGTCACAGGGTCAACAATCACCCCAGCATTCTATAACGCCATCTGGCGGCTGTTCAACGCCCGATATTAAATACAATGAAAAATTGGCTAATGAGATCCAGGTAAATATCATTAAGTACTATTCTTGTTCTTCAAATGTTCAAATGGTAATTCCTTAAATTAGTATGATAGTCAAAATTATAATTTTAAACATCATTTTAATGAAAGAGAAATATTTAAATAACTAAATCGAACGGTATGATTAAATAAGAAATATATTATTTTTTAATAAAGTTTGTTTATGGATAAACTTGAAAGAAACAAAGTATATATTTGGTTAACAGCATTCCAATGCATTCCATTCTATCCATTCTTAAGTCTCATATAATTAGAGGCAGGAATACAATATTTATTTATTTAGTTTTGTGAAACAATTTGTTTGCAAGCACCAATCTTGCAATGAAATGAAGCAAAATTAGTTTTAAACATAATTTACTATACTTTAACAGAGAAGGATTATATTAAATTAAATATTACTTGCAATTTAAATAAATTTAAAAAACCAGATCGATTGCAGTGTATTCTTGCAGTATATTGTGATATCATATTCCAAACATATTCAAATTATTTGGCGAGTAAAGAGAATAATCTCTCTTGTTCTAATATAGAAAAATACAGCAAGAAAGAGAGTAGAAGAGTAAAAGAGTTAAAGCGTTAAAGAGTAGTCCGTATAAATTTCCCAGTCAGGAATACATACATTCTTACATATACGCATATATCGTATGTAAGTCCTCGGGGTCTACCCCTTTCGCGGGCAATAGCTTACCACACACCTCGTTTCCGCTGAAAAGGGGAAACTGAGCAACTGTTGTTTATAATGAGTATGCTCTCTCTCTTTCGCTCCCTTCCGATGCTGACAACTTTCCAGTCTTATTATGCATACATACATACTCCTATATATGTACATATGTATGTATGTTTGAGTGAATTTGGTCTTGAATTTTTCTTATACTATTGCAATCACAAGGAAGCATTGGCGACTTCCCCTTTCTATGAAAACCGAAAAACTCAATTATGTTTTTTGGACTATACATATTCCGACGCATACTCATAGGTCTGAGAAGGAACGAGCGAGAGCGACAAGGCTGAGAGGGGTTGGGGGAGGGGGGGGGGGGGAAGTGAGCAAAAGATAGAGGGAGAGGACAAGAAAGAGAGGTTAAATAATTCTTGCTTGCTTAGTTTCTCAAGTAACCCCCCGATTCATAAGCGATTGAGTTCGAGTTCCGTTCACATTCGTTATTTCTCCTCCTTAGCTACAGGCGTCTGTGTGTGTGTGTGTGTGTATTTGCGGCTGGGGTGGAATTCAATCTACGGGTTGTATTTTAGGGTGTGAGTGCAAATTTAGTTTTATACAACTACAGAACACTCACACACACACACACAATCGTTTATTTCTATTCCTGCGTCGGACGCTAACGCTTCTTCGAGAGAGCAAGAGGGAAAACAGTGAGATAGAAAGAGATAGAGAGAGAGTGAGAGTGAGAGTGAGAGCAAGAGCAAGCTTAATTTTCTCCTTCTTTATGGTATTCTATTTTTTTCCTCGTGCATTTTGCTCGCGCAAAATTTCTTAAAGAAAACAATAATAGTGCGGCCACACTTCTACAGACGGACACACACACACACACACACACACGCACGCACACACACACTCACAGACACATATACTTGTGCAGACACACAGCAACAATGAATTAGAAAGAGAAGCTATATTTGACGCTAGTAACAAAGCTGAAGCAGAAACGACGACGACGACGACGACGACGACGACGACGACGACGACGACGACGACGACGACAGAAAAAAATAACGAAAAAAATAAATAAAAATAGAGAAGACGTTTGCTTTGCTATCCCGTTTATGGATAAGGCGTAAGGCAGAAAGTCTGCCGGCTGCAGAAGTTCAAAGGACATCGAGCCGTCAGGTTGTGTGTGACTCCGCGTCCCACTACGAGTAAATTGAAATCTTGAGTTCGCGGACTAAAAATAAAAAGTGTTGTTGATTAACTCGAGACATCTTGAACATCTTGAAAATCTGAGATAACTTCAACTCGAATCGAGAAAAAAATACTGCAAAGAATATTGAGTGCAACTGTATAATCGGAAAAAATAAAATATTTTGATATCTGAGACATCATCAGACCGGTTACATATACACAAACAGTGCATGCGTATGTGTATGTCACACACACAACCTCTCACACATGTGCTTAGCAAAATGTATTTTTGTTTATACTGTTAATGGATCCAATAAATTCTTAACTTTCCGGAAACACTCGTTATGCAATCGAAGTCGAGCTCGATCTCGAAGTCGAAGTCTGTCTCTAATAAACAAGAGAATATAACGCGCGCGTTGACAATAAATTATTGAAGAATACAAATAATATATATATATATACACATATATATCTGTTATTCGTTTCGTTCTGTTACGATTTTGTTTGATTTTAAATCGACTTGATCATCGTTTTTAGAAATGACACTTGACTGTGAAAAGGAGCACGATGTAATTTTATTTTACAATTGAAAATCTTTCAAAATTCACATTAATCCTAATTTTCCAATTAGTGGTTTCACTTTTTATTTTTATTACTTGCACGTTGATCACATTAACTAACTAAGAACAGTAGAATGTGTGAAATGCCTAATAGCTATGATCGTTAAGATTCAACAGATTCAACAGATTCAACAGAAGAAGAAATATTTCTATATTAGATTTTAGTCAACCAACTATGCGAATAAGTTACACAATTAGATCTTAGACACTACATACTTAAGATAATGCATATGTTATTGTAGACATGAAAGTAAGACAGTAAGAGAGGACTAAAGGAAAACGACTGAGCACAAATTGCAAATAAAATATCGTAGTTCATTCCAAGAAGAATATCAAATACCAATTCAGGAAAAGGATCTACGGCTTAAAACAATTATAAGAACCCAATCATAGTTTTAATTGTTTTATTGACTGATATAATGAACACTTAATTAACCAATTAAACAAATTTAAACCTTTTATATCATATTGTACAGCAAGTGAAGCTAGGGGTAAGTTTGCTAGTCCGAGTAGTAGATAATGTGATAATGTGGAAAAAATCAATCAGATATACAGACCGACTATCACCTGAATATGTTTTCAGAAGATTCCCAAATATTTAATTTACCCAAAGTCCAAACAGATATATAGACTCATCAAGATCAAAGGCGATTACCAATAAATAAAATAATATTCATAACATAACATTTGCATTCACAATCACATTCACATTAAATACTTTTTTATGTATGAGATTGGAGAAAGATATTCAGATTACTTCTCAATTAGAATAAAAATTTCAAATAATTTAATAAATCTTTATTATTTTTCTCATTTGCTGTTATCTATCATGTACTCGTAAAATGTATTGTATATACAATCGCTATCGAAATGGAAAATAAAAATCTCAATTCTAGTTTAACTACGAGTATGTCACATTCTTATGTGCAGTGTATAAATGCGGAATCACAATAAATTAAGTAATTAAGTAATGTATTGGGATAGAGTTTTCCAATATATGAGGACTGTAAATTGTAAAACACTCATAAATAGACATTAAATGCAATATATATTTATTTAAAATTGTTCAACATTTTTGTGTTTAATATCAATTAGATTGTTTTAAATTGTATTTAAGTAATTACACACATTTGTTGTTCCAAACTTTTAAATAGTTCTAATCAGTATTATTATTATTTTCAATTTGTTTTTAAACAGCTCCAGCTCTCCAGATCGAACAGCGCAGCCGCCATCAGTGAAAGAACCCTTGAAGAATGTTGGTCGACCCTGCAACGAGTGAGTTGGCATCTCTTCCGTTGTGTATAGTACTCTTCCACGTTGAAGACACAAAATAAATTGATAAATTGCATATGTACACTGTCAGATTTGTACTTTCATTATACTCAGTACTCAGTACTCAGTCTCAGTCTCAGTACTCTCTATCATAAACACACACAGCACCCGCACACAAAGTACTATATACTATATTAATATATAAATTCAATGGCTCACCGCAACCGAAAGATCGCACATTGTTTTGACATAGACATGGTACATAATAGAGCATAGTAAGCCCGTACAGATATTGAGTAACATTATAATCTTAGATGATTAATTTCTTCAATTCCGTTTCGTTTTTTTATTATAATACGATTCTTTGGTTAGTTATAACATTTTTCACTTTCCTTTTTAGTGGTGTGCAAGAAGTTTTTAAACTTCAACATAAGTTCTCTTATGCTTTAAGCTAAATAGCAAATATGAAATAATAGAGTAAGGAAATGAATTAAATAATTTTTATAAAAGAAGTACTTTTTTTATTGATGTTTACTTTTTCTAAAACTTACTTTAAGGAAAGTTTCATTTGTATAAAGTTGATATCAACATCAATTGCGAGATTAAGAATTGCTTTAATCTATGAATAAGTATAACACAAACATCTAAATACATATATTAAATTATTCAAAGTTTTTTTTCTTTTTAATTTTAAATAATTTATAAAAAATTTAAATAGTTTAAAATGAGTTTATTTTAAAACATGCCGAATAAATTATGCACATAACATATACGTATATTATTAAGTATAGTTTTTATTAATATATTATATTTGTGAAGATAAGAATTATACTTAATTATCGATTAGCATGGGAGAAGTCAACTTATTGATTTCCCGTGCAAGTTCATCAGCTTCATTTATTAATTAATAAATGTTTCATTTACTTTACTGTGTTGTTTATGTTTTGTTGTTTTATTTTTTTCACTGTCATAGTTTCGATTGCATTTCTTCTGATATTATTCACATTACATAGGAAAACCTTGATTATGTTTGTAAACACACATGTATCTTTAAATGTAAGTTCGCGTAAAAAGCGCAGATAAAACAAACATCAAACACAAACATTCAGACACTCACATGTCGAGTGTGACCAGAGCGCCAAGACAACATCCCAAGACATTTTGAATTCACAGTTGTACTCTTATTTATATTCACGTTCATATCTACTTTATGTTCATTGTTCATATATGTATATATGCATATGTGTATGTATGGTACGGCACAAGGTAAAGGAATGAACTGAAACGATTTGTATGCTTTCAAATATATAGGATGTCAAGTAATTCATTGCACACTTTACCATATATTATAAAAAAAACTTTTCTTCTCATTCTTTAGTTTTAGAATTTTATTTTAAGTTGCTATTAAGTTGACTATTCAAGGTAAATAAACATATACTATATGTAATACAAAATTGGGAGAATTTGTTCTCAGTAAAAACAATTCATTGACTAACTGCATGTGAGTATATGTATATCTATATTTTTAGTGATATATAGATATATATATATTCATGTGTGCGTCTCTTATGTCTGGGATATTCACACACAAGCACAACTACGGACAAGAAGAAGAAGAAGAAGAAGATGAAGAAACACACACCATTTTTATTGTCTCGCCTTCATCCACTCTCATTCTAGTTCTCCTCTCTTTTGTTTTGCCCTTTTTATTTTATTTTTTCTTTTCTTTGGCATCACTTCGTTCTATTCCGATACACCTACCCACACAAGGACATATGTGTACACTGTGCACTGTACATGTGAGGGTAAACCGTATCTTACCCTTAAGCGACTCACACAATAAAAGAAACCTTACGGCCAGCATCAGCGGCACCGCATAGCGAAAAGAACGAACAGGACGAACAGGACGAAAGGGACGAAAGGGACGAACAGGGGCGAGAGCCACAGTAGATATTCATTGGCGCAGTGACCCTTGCTACCATCCCCCTCCTGATTTTTTTTTATGAATTAAAAAAACGAGAGACACTCGGAGCAAAAAGAAAACAATGAAAGAGGACGGCAAACGAAAGTTACAAATAAATGACTGTACAGTGTGCACTTATGCACTTTTTGGGAGTACCTGTGGGTGTTCAAGGTCTGCACACGGCACATGTATGCACTATTTAGATGTGTGTGGAGTGTACAGAGTGTACAGAGTGTACAGTGTGCGTAGAGACACTCGTGGACAGAGGAATAGAGACAGGTGCGAAAAATATATATCACGTTTGAAGGAGTAAACGAATAAATACTTAAGTCAGCAGGAATTGTTTTCGCAATTAATATGTTCTATATATATATGATATATGATATAGGGTGTAGCTTATCTCTTGGTTGAACTTTTCTCAATTTTTGGTGTATTTTGATTAATGAATAACTTTTCGGAACTGGAAACACAGATGTTCCAAATTCAATTATTCATTTTTGGAGTACTTATCTATGTAGTTTGTCAAGTAATTGCTTAAATAACCAAATCAACAATTCGAGAAGCATTATTAATAATTTTTACTTTTTGAAATAATTTCTACACTGAAAGACTTAGTTAGTATATGATATTCATAAAAGTAGGGAGAAATAAATTTGATAGGCTTGTGGAATACACATACACATACACATACACATACACATAAATATATGATATTAGTGCAGTTTGATGAATTCTATTTAGTCGACTCTGTCGCAGTCTGCATTCCAGACTGAATTTCCCCTCTTATAATAACTGTTCACTGTCCCGCTCACATTCTTCTACCCCTATATACTAGCACACACACACACACACACACACACACACACACACACACACACACACACACAGACACGGGTCCACTCACTCACTCACACATGCACAGCTACATTCAGAGCACCCATAACCGTACCATTATCGCAATTTCATTTGCCGGCGATACGCAGGACTGCCGTTGGCTGGCTGGACAGTGCAGCCTGTAGTGTTCGCCATTCTTTCGCGTTGCCAATGCAAAAAAAAGGACGTCTGGGCGGTAGCCAGAATAGAGTAGGGAACGTTCCGGGGAGAGCCTCTGCCAAATGAATAAAAACTGCACTATGGAAAGTGAGTCTCGGCCAAATGACGAACAGCAGCAAACAGCAACAGCAACACCAACAGCAACAGCAACAGCAACACCAACACCAACAGCAACAGCGAATCGGCGGGAGTGCAAACAAAAACCGTTTGCGGACCAACCAACCAGAGAACACCGCACGCGGGTTGTCTAAATTGTCCGTTGGCCCGACTGCCAGACTGCCAGACTGCTAGAGTGCCAGACTGCCAGAGTGCCAGACTTGCTTGGTTGCCGTTTCCCATTGCCGGACTGTTTGGCTATCGCCATCGTCTTCGTCCAACAT
Organism: Drosophila sp. st01m; assembly: GCA_018901795.1. Classification (NCBI taxonomy): domain Eukaryota; kingdom Metazoa; phylum Arthropoda; class Insecta; order Diptera; family Drosophilidae; genus Drosophila; species Drosophila sp. st01m. The sequence continues at coordinate 510,064 of JAEIFG010000477.1, read as the reverse complement.
CGGCTATCACGTACTCCTACCATTTTTCCTTTCTTTTCCTATGGATTATGGTGGCTTCAGTGTCCGCATACATATGTACCTATGTGTACAATATACACACATACATATAGGCATTTGATAATCTTGAGTACACTCTTCTAATGGGAATTCGGAATTTCATTTTTCTTTTCATTATATTTGTAAGAATTATAAGCACAAGCAATTATAACAACAAGGAAAGAACTCGAGTAACATTTTGAATGGCAAACAAAGGAATTCATCCTTACAAGTATTACAAATTACGAAATTTCAATAAAAAAAATAGAGTGTGAAAGCTAAAGTCGACTCCCTGAATTTAGGAATTTAATGCAACTAATTAGGATGACAGATAATATCACGTTATAATATATTACGTTAGTTACCAATAATAACGAAATATTTTCAAAACTGAGGTTGTGGAATTATTTCGTGATTTGCGGGAAAGGAAGGAAGTGTGCTTTGCATTTCAAAACTACGGGTTGTCCAAGTGCTTATAGTCTCTGAGATCCTTTTGTTCATACGGCCGGACTGACAAACAGATAGACAGACGAACAGACGGACTTGGCTATATACTTTACTTTATATTTTTTGCACTTGAACATTTATAAACAAATTTTGGTTGAATTTGTAATATATATTTGGTATTCTCGAATTCTTATATGCAATCCAAATATTGAGGTAGCTTAGGAAATATGTGTTTTCTCTGATAGAAAGATATTTTATAGCTGTTCTCATAATTATATAGAATTAATCCAAAGTACGGTCTGTTAGTCATTTTAATAATGATCTGAAGCACATTAACACACATTCAAAACATATAGTTTTTTCTGCGACCTTCAATAACTTTAAAGCGAAGGTTTTCCGACTGTCTCTGATTCTGATTCTCACTAAGCATTAATTATTCTTTTCGTAACTGGAGTACTCGGCTTACTTAACTTAACTACTCAACGGCTACAGAAAATCTGTAAAACTCAGCAATTATTATTGTTGGTTTACATTCCCATATATGCCCATTTTCATATAATTTTTGCAGTTCATTGGAATAACTTTTTATTTGTATACATTTTAAATCGTTTAAAATTGACAAAAAAAATTGCAATTTGTTTTGCTGACTTGTTTTTGACTTGTACTACATGCCATGATACACATTTTTATAAAAGTATATTTCAACAAAAAATAGCAATAACTTAAAGAAAACAAGAGAAAGAACGAATGAAAAACGAACGGAAAAAATACAATTTTTTAATGCTACACATTTTGAAAAAATCGTCGAAAAAGTCTATAAATTAGCGGCATAAAAATTACGCGAAAACAGTTTGTGCGTTTATTTAGTTGGTTGCGGAAAGTTAATTCCATATGCGTGAGCTCATAGATGCATACGACTACACGTACTTATGTATGTATGCACACTACACACAGCTAGTCAAGTAATAGTTTTGACATTTTTTTCCAAATTTTCTTGGTGTTTTTTTTTTTAATTTTTTGTTATAGCTGCAATATGTCACAAATAAACAATGTGAAGTGTTTATGGTAGTCTAGACCAACAGCACAAGTAAATGTGTATTTTTTTCTTGGTCAAAACAGTTACTTGACATACTGTATTAGCAATGACAAACGTCATTGACCTTGACACATACAGACACAGAAATACACATCGGCAATACACAGGATACATTGATATACCATAATGATTGCCAGAATTTGACATCCAGTTCATAGGAAAACATTTGTGTTACAATTTTTTTTCTCATTTCTTTTAAATTGTTTTTAATTTTCTTATGAACAAAAAGTAGTAGGGCAACCATGAATGATTTACATATCTATATGTCATACATCTGTACATATAACTCCGACATAGTACTTACTAGATTTGGTAATTTTGAATGCTTATCGATTGATCGCTCCATCTTCTTCCTTTTGTATGGACTTTCGCGTCCGCTTCCAACAGCTTTTCATGCACAAGAGCGCGATGCAGCAGATTCAACAGCAAATTCCTCGAGTCGGACTGGGAGCCCACGGCGTTGCCAGCACGGGGACTAGCATGGGGGGCGGTACCACGCCCGGGGCGGAGACGAAGCCTCATCAATGCCAGCAGTGCATGAAGAGCTTCTCCAGCAACCATCAACTAGTACAACACATACGCGTCCACACCGGCGAAAAGCCCTACAAATGCTCCTACTGTGATCGTAGATTTAAGCAGTTATCCCACGTTCAGCAGCATACGCGCCTACACACAGGTATGTATAGTATATATATTATGGTATACATATAGTCACATAGCAGCAGGAACTGACCTTTCCCTGGTAATATGATTATTATGCCGAAGCTGAATTTATTTAAATGGAGTAGACCGATTAGAAAACTTTATTAACTTAATAAAATATTTGAAATGCAACATATGAGTGTTGTTATATTTGCCTTATTGCCAATATATTGATAAACTAAATAAATTTACGTGGTTAAGTGAATGAAGTCACCTTAATAACTTCAGAGTAGTTAACTCAAATGCTTAGATACAACATTTATTGATTTATTCAGATATGTTTAGAGTACAAAATCACTAACTATGTACATATGTCAACACAAGGTTTCGAATTTCTGCCTCGTTGATGCTTTCTTTTTCTTTTTTTAAAGACCCCGTTGAGATCCAGACTAGATATCATAGACATTTCGAATCCAATTTATACTTTTTTTAATTACAATTTGCGCTTTCTCTACAACTCTGATGAAACTGCTTCAATACTTGAGAGAAATTAAAACGGTCAAACAGGCCCGGCATCCATTTATTACAGTGTGACAAAATCATTACATTTTAGGGAAAGTAACTCGCATTATTTTTATCTCATATCAAGCGATGAGTGTTATTGGTTAATTATAAACTTCTGTGTTATTGATTCCAATAAATAGATTAAACAAAAAAGCAATGGGCGCTACATTTGCTTTACATTTGCCTTAAATATAGCATCTTCAAATTGTGTAATTTCGTGGGGAATCAAATTTCGTTTTTTTAGCACTGTGCAATGTTGTTGATTCATCCCAAAAGCCATCTACCAGCCAGTCTACCGTCTTCCGTCTACTCTCCCTAGACTGGGAGAGTGTTCTCAGTCGAACACTTCTCGCATTGCATTTTCATCTGTATGGCAAATATTTTTATTAAGAATAAATTTCGTGTTTCGTAAGACTGACTGTAAGACTGGGCAAAGCTTAATGATAAAATGATAAAATGATAAAATGATAAAATGACAAAATCACAAAATCACAATGATAATTAAATAAACTTTGAGTGCTTTTCGTCGCGACATTCCCGGTCGGCGCCAGCTGCGACTGCCGCGGACAAGAAAAAATACCCACAGGAATAGGATAACAAATAAGTAGCAAAAGCGAGAAATACACTGATAATAAAAAACGCAACTTTATATTTGATACATATAATAATAAATACAATTCAAAATATACTAGGTAGGACAATAGAATGAGGTTCTTAACAATTAATTGATAAGAATTGATTTATTGATTTAAGCTAAAGAACTTCGAATTTCAAAGAGAATATATAAGTGAAATAAACTGAATTTCAATTTCAATTTTGATTAGTGTAGAAACGGTTATTAGTATCAGAAAGAAATAGGGATGACTGCCCGACTGTCGGAAATTATTCAATGTCATTAGCTGCATTCAATGGCACATTTTATATGTATCTGAGTTTGTTCTCTGGCGACTTCCGTTTAGTTGAAGCAAATTATATTCACACCTGATTACAACATCACAATTAAACTTTTTCTTCATTTTTTCTTGGATTTTCCCATTCATTTCATTTTTGTTTGATTACTTTTTTCTATTTCTTTTTTCTTTCTGGCAAAGAAATCAAATACGCTTTAATTAAAAACCAGTTTATAGTCCCGCCAAAAGTACGACAGACGGCAGGCAGCAACGACCTTCAGTTTTGAGATGGTTGAGACGTGGTAACTCTTTGGGTACGGTAACGGTATCTAGGTACGAGCACGGATTCTGTTTCCGCATACCTCGCTTTTGGCCTGGGTAATTAGACAATGCAACGGCTAACGCTTCGTTGTCGCAAAGCGATTTCAATGAGTCTAAACAGGGCGACCGAGAGACCGAAAGACTGAAAGACCGAAAGACTCAGATAATGGAGAGGTCATTAAGCAGCCCGGACATAAGTACTAAGGACTGCAGTGCAGTAAGGAGCAGGGAGCAGGCAGTCTAAAGTCACCAAATATCTTAGCCAAGCACGTAGACGCGCGTTTAAGGCTCTTTAAAGTGTCGCGAATAAATAATGCTGCAAGGTGTGAAGTGATGACGCCTCTGCCTCTGCCGCTGCCTCTGCCGCTGCCTCTGCCGCTGGCAACGTCAATCGAGCAAGGGGTTTCCCCCAAAGGAATTTCAAGAGACTCGCGACCGCAGCCTTCGTCTCTGTCTACACGACTGCACTTTGTAACTATTTATTTGCATTTTCTGGTAGCAAAGTGACTGTAAGTAGCTTAAACGGTTTAGTCCTTTTCGTGTCTTGTACCCCATCGGACCCTTCTCCTCTCCACTCTCCACTCTCCACTCTCCACTCTGCACTCTCCTGACCGTAAGAAACGACCATCTCTGCGTCACTGACCTTCCACTTTTTCGTTTAATTGCGCGTTCAAATGAAATTAATTTTCCCAGTAAAATCTGAAACACGTAATTGGTACATAGCTGCAACTTTTAAAAGACTAAAGACTGACTGCAGCGATTGAAACCCTCTCCCTCTCTCCCTCTCCCTCTCTCTTACACTCCATCTCTGTCTGCATCATAATTTTGAAGCATTTACTTTTTAATCTCGTTAAAATGTAGTCAATCAGTCAATTACAGCTTCGTTCTGCGTACGTTCCAAATAAATGAAAGCACAATAATGTTCCAACCGAGGAGATACTCTATATTTCCATCATGTTACTTAAATTTGGTAAAACTTTAAAGTTTCTGCCAAAAGAAAAAGTTCATTTCTAATTTTAATAATTTTTTATTTAACTTTAAGCAAAGTCTGAGTTAACATAAATCTAACTATTTCACTGCTTCGATGGTTATCAAGAAGTTGTTCGTAGATTCGGAGATGCAACGAAGGCAAACATTTAGTAGATATTTGTTTTACCAATAAAACAGTCAACACATTTTAATTACCATATTCATCTTAAACATTCATTTATTTATTTAAATGTTGCTTACTTTGGGACTTTTGCAGGAGAACGACCCTATAAATGTCACTTGCCGGACTGCGGTCGGGCTTTCATACAGTTATCGAATCTGCAGCAACATCTGCGGAATCACGATGCACAGGTGGAACGTGCTAAAAACCGTCCCTTTCATTGCAATATTTGTGGCAAGGGATTTGCAACAGAATCAAGCCTGCGTACGCACACATCCAAGGTGAGTGATAGAGTGATATGAGATGAGCGTTAAAGACATAAATAACAATTCAGATACTCACACCAACAGCAGCAACTCAATATACTTAAACTGTAACTGCACAAAAGAGTTTTCAATTAAATTGTTAGGTATTATCACATACACTACACTACTTTTCTATATGTGTTAAGTTCTTCTCAGACAGAGAAGACTCCAGATACTGAAGGTTTTATGCGAATTTTTGAATAGCACAGCAATTTGGCATAATTAATACCATAGTTTCCATGTTGCTCGCTGATTTGCATTAAAGGCAGGAATCGTAACGATTATGTATACTTAAATAAAAATCTTTTCTGAACTATTATCATAAATTAAGCAACTCATTATTTTACTTACTCAAATAAGAATTTAATTTTAACATTTATATATTAAGCAACAACTCTAACCCTTACCGTTTAAAGAACATGCTCTTAAATACTTCAAAATGAAATACTTAAAATGAAATACTTAAAATAAAATACTTAAAATAAACTGATAGAGTACTCTGTGTTGGTTACGATGTGTGTGCATCAAAGACCGTGTCAATATAGCAATGTGAGCGCCTAGATCTCAGAGACGAATGTATGTAACGGGTATTCTAGATAAATTCTAGATCCCAAATATTATTATTCATATTATGGTTCTCTGATAAGAAGGTACATATCATCATATATAGTACATAAACCATCAACAATTTGTTTATAAAGAAAATAGAAAATACTAAACGTAACTCAAATCGATCCAAATCTCAACCATGTTGCATTTCTTTGTGCTTTTGCCCTGTCTGCTGCTCACCGTCCACCGTTCACCGTCCACCGTCCACCGTTCACCGTCCACCGTCCACCTTTCACCGACCATCGCCATAATTTCTTACTGTGCACTGTACCACAATGCAACCCGATCTCATGACAAAACCTCAGGAGCTACAGCTGCATCTTGGTGTCTTGCAGCAGCACGCGGCATTAATCGGTGGTCCGAATGCGACATCTTGCCCTATATGCCACAAGCTTTTCCTGGGCACCGAAGCGTTGATGGACCACATGAAGCATGTTCACAAAGAAAAGACACCACCTCCGATCGAATCAAGTGAGTTTTTTCTCATATACTTAAATCGTATCGTATGTATATATATATATATTTCAATACTTGCTCCGTCTTGCAGCCGGACAATTTAGCGATAGTATCCATGGAACTGGGAACAATGGACCTGGTTCACTGGCCGCTCAATGTGTTTCGGAATTAAGTTGTGCACAACCTTCGACAACGAGCACTTCCAGCCTGAATGAAAGCTACCTCGGCAAACGAAGAACCGCCAATCATCCCTGCCCCGTTTGTGGGAAGCACTACGTCAACGAGGGATCCCTACGGAAACATCTGGCATGTCATGCCGAGACCTCACAGCTAACCAGCAGCTTACGCATGTGGCCCTGTTCCGTCTGCCAGGCTGTATTCACCCACGAGAATGGTTAGTATCATATATACCATAAATACGAGTCTATTTTATCGAATTTTCATTTGTTTCAAAGAAAGCTTTCACTATCATTTGCATATCATTCTTTTAAATTTCTGATTAAAATTATTTGGGAAAGATATTCCAATGATTTGATGTGTATAAATATTGCTTACAATTTATAAAGTAAGACAATACTTTTCGATTCATCATTTTATATTATTTATTTGATTAAAAGTATCAAAGTATTAACTATTTAATTGCTTATTTATGTACTTACGTATTTCTTTGTAGTAATGATGATCACTTTATAAAGTGATATATTTCTGTCCATTAAATTCTCTATTTGTTCTTAATTTGAACTATGCCTTAAATATAATAATATTATATTATTTTCTTCACTTCTTCGCATTTCAGGACTGCTTACTCATATGGACCACATGCGCATGGATCCCAAGCATCAATTTGCGGCTCAATACGTTCTGGTAAGCACTTCAAATGGTTTATCACTAAATAGACAAGGCTTCGACTCGGTTTTTGAGGAACTCAAACAAGTTAGTACTCAAACAAACCGAAAGCGACTAAAAGATGAGCAAACATCTGGGAATCCTAAAAAAAATTAAAAAGTCACAGAAAATATTTGACATATTGTTAGATTAAAATTTAATAAACTGAGCCAAGTTCACAAACCGATCCTAAGTCTGTTTGTTGATGGTTTGCAGCATTATAAACCATTTCTGTGAATCTTAGAAGATTGACATAGGATGAATATGTCTCTGATTATATATATATTACTCTCTATTTACTTATTTTATTCAAGTCTCGAGCGGCGGCAGAGCAACGAGAGCGCGAATCCTTATTGGCAGCAACATTGGCTGCTTCATCGGCAGGAGCAGGAGCAGGAGCAGAATCAGGAGTGGGGATGGGGATGGGGGTGGGGATAGGAGCTCCCCTGGGTGTTAGTGGATCCAACTCGTTGTGCCCGTCTCCATCAGCAAACTCGGAGTGCTCATCGAATGGGCGACTATCGTCTTCGTCCACCTCTGACCAGGATCAGGACCACGACCACGACCACGACCACGATCACGATCCCGATCACGACCAGGGCTTGAGCGAAAATGAGAACAGCAGCCACAATAACAACATCAACATCAACATTAACAATAACAATAACAATAACAATAACAATAACAACAATAATGATAATAGTAATAATAATAATAATAACAGGTGCAGTTCTACTAAAATCAATCTGAATGAGCTGCGTCTGCCCAGTTCCAGCCAGTACAACATGGACGCCGAGCTGCATGCCAATCGAATGTCCCTCATGGCAGCTGCCTCGGCCGCCGCCGCCGCCGCTGCTGTGGCCGCCTCGTCGGGTCAAGTGTCGAGGTCCCGCTCTCTGGATGACTCCATTGACGCCGGGTCCGCTGGCAATGCGGTTGTCCAGGCGGCGGTCGTCAATTTGGCAGCCGCCATGCGAATGAACAATTCCGGTAATCCTCATCAGCAACAGGTACGAGTAGTAGTATCAAATGTTCGGAAATTCTAATACATAATTAATTGGCAATGTGGCTACACATATAAAAATAAATAAGAAGAACTCCAGTTTTCATATTCAGTTTAAAGTTCATTTCATTTGGTCAAATTAGCAATATTTGCGAAAGTACAACATTACAGACATTTTTGTTCCGCTTATCATCGTTTTTAGCCACAGTTAGTAATAGTTTATAAGTACACACATAAAGCTAATTCCGATCTAAAAATGTATATTTCCAGCTATCAATTTTGTAACTAAACAAATGAATTAAATTAATTAAATTAACATTCAACATTCAACATTTTTGCATTCACTGCTTACTTTAAGTGTCGAATTATTACGAAGAAAACGCGATTAAAAAGTTGCATATATTTGTTATTTGTTTATTTTAGCATGTAGATCATCAGCTGCACCACCAACAGCAGAATCATGCACTGCAACAGCAGCAACAACAGGGTCAACCTCAGTCTCAGTCTCAGTCTCAGCATCCCCATCCGCATCCACATCCGCATTCGCAAGCACACGCGCTGGGACACCATCAACCGCAGATGCCTCATCTGCCTATGTTGTCGCCGCTTGCAAGTCAACATCAGCAACATTCTGGCGGTGGTGCTGGCAACAGTCGCAGTTCACCGACTTTAAATGTGCCCAGTCTGCAAATGCAGGCGGACACTTCGTCCGTGATGATGAGCATGATGCGGAGCTCCTTGGATGCTGGACTGGGTGGCATGCATCAAATGGAGTCGCTGCATCATCAACATCCACATCCACATCCACATCAACATCACCATCAAGCATCGAACTATTCGCAGCACGCCGTGACTCCCAGTTCACACCAGGCGCCATCACATGCCAACATCCCGCATGGGCAACATGGCCAACATGGCCAACATGGCCAACATCCGGAGACGGCACTCCGAATGCATCAACAGGCCGAAGCCATATTACGGTCCCACACAGAGGCTGCATTTCGTCTGGCCGCCTCGGTGGCCTCGGTAGCCTCGGTGGCCTCGGTAGCAACAAATAGTGCCAATTGCAACAGCAGCAGCAGCAGCAGCAGCAACAACAACACAGTCGCTGTCAAAAGCGAGCAACAACAGCGGCTGATTAATGGTGATCTTCACTCACCACACCGCTTCCAATCGAGCACGAATTCATCACAACAACTCCTGCTATCGCAACAGCAACAAAAGCAGCAGCAGCAGCAGCAGCAGCAGCAACAACAACAGCAACAGAAACCGGAACCGGAAAAGGAAGTTAGTTCACACAACACATGAAGTTCGTGAGACTGCATAGAACGCGAGAAAGAGAAAGAGACACCAACACAATTATTGTCTCTGCGACTTTCACCTTTATCAGCATCATCAGCACCCAGTACAACGAACTTCGTGACTTCATCAGCATCTGTTTAGCTATTTCCCTAAATTTCCATTTCCCATTCGAAAGAACAATTTCAAAAAAAATCTATTTTATATCCCATATCGTTTTATGTATTCGAAATACTTTAAGATGGGTATGATTCTTTGTCTGAGCTGTGACATGAAGTATTTGATAAACCAATTAGGTACTATTCTCGTTAGTTTTAATGGCACCAAAATATAATTTTTTTATATGAAAGTGGAATTTCAGAACAACACTTAATCTTCCCGTAATGGTTTGAAGCCATCGAAAAAATCTCAGCAGGACCTGCTCTTAAGTTACCCTCCGGTGTAAATACCTCGGCAAATTCAAGAGTCGGAGACGTTAGCCGGTCTTTATGGACCTGACTTAAAGGAGTACAACAAGATTAATTCAAATTCAGTGTATGCCATTAAATAATGATTTTACTACATTATTAAATTAATTTCGAAAGATTATGTTATCAAATTGAGTCAATATATATTTTAAAAAATTTATGTGTACGAATATAATTAAGATCGAGAACAACTTTATTGATATATACAAGTAAAGTTGGCCGAAAATTGGGATATAATGCTATATAAACACTCACAGAACAATGTGCAATAGATTTCAAGATTTGCAAAACTAGCAACATTCACGACATGTAGAACTAAATTTTCAAATTGTATGTATAAAGAAGGTAGATTAATAAGATTTCAACTATGTATATATACTTACACGTATATAACGTAATTAAAACTAGAAAAAAAGGAACGTATTTGTTTTTATTACATATTCCCATGCTTAAAACCAGATTCCCAAAACTGTCCAGATGAGCCCTAAAATCTCCTCTCGAAAGGTTAAACGGCTAAGAATGGTCAGGAAAGCGCCCACATTTGTCATCTTTACTCGAAAATGCCAAAAACAAATTTCAATAGTTTACATTTAAAACACTAGTTTAAACACTGTCCAAGATTTAAGCCAGTAGTTCAAGAGACATACATTTTCAATTAATGAATTTTAGAGTTTTTTACTTAACAATTCTAGGAAATGTCGAAAATGTACATCTTGTTTTATATCTTAATTCCATAGCTGCATTAATTGCGCGTCCCTTGAGATGTGGAGATACGTCGTTTAATCTATATAGAGAAGGCGATATAATATAATTATACATCTAGGGGTTTTTCTTTGTCGATTTTGATGACTCGTAAACTGTACTTACAATGTCTTCTTAACATGCTGCTAAGTGGTCCATATATGTCAACTGTAGTCCACAACATCAATTAAATTGCCCCAATAAGAAAAAGGTTAACCAAAAGTGACAAACTAATTATCTTCACGGCCATTGTTAATTAATCATTTTCATTTTAATATGTGTTATTTTCGACTTTTGACTTAAGGTAAAGTACGTCTAGTTTTGTAAGTATGTATAATTAAAAATTAAAAATAATAATGCAACCTAGAGCAACTCGATGAATGATGCACTCGCTTGGTGATCTTTTGCTAGTGGAAGCATTTTAGAAAATAGTTTTTGCAACTGGATCGCACTGTACAATCTATGCTACCGAGCATAATGATGACGATAATGATTATTATGCTCAATCGCTGCCCTGGACGCCAGTGCTCCGAGCGCGTTTCTGGGGCGAACTATACGGACTTGCCGAGGAATTCGATCCCGTTCTCTCCTGGGACCGCTTCAAGTTGGTCGCATTAGCTGCACCTTGGAGTTTTGATGTTGTTGGATCTGCGTAGTAAATGCGTATGAAATAAATTTTTAACAATTATATGTATGTTTATAAGGAGTAAAACTCATGTTAAGTAATATAGAGAGGTAAAAATAATTATAACTGCTTGGGTCTTTCACTGAAAGCACTGTCAATATATTATATATACCTTGAAGCCACCTGACTTGAGTTGCCGGTCCGTATCCCTTTTGATTGCGCGCAGCGATGCGGAAAATTATTGCCGGCTTGTTGGAGCAATCGACGTGGGCATTTGAAAGTGATGCATTAGGCACTGTACATTGATTAGCAGCTCCAACATAAACACGAACAAATGCCAGCTGTGGTGAGGAGGCAACCTTGTCTTTCGTCGTTGGCTTTACGGCTAGGTAGACCGAGTACTCCACTATTTCCTTGGTTTTCTGTGCCGGTGGCGGCTCCCATGTCAAGTGTGCACCTTCCTTAACATCCTTGGATATCTTGATGGCCGACGGGGCACCTGGGAAACCAGGCAGGCATGTCTTAAAGCTTGATATCTGAAAATATCGAATCGGGTATTTACCCGGTAACATTTTAATTTAAAATAGAAATAAACAATATTTATAAGTGTGCTCCAAGTTAAATTCGTGTTATTTGTTATAAGAATTGTAAGCAACAAATGTTTATAACATTTACACTTTTCTACACTTTAATTTTGAATAATCAAATAATCAAAGTGCATAATAAAAAGAAGATGGAATAGCTAAAGTCTAAAATATTAACAAACCTCTCCCCATTCACCGCGACCACATGTATTTAAAGCTGCCAGTCGAAAGCGATAGGCCGTGCCGGGATCCAAGCTGATGCGCGGATATTGTGCTAAATCTGGAAGATTGTCAGCATCAAAGTTTTCAAGTTGCGTCTCGTTGAAGCACTTATAGTCGATATAGCTGGTTACAGTGTGGGACAGCTCTTTAAATATGCCAACCGTGTGCCATTTATCGCTCTCATCAATTGTGTTGCTAACGGCAAATGAGATCTATAAGAGATATAAGATTTTACAGTTTCATAAGTTCTTTCATAATTTGTATAATTCTCATTTACATACATTGTTGTCGGTGCAGCCTTTTAGTTGTTCATTCGATTTATAGTTTGTAATGCTAATATTACTATTAAATTGGTTAGATGATGAGCCATCGAGAAGACTCCTTGCTGTCTGACTTGAATCCGCTGAAGCTGTGGCCGCTTGCATCACAGCCGCAGATGCTAATGCTTCCAAATGTGAGTCGTCCACTAAAATGAAAATGCCGCAATAATAAAAATGTTAAAGATTTCATACGCTTTAAGAGAATTTTATGATAAAAAAAGTTCTTAATATTGGGTAACAATTTTTCCCATTTATAAAACGTATTTAAAATGAAATTAAAAATTAATTTTTCGACATATTGTTTCTACGGCAGCAACGATATTGTGGTGCGATTAAAAACTAAATTGATCAGATTGTATCAGACAACACCAAGTAGAAAATTAAGAAAACCAGAAAACAAATGTTGATTGTTTGCATTACAAATAGATAGACATGGATATGTGTACTATATACATATATTTAGCTGCACGTACTGTTTGAATGATGCTGTCGCTGATGGGAAACTGACAAGATCCTTTGTTCGTCATCCGTCTCGCTTGTGGTCGAAATGGCTGAGTCCTTATAGATGCCTGCGCCGCCCAAAGCCTCGCCCGACTTGATCGTTGTTAATATATTTGCGGCCTCAGTCTCAGATGCTGTCGGCTGGTTGATCTCTAATGCAGATGTTGTCACAACCGTTGATATATTTGGCTATAAAATTGATTAAGTGATTAAATGTGTTCTCAATATTATAATTATTATCTACTAATTTTAAGGTCAAGTAATTTCCCTTTTTAAATATCTAAGATATTAAATAAATAAATAAATAAAATATAAATAAATAAACATTATGTCGGGGCTTTCCACGAAATTCATTTTTTGTATTGTGTTATTTTGATTGAATATGTCTACACTAATTTTCTATAGTTGTATACTTTTAAAGTTAAATAAGTAACCAAAAAAAATGTAATAGAAATGTGCGAAATATTTTGATTTATGGTACTTACATTTGTATCGATGCTTTCGGTGATTCCATCGCCGGCTTGTAACGATGCTTTCTGTGCATCAGTTGTGCTACTGACACCAGAAATATCATCGATTGTTTCCGCCTTAGTTTCCTGTGCTCCTCCTATTGCAGAGGCAGAAGCAGCAGCACTGGCTGATGATCCAGCTGCGGATATTGATGTTGACGTGGCATTGTCAACGTCATCGTCATCATCATCATCGATATCGTCATCCAAATTTGATTGGGATTCTTGGACCTTTATTAAATCGCCAGCACCATCAAGCTGCTCAATAATATCATCCATGGGATCGGCATCAATGTAAGCTGATTCAGCCATTGTTGCAATGGTCACCGCTGCCTCCACAGCGTTATTATCTTTCTCCTTTAGCTGCACAGTGGTCGTCTTATTATTATTACCCGGAGCACTTCGCGTTGCCAAAGTCAAAGCCCGTTGAGCGCCGCCAGCATTAAAAATGTTGACAAATCCTTTACGACCTGCTGCGCCTGGCAACATGACCAACTTATTGCCCCCAGTGGAACTGGAACTAGCCCCAGCTCCAGGTGATCCTGTGCTCATTACAGTAACTGGTTTGCCGCCAATATAAACAGCAGTTTTCTGCTGAAGCTTCTGTGTGGTTATATGCCCCTTGTTGCCATGTCCAAGCAGCTGCGGAGATGATGTTGATGTTGCTGGTAGTGTCAATGTTATGGGTCGTCCAGCTCCAACTCCAACTCCTGCAGCACCTTGTATGCTGCGAACCATTTTAACATTACTCTGACCACTGGATACGACGGTACGTGGTCCGACTGTTGTTCCACTTGAACCTACAATGCTCACAATGTTTGTGCCACAGTTGCCGGAGCTGCCGGCGGTGGTCATCACAGATCCTGCCGGAACAGTACGTAAACTAGAGCCAGTGGTAACAATAATAATCTGCTGATTGCCTATTTGAGCTCCTTGCTTATTTGTTATTACAAACGCCGGTTTCCCGCCCATCACATTGGACGTCATTTTACCCATTTGCAGAATGTTAGAATTCTTCATAATTAGCTTGCCACCGGAAACCGTATGAGGCGATACCAGTTTCAGTACATTTCCAGATACAATTGGCTTTTGCAGTTGCTGCTGCTGCAACAGTGTCTGCTGTTGATGTCCTCCACCTGCAGTTGCCACTGTTGTTGATGTCGATGCTGCTCCTGCAGCTGCTGCTGCTGCTGCTGCGCCTGTTACCATAATGGTCTTCGGTTGAACGCTGCTGCTGCTGCTGCTGCCAGATGCAATCTAAAATCGTCATTGATACACTATCGTTAGTTTAAATATATTATACATGAATTTGTATGGAGCCAACTAAATATTCAAATAATAACCCACATTCGTAATCTACGGTCAGATTTAAGATGATTTCAACACTAAAATATAGTTTAATGAACCACTTCAACTCTTCGCAAAAGGTATAATTACCTGAATTTGTGTAGAGCCCGACGGCAGTTGCTGGTTGCAAATTGATATGGCTTGACCATGGCCAGTGCCTTTCGAAATATTAAAATTAACCTTTGGCAACGTCTGCACTGCCATTCCTCCAGTGCTCGTCTTCACAAATTGCAACTGGACATTGGGTGCCAACGTTAAGGGTTTTTGTATAAAATATTGTTTACCCCCCAGCGATGTTGTTGTTGTTGTGGCTGTCGGATTACCCGATGTTTGTCCAGCTGCAGACAATTGAACTGAAGGACTTGGTTGCGTGGATTTTAATAATGTTGTGGTTGTGGAGGTTCCTGCACCAGAAACTCCACTGCTGCTACTGCTATATGTAGATGCAAGGCGCAATGTTTGACCTGTGGATGCCGAAACGCCTGGTATTAGCCGTACCGCTCCGGTTGATCCAGTCTGTGAAGTAAGTACAATGCCACTGGGCGCAACTGAGCTTGCAACACGGACAGCCATATTTTGGGTGTCTATTATTTGAGAGCCAGCAACAGCGGATGTCGTTGTTATCGATGAATTCCCTGAACCTGAACCTGAACCTGATCCTGATGATGATGATGATGTCGCTCCTAATATCTTTGATGTGCTGGGTCGAAACTTTTGCAGTGTACCAGTCGTGTTGCTGCTGCTAATTATAGATATTTGTGGTTGAACTGTCGCGGTAACTGTCGACAAAGTTGAAGTTGTTGGCATTGTCAGAGTTGTGACCATTGAAATAGCTGCCTTCACTGTTGCTGCCTGCGTCTGAGTCTGGACGAGATCAGCACTAACTGTTGTTTTAGCTGCCGATGCTGGACTTGCATTTCCACTTAAATGAAGCACTGATATTGGGCTTTTTTCAAATTTTAATGCTGGCGATGCCGGCAACGGCATCATTTCTGACCCTCCATTAGAAGCGGCGTTCGCAGAAGCCGACGCGTTGTGGGATGCGGCGGCGACGACGCCTGCGGCGTTTTGCTGCACTAAGCTTTGGCCTGGTTGCTTTGTGGCAGCTGCTTGGGTTTGCTCAATCTTTTGTATTTGGAGCACATAAGCCGCAGCGAAGGTTGTAGCTGTCCAGGAGAGTTCTAACGCATGCGTGGATGCACGTACCAGTGCCACTTTGACAGCGTACAATGGTTTTGTAACCTCCAGGTACCACAGATCCTTGCAGCACACCTAAAAAAAGCGTTACGAACGAAGTAAAGAATTGATCATAAAAGCCACTAGTAATTTATATGCAAATGAATACAATTTGAAACATATCCCAGATATTTAACCTTTTTATATAATCAAGTGAATGAAAATTCCATATTTTAAATTTTTAATAACACGTTGTATTCAAATTAAACGATAAGAATTAGTTATTCATCGACTTTATTAATTACACTAGACAGCATCCGAAAAATTTCACGAACCAAACCCACTAATTTGATAGATTTAGGGCCAACCAAATTTGGAAATGTTATATAAGAGAATACAAGGTATATATTTTAAAAGTTCGGTATACTGTGAGATTAATTGATATATCTCAAGAAACAACATCACTTTTTTAACTAAAGGGTCATTCTCACCGATTACTTCAATGCAGATATATTATATTAATATAATATATAGATTTTAATGAATCATATCTTAAACGATATACAGTAAAATAGAGATATAAATAAAATATAAAACAAAATGTAATAATTTTTGACTTTGGAAAATGTGTACCTCCTAAGCCACTACTTAAATCTTAGACAGTGTATCTAAGAATTACAGAGATATTCATAATCGTTCAAAAAAAGTTTTTTAGAAAGCGATAGCCGAATTTTAAAAAAGGTTTAGAAAAATCTCACCATTCGCCATATCGCGCCCCGTATTTATTCGTGATTAGACAACAATTTTAATTTTGTTGCTTAGTCTTATAAGGGAATTTATAAAATACCAGGTATTATATTAGCCTGGATATCTTAATAACCCTTCAAACAAAAAATATGAAAATTCAATGATTCCCCAAGCACAATGGATTTTATAATACACTTCAAATTTATATATACACAACCGATTAGCACACCCTATGCTGCTCGTCTTAGAAACTTAATATCAGGAAAACTAAAAAAGCTTTTCTAATACATTTGTTTCCCCTTAAAAGAATATATAATCTCACACCAAAATTAATAGAAGATAGGATACTAACTTTATTAATAACATTTTAAATGAATGTAAACAAACATAACATACAAAATTCACTATTATTTTTGCGACAGCCGATTAGCACAGTCACTTGAAAACTTAAAATATCAAAAGAAAATGGGTTCAAACTTCATTCAAATTGTTTTTAATATTAATTTAAATATATTTAACTTTCTTTGAAAATAAATTAATAATGTGTTGAGCCTCCACGGTTAAGTATGACTTCGTACATCCGCTGAGGTAAGCAGTCATATAATTTTTGTATATAATTGAGTGAAACAGTCTCCCAGGACCTTTTTATTCCTTCAATGAGTTCTGCTTCAGGTAAATACTGTCTGCCGGACTCGTACACCTTTCGTGCCAGCCATCCCCAAACATTTTCTATAATGTTTAGGTCGGGAGAGTATGGCGGCCAAGTCAGTAATTCCACGTTTTTGACCATCAATCCAGGACTTAACAGGAACTTCTGCTGGAACTTCCATTTCAAGGGTCCAAAAATATCCTTGATTGCAGGGAAAGCCGTATTCAGTACATCTTTGTACGCAATGGCATTCATACGGCTGGTAAGAAACTGCAGATCTATAGTGCCAAAGTATGTTATAGCTCCCCACACCATGACACCATCCGCACAGCTGTGCAATCGATCTAAAGTATGCTCTTCCTTTCTGAGATCATGAAAGTAGTAGGCATAGCCGTCAGGACCCTCCAAATTGAACTTGTTTTCATCTGAAAAGACTATACGCTCCCACTCCTTAGTCCAGGTCATATTTTATCGACAGAAATTGAGTCGCTGCATCTTTCAAAGTTGGTTTAGAGGTGGATTTTTTTGTAATTTTAGATGCTTTATATGTTCAGCATTCGAAATAACTCTTTGCACAGTCCGAACGCACGCTATAACACCAGTTTTTTCCTTTATTTTGGCGGCTGAGTCGTGGGAATTAGATGCGTGTCGTAGTATGATTCGCTTGTCAGCTGCTGTTATTACTGATGTTTTCATGTTTTCCCATATGTATCCTCATTGCTTAAATATGCGGTAATAACTTTACGGCTGCGCTTAATATTTTTTGATATTTTAAGAATAGAGTGCCCGCTCTTCCTGTAAGCCTTTATTTTGCCTTTTTCAAACTTGTCCAACGGTTTTCCTTTGCCCATTATTACTTTATTTTATTGATAATTACTCCCAATAAATAAATAATTATCTTAAACACCCAATCAAGGCAGCTTACACAAGAAAAGTGACATGAAAACGAAAATGTGCTAATCGGCTGTCGCAGAAAACACGCATGCATTTTTGGCGCACTTCAAAGAAAAACGCAAGGCAAAATAACGCTACACTTCCAGAACTCACAGTTATACTTAGAATGAGCGAAAATGATAAAGAATAAAATGAAAAATAGAAGGCGCATGAAACATATTCAGAGTAGGGAGTTATTTTCCTTTAAACTGGTAGGTTAGAGTGTGCTAATCGGTTGTCGCGCAGTGTATATCAGGTGTACCAACATGAAATGAGCGGTTTTTTTTAATAAAACACTAATTATTAATGGGAAAGTAAAAACATTTCATTCAAAGTATTGGCCATTGCTTTCCACACAATTTTCGAATTCCTCGTAGGAATCAAAGTGCTGCTCAGCCAATGCGTATCTCATCGATGAAAACAAATGCTAATCGGAAGGAGCCAAGTCTGGTGAATACAGCGGTTGGGGTAGCTGCTCCCAGTCGAGTGTTTTGATTGTATCCTGAACCGATATTGTAGGTATGCATGGTTCAAATTGATCATTTGTTGTTGATAGCGATCAGTATTAACGGTTTCACCAGGTTTTAGGAGCTCGTGGTACACCACACCTTTCTCGTCCCACCAAACACACAGAATTTGGTGGTCTTCCAAGTACTTCATTTCTCACATCAAAATCAATGTTTTTGAACCGTTGAAACCATCTTTTGCATTTTTCTCAGGTAAGAGCATGATCACCATATGCCTCGACAAGCATTCGATGCGACTCTGCAGCACTTTTCTTCAAATGAAAACAATAATTAAAATCCTTTCCGATCACAACAGGTGTTCCCTATAGAGACGTTTGTATCTTGCCGCTCACTTTATATTGGTACACCTGGTATAATCTATATTACATCTGTATTATTATTCTTATAATTATTACATGCAAACTTTGGCATTTTATTACTTGAATGTCATATGTTATTTTATGGCTATATTATGTGATGGAAGATCATCTCACCCTAACCTGGTTGTTCCAAGCTTTTCGGTAGCCGTCTCGTCCTGACCACACATAAAGGCGACTTTGTATACCAACAGCACAATGTCCAGCACGAGCTCGTGGAACATTCTCTTCAACAGTATCTAAAGTCACATTCTCCCAAGTCATTGTGTCTGCCAATAAAAAATATTTTATTTACCAGGGAACGCAAATAATAATCAAGTTTACAAAAATTTAATGGGGAAATGTTAGACGTTTTTCGGAATGCATTGAAAACTGCATTAAAAAAACATTATTTTTTATTTTTATTATGGAAATTAAATATAAAAATATAACGTAAATATCGTTTGAATAAAGAGGCATCTTGAATTATTTATAAATTTCATATGATACATTCATCAAATGACCTTTAAGAAACAATACCTTAAGTATAAGTAAATAAGAATTAAAATAAAAAGAGTTTGCTTGCTTGTAAAATATAAAATTGAAATTTTGTTAGTAATTAAAGTATATATTTAGTTATTATAAAATGGGAGTTTTTTAATTAAATAATTATAGTCTTTGCGGTCCCATGTTTCCATCTAACTCGTAGCTGGAAGTCATATACCTAAAGTCTCTATTCCAATCGCAATGTTAAATCTTTAAAATATACGACATGAATACGTACCTAAATCGAGAACAGCCAATGTGTTTGTGCATTTCCACTCGCGTTCAGTGGTCGCCTTTGAGTCGTTTATAACCAATGGTACCCAACCACCAAAGACATACATTTTGTTGGCTATCATTGTTGAACTATGCAATGATCGCGGGAGTGGAGCTTGCCCCCCTAGTTCTTGGTTTTTCCCACGTCATCGAATCTGCAGACAATTAGAATTCAACTTAAGTATTAGGATATACAATTTAAAAGAAAAGCATTTACATGAAGTGAAAAAAGAAATCATTGAATTTATCAATATTATAAACAAATTAAGTAAGCACCCGATTGATTTTGAAATCTAGATGATTATGTTTTATTGCCCGTATGTAAGGCTTAAAACATAAGTTAATTACCCGTATCTAGGAGCCACAAATCGCCTAAGCGACAGCCGCTCATTCCGCCATAGACAAGCAGACTTAATTTTCCAGAGTCTTTGCTCATAAACGAGATGCCAGTGTGAGACTCACGGGGTGGAGGACTGTCCCCAAATGTCTTGGGTATAATCCATTTTCCATTGTGACTGTGTACACCTCGAGTATCCAATATATATAAATCATTCAAGTATCTAGATAAAGACAATGTACAAATATATATAGCATAAATCAAATCAGATGTTAAAGTTAAAGTAGCTTACTTTGGAATATTATTCTTGGGATCGTCCGATTCGTTTGCCAAGCCGCCAAAGAGAAAGATCTTTTCACCGACCATAGTGAAACTGTGGCCTAAACGTGGACATGGCGGCAAACCATTATCTGGTGACTCCGGATACATCTTTCTCCACTCCCACTTGGTGGCTTGTAGCTCATAGAGTTCGTTTGAGTATTTGCCATATTCAATCATTCCACCGAAAACAAACATGCGCGTTCCTTCCACGACAAATCCATAAGCAGCACATCCATTCGGTACATCTCCTTTCAATACTGGCACATACCATTGATTGCTAACTAAAATTAGATATTGGAAATAAAAATCTGGGACTAAGCATGATTTTGAAAATGAAGTACAGTACAGTAAAGTTGAAATGAAGTACAAGTAAAGCAGAAGGTAAATTACAAACATCACTTATAAAAGACAAACTGTTATTTATTTTTATCCGAAAATGTCTTATATTTAAAAAAAATAGCACATTTTAATCATTTTTTCTCATAGTATAAATATAATTTGTTGTTTTAAATATGTACTTCAAATATTTTTTACTGGTATTCAATTGATTTTTGAGAATATAAGCTACAGGAATTATGTAAATAATATATCTTCATCAGTTGCTAAATCTGTGAATTAATTTTAGGTTTCAAATTGTAATGAATATGTTTTAAATACCTGTATTATAAACATGCAGCTCGTCCACAATTCCCTCGTTGCCTCCGCCAAAGACAACCATTAGTTCCTTAATATTTATTGCACGATGTCCATGTCGTGGACGGGGCTGAGGGCCAGTTGGATTAAGGACACGCTTCCATCGGAAGCCCGACTGGTTGTTATCTAAGTTATGAGCTTGACTTTCTGTTTGATATTCATCGACATCCATATCAATGCGGGTTAAACAATTTGACACCGCAACTTGACTGTCAGACCGCACAATTTGTTCAGAGTTAAGTTCGTCAGACACTCCAATTACTGAACCAGTAATATGTGCAGTTTCCATATTACAGAGATATTAATTCTTTTTTATTGTTTAATATAACTTGTAAAATGCGCCCTCATTAAATTAAATTTGTTTACATATAGAGTATTTTTCCGAATCGAAGCACGAATGCATCTTTCCCAATGAAATCTGCAAGCATAAAAAATATTAGACGAGCAATTTTGTTCGAAATATAAATTAAATTATATTCTGTATGTACACATCGAGACACGGACGAAAATAACTTTTACAACCCACTGTATATGTACATGTATGCCAACAAATTTATGTTGACCTGGCAATGCCATCAATGGACGCTGTACAAATCTTACAATTTACTATTTTTTTTACCACTATTATTAATATTCAATGTAAGCAAACAAACACCACGTTGCGTTTTCCACATTACACTTTCTTACCAAAATATCAACAGAACCGTTGTTGGCAATTTAAATTTAAGTCAACAATTTTATTGCCATACAATATACACAATGTGCAAAAAAAGCCGAAGAAAACGACAACGACGCACACATAGGAAACTGGTTGAGTTGCTAAATAAATATCGATAAATCGATACCAATTTATTACTATTTCATAAAAATGCGATAGTAACAAAAATGTTTTTCTAAAAACGATATTTTTATTCGCAATAATTTTAAATTTTCGTTACAGAAGTTGGGATTTTTTGAAATAAATTACAAAACTTCTTCCCCCGAGAGCTGCCAAACTTCCAATCTTTACAAAAATTATCACCTTAAATTTACATTAAATTTTATAATTTTATAAAAATTTATTTACAATTCAATTCCGAGTCGTTCATTTTTAAAGCCAGAACTGAAAATTGGTCGTGAGAACACAACACAGAGAACAGAACTGACATATCGAGAAATGGCTGTAAGCTAAGCAAATTACATTTATAAGCAATCGATTTCCGATATCAAATTTATATTCTGATTATAATTATAATAAGCTATTATCGTTGGCAATCCAAAAAGTTATAATCGAAGCTATTCTTATCGATATATATTGCATAATTTTTATTTTACCAAAATATATATTACAACTCTTGCACCGACAATAACACAGCGCTGTGTCGAGCCAAAATGATTGCCATCAATGTATACACATCTTGTAAGCCCACAGCGCCACAGCGTTGGAAAGTTCACAAAAATTTAACATTAAACAACTTAATGATTAATAAGCGAAGTACCGTTAAAATAGGAAAAACATTATTTTGACTTTCAAAGCTTGCGTATGTGAAGTATCTTTTTTATCCTAATTTCTTTAAAGTACTCCAATTTATATTCAAATTAGTAACGAGTATCTTATTGTCGAGTCTCCGACGTTCCGACAAGTTACTGTTAAAAAAGTACATATTAAAATAAAAATGAATTAATTTTAAAAGTTGCCTATTAGAAATTTTTTCCATGGTTTTTAATATATTTCATTATTAAGTTAATTTGTGTTGTAACGAACTTCAATCCAACATCGACCGTTGTATTTTAACTAATATAAATATATCAATTAAAATTTATATATTTTTCCGTTAATCTAAAATAAGAATTACAAATTACACTTTCGTTCAGTGAGTACATTCGTTATATGAGTAAGAGTTTCGTTAAGTGGGTAATCGCTATCGATTTTTCTCATGCCTCAAAGTATGCAATACAGTTGAAAGTGCGTTCGGATTTATACAATTTAAATAAATTACAATAAAATATTACAAATACAAAAAATTAAATGGTGCACACAAAATTTTAAAATTCGTCGATACGTTGTGGTAGAGAAAGAATAATAATAATTTCGTCAAACTAAATATATACACATTTTTTGTGCCGTTGAAATAAGTAATAGTCAAAATTTTTGTTAGGTGAGCAACATTTATTGAAAAATGAGACAATAGGAAATATTTAATACGATTTTGGTAATTTTTCGTGTGAACAAGAAGGGTAGTTCAATTTTAATAGGATACGAAAATATTACGCTTAGGATGTATGTATTATGAATTAAAAGTTACGTAATATACAATATGTGAAGTAATTGTTTTGACAGTTTTCATTATTATCTCTCCCATTTCTTTTCATATGTCTTAATAGTCCCCTTAACAATAAAAAATAACTATAATTATTTCAATTGTGTTCATAATTGGATACAATTATGTTAAATATACTCCTTGCTAAAACAATTATTTGGCATAATGTGTATGCGCTACGAACGGTGTTTTTTCATAGTGATAATGGATAATGAAAAATATTTATATAAATAATTATAAATAAATGGTTCCTTTATCAGGCTTAAAATAAGAATTACAATAACTAACTTGTTAAATTGATACTAAACAGAATTAGACACAGTAATAGTAACTACGATCAGATCAATTGACCAATATTCATCAATGGATTCATTTAACATATCACGGCTGATTATACGCATTGTGGTTTTGTTGTTGTTTGTCCCTTATGAGCTTATCACTCAGGTAGAAGCAACGCCGCAGTGCTAACGTAACCAAGTCAAACAAAATACTGATAACTTCAGCACAGCGATAAGTAGGGCAAATATGTAGCTCGACTATCTTACTCCTCCAGATATAAAAAATCTCATAAAGACTATAAATATGATGGTGACTTGGAAATCAAGCCACAGTATTGCTTAGTTCTTTATAACTGTTCGAATTGCGAGATTGAATTAAAATTAGTAAAGTGTTAAGGTGCAAATGTTTGATTATTTTTAACCGGTTTTAAAGTGCAAGTGCTAGAAAACTTTATTATCACTGGCCTCAGCCAAAAAAAAGAAAACTATAAGACCTGCGCTCGTTTGCAAAATACACCAAAGCACTTGGTAGTTAATAAATACCAAATCAGTATTGATTAGAACGCCTTGTTTTCTGCGTGCGGTCACACTGGTAAATATAAATTGTACGAGTTGCAAACTCCAAAATTTGCAAGAAACTAATAATCTGATGAAAATTTAAAATTCCAAATCGGATCAATTAAGTGTACACATTTTTAGTGAATGTTTTAAGTGCGTCACGTCAAAAGGAGACAAACAACAACTAGAATTCTATAAAACATTCATAAATCGCTAAAATTTGAAAATAATTATAAAAAAAGATAGTTTTCAAAAAACGCACTCGTGTTATATATAAAGGTATTTTGGAAATGTACCTATATTTTTAGGTAAACTAATCGAACCAGATCGGATCATTTTGCAGGGTGGCAACGTTGTGGTTTAAAACAGTGTGTGTGTATATATGTTGTATACCATTCAGTCTATTTGTGTATACCCAACCAGTTATCCGTTGTGCTGGCAGAAATTAGAAACGAAACATTTTTGGTAAAAAGTGTTAGTTTAAAATTGTTGTAAATACTAAATAATACATATAAGTTTTCACTTTTAATTATTTTGAGTAATTGGCTGAGTCGTGGTGTTGGTTGCCGTATTTTTGTTGACAGCGTGTATAAATCGGGAGGCAGCACGCAATCAACATTGTTTATATATCGGATAAAAAAAGCAAATTTGAAAATTGTAAATAATTTTTATTAAATCGAAAACGTATCATTCCAGTGATGTATGTACGAATATATTTCAAGTTTTCTAACGATGAATACATACAGAACACATGCATACATATAAGTGAATATACATGCACATAGGAGTTGTTGTTTATATACGAACATAACTACACACATGTACAAAAGTGATATCATCCGGCGGGCTAGGACCTACATACAGTTAGTCAAGTAATTGCCTTGACTATATCATATTTTGAAACAAAAATTACACATTTCTTGGTTTTCAAAACTTTTCTTATAGTTGGTTCATAAAAAAGTTAATAAAATAACATTGCCTCTATTGGACTATGTATCAAAAGAGAAAAACAAATCTGAGAATTACTGACTAACTGTTTGCATGAACACATCTACATATGTCAAATACATCAAAGTGTGTATAGAAATCAGGCACAGTTTTTTAAAATGAGAAAAAAACGCGTCTAATTTATTGCATATGTGTTACTTGAATAAATGTCAATAAACAATATTGTAAATAAATATGTATTTACATATGCAATAAAAGTGTGCATAAGACCAACATATAGTAATATTATGCCGCCAGATAAAATAGCGATTAACATATGTATGTATATCTGTGTTCTATGTATGACGTAATTTTTGTTCTCTGTGGAGCAGTGTTGCTTGAATCTCTTTTTTCCGTCCAATCTGGCTTTTTAAAATGTACATTACCTGTAAAACAAAAAAAGTACTTATTATATATGAGAATATGTGGAACTTGCAGTATTAATGTTGATAAATCGTAATGAATTGATCATTAACAAATAAAAGAAAATCAAATCTTTTGAGAATTTGATTAGAAATTTCTATGGTAATTTAGAAACAGTTTTTCGGTACTCCAAAATCGGTAGTCCAAAATCAAAACATTTTTTTGACATTTTTTATTGCCTTGTCAAATGCTGGCAGCCCTGGAATGTCTTAAGAAAGAAGCAGGTTGAAGTGACTGAGGTGTGTGTATGTGTGGGTGTGTGTGTGCATTACACATTTGTTTTAGACATGATCGGCATGTTAATGCATAGAACGGCAACGACGCATACATATGTATGTATACCTAGCAAAAATGAAATTTGTGATGCCAAGCGCGTATAAAGCGCATGCCTCTGTCTCAGTATGTTTATATGTGTACGTTAGAAAATTTAGCTCTCCATGTATGTGTTTCTTGCTCTTGTTCTTGTTCTCGCTCGAGCTCTTTTAGCCAGTAATACATTTCGTTTAGCAAATCGCAACAACTTCATTGCAAATTTGACTACAAACAAGTTCACGGCTTTTTCATACGCCTTTTCATAAGCCACAATAATAACTTGAGTAACTGTATATTACTAATCGGATTAGACATACATAGATATCATAGATACTAATCTCTGCCAGGTTATCAATGCATCTGGATACAACTTTAGGTGCACTCTGAAAGTGTAAATTGTTATATAACTATCTGTATATAATTATGTATATATACTAGCCGCCCTCCGCTGCGCTCCGGATCGCTCGCTCGCCTAGATGTTAGTTGATGCTCGGAGGAGGAGGAGCAGCAGAAAACTTCTTTATAAAATAGAGAGATATGTATATATATATTGAAATTTTTGTGTTTTATTAAACAAAAATTGATAGAAAAAAAACCTTCAGACGTATCTTTGAAAGTATAAAATATGTATCTTTAAAAGTATGCTGTGGTCAAAATTCTCGTTCGTGAAATTCAAACCATAAAACGTTTATTTATTTATTTAACGACTTCTAAAGGCTGTTATTTGATTGCCGTAATTTCATCCATTATATATAGAAAAAGATTGCAGAAATTACTAAGGCATTGATTTTAAAATAAATCTTTTTTGTTATTAGTTAACATTGTTCTTTGTTGTTATCCATATCAATGACGATCGTGATATTCTTAAAAATAGCAACCTCGAACTTAAGTTTGATTTGTAACCGGTCTAATCTGCTTTTGGGCGGGGTTGTAGTTGCGTCATTAACTTATCGAAAGACGTCATTGCTTGCCTCGTCTGGCGACATTAATACTTATCTTGACGGGCGGGATACCGCATTGGACATAAGGGTATATTTAAGTTATGATTTGTATTTATATGTACAAACATACAACTATATTTAAATGCAAAGCGGGACATTATAGCAATAATTGTCTTGTAATTTAATAAATAAAATATATTTAAATGCAGATGTCGACCTCTTATATATTTTAATTGAAATCTTAGCATTATTATATTGAATATATATATGAAAAATTTAAAAATAATTGTATTAAATGAATTAGATTATTAATTATTAAACTATGCACTCATACTTTTAATGCTGTGTTGTTTATTAATCAATGTGTTTCGGCTGTTCATAAAATAAGTTTTTCCATTCTGGGTAATCCATATGTATTAACCGGAATGGAAAAACTTAGTTTTGGTTAACGGTCGCCATTATTCTCTGACTATAAGTATGCTTGTCATGCTTTAGAGGCAATGAATTTTCAAATCTTCCAACCTCATGTTTCTTTCCTTTGATCACAATTATCATTGTTAGCATTCAAAATTCTTCCCAGGCGCAATGCTAATTTATTTTTGAAATATCTGTATATATTTGAATTTCTGTTTATGTCTACGCAAATGTTCGTGTATATATATGAATATCTACAAATGTGTACGAACATAAAACGATCGTTCAATAGTCTCGTGCACGGCTTCAGAGAACAGAGACAACGAAATAATCTTAGACGAAAAAGAGATTCTAATTATATACAGGCAGACACACATTGTTTATATAAAAATACACACACATATATATGAATGCATACATTCATATGTACATTGCGAATCGCAATTTTTTTTATTGTACAAGGGACGCCGTAAGGAAAATATGAATGTAATATTTTATATAAAATATAATATAAAGTATTTTCTAATAAGGCATATCTTATAACTTTAAACTTAATTCGATTTGAATTAAAAGTAGTAAAATTCTGTTAGTCTATTATTTAAAATGAATTTAATAACGAATTAT
The DNA here is from genome assembly GCA_018901795.1 of Drosophila sp. st01m. Lineage (NCBI taxonomy): Eukaryota > Metazoa > Arthropoda > Insecta > Diptera > Drosophilidae > Drosophila > Drosophila sp. st01m. The sequence continues at coordinate 481,671 of JAEIFG010000477.1, read as the reverse complement.
TGTGGTTCTGCAATTCTGACTCAATAAATAAACATTAACATTGTTTTTATTAGATATTATAACCAATGGCCACTATAGATGGAAGACCGGCGCAATATGGGATATCACTCAAACAATTACGTGAGCTTATGGAAGTTCGCGGTAGAGAAGGTGTATCGAAAATAAGTGAATTCGGGGGCATTCATGAGATATGCAAGAAGCTGTACACATCTCCAAATGAAGGTAAAGTAAGATCTATCTTTTATAACTAGATAATCTATATGCAAGTTATTGTTCTGACCAGAAAACTTATAAAATATTAATTTAAATAAATAATAGTTGTAAATTTGATCAAAATAATAAAGAGTGTCGGCACTCCGGATTGAGGAATACCCGTTCATTTTTTTAGGAGCTTGATTTCTTTGAAAATAAAAGTGCTATTACTGCCGTTCAGTATATTGTCTTAAAAAACGGTAGTGTAGTGTAGTGTAGTTGTTTTTGCGTATAATAACATTTATTTGATAAATCGTAATTTAAAATGTAAATATGTTCAAAAAAGGTAAGATTACTTTTATATTCAAAGATAAAAATAAAATTTAGTTCTGTGGACAGAGTTGAAGATTTTGCCATATATCAAGATAAATTTGATCAAATTAGATATTTTTAAAGTAATAAACTTTATTTGCAACTTTTGATCAATAAATGAAAGTAACTATAAATACATTTATTGAAAATCAATAAATTTTAATTATTTCAGGCCTCAGCGGGTCAAAAGTTGACGAAGAGCACCGGCGTGAAACGTTTGGCTCGAATGTAATACCACCGAAGCCCCCAAAAACCTTTTTAACACTAGTCTGGGAGGCGCTTCAAGATGTTACACTTATAATTTTAGAGGTAGCAGCATTAGTATCTCTTGGTCTTTCATTTTATCAGCCTGCTGATGAGGAAGCGCGTAAGTGTCCATCGATCATCGATTTTTAGCAATAAACATCAATTGCAAACTATAATGACTTGTATGTCTTTCTTATTTAGCTATTCTACAAGAGGAGGAAGAACACCATGGTTGGATTGAGGGTTTGGCTATACTTATATCGGTCATAGTTGTCGTAATAGTTACTGCCTTTAATGATTACTCAAAGGAGCGACAGTTTCGTGGATTACAGAACCGTATTGAGGGGGAGCACAAATTTTCTGTTATTCGTGGCGGTGAAGTATGCCAAATTTCGGTTGGTGACATTCTTGTTGGTGATATTGCCCAGATCAAGTACGGTGATCTTTTACCCGCTGATGGCTGCCTTATACAAAGCAACGATCTTAAGGTAATACTATTTATTACTATTTTTAATTTCGTCGTATGCTTATTCATGATTTTCTACAATTGCATTTTTGTACTGCTTCTTTTGTAGGTGGATGAATCTTCGCTCACGGGTGAATCGGATCAGGTTAAAAAGGGTGCAGATGTTGACCCGATGGTTCTTTCTGGTACGCACGTTATGGAGGGCAGTGGTAAAATGGTTGTTACCGCCGTTGGTGTTAATTCTCAGGCTGGTATCATATTCACCTTACTTGGAGCTGCTGTCGATGAGCAGGAAGCTGAAATTAAAAAAATGAAAAAGGGTTGGTATTTATTAAATTCCATTATGCACATACAATGACAAAACAAAACCAGCTGTCAACAATTTCAATTGCAAAATTAATTGCATATGTAAATTTGTCTGGAATGATTTGGAATCCACTATAATTTAACAAAGTTTCATATGTAACTGCTAAATGAATTCATTTTGAAGTGAAGAGGTGAATTGTTGAGTAAAGATTGTGTATAATAGACTCAAACAATTTTCATTATATATCAATATTACGAATTAAAAATTTATTAGATTTACTTGTTTATAAAAGTGAGTTGAACTGGTTTTAACCCATAAGTGCCACACAACTATTTACATACATACATATATTCTTGATAAGTGCTTGTACTGACAACCGATAATCTTTAATTATATCGTTTATGTTTTATTTTTTATTTTTCCATATTCCAATTGTCATACGTGAATTGCATGACGTGAATTGATTGACCCACCTTTAAACTCCTTCATCTACCTACAAAAAAAAAAAAAACCAAATCAATCTACCGACCAATATATCAACCAAACCAACCAATCAACCAAACCAACCAATCAACCAAATCAAACCACCACCAAACATCACCAAAAACAATAAAAATTAAAATTTATTACATCGTATGAAAAAATTAAATGGTATAATACAAATGAATGTAATTTGTATCGTATATTTTCATATATTATGTTTGTATGAATATATACACATACATATATATATATATGACATGATCCTTAATTGAAACAACGAATTAAATAATTCCAATCGCTTAATTCAGAAGCTAAAAAGGCGAACAAACAAAAGACCAAGAGTCAGACAGGTGAATTATTCAATCAGTTTAAATACACACTTCCTATTAGTTTCAGTTAACACTTTAATTGTAATATTTAACTTGGTCAACACATTCACTTAATTACAATTCTGTCCGTTATAGCTTTATACGTACATAGTTGTTGTAATCAATTCGTTCTCTTTTCATAAAATGATAGTTATTTCTTAAGTTGGTAATAAGGCAGCAATGTGAGACGCAATGTGACTAATATTACGATTATTAAAAGTCACATTCATTATTTATACATATTCAGATATTTTTGTGTATAAGAGGTATCAGTTTGTTGATGTTAAGCAATTGTAGTCATATTAGGTACAATAAAAGATTGTTAATCAATTAATATAATTTATATTATATTTACATTGAAAATATTGTAGCTTTACTGCAGAGTTATTGGTTCCTATTATGTTAAGATGGATATCGTATTTTTTTTTGCATTGAATTTCATAGTCTAGAAAAATCGTAGCTTTAATTAATATTGATAACATTATTTTCGAACTGAGATTTTAGATGGACAGAATAGATAGAAAATATGTACATATTTATAGCTTTCTTTTTGTGATTATAGACATTAGATTCGTACATTAACAAAAATTCTGACAGCGTATTACCAAAAAAGAAGTATATATACACATACATAAGTGTATTTATATTGATATAAACATAAAAAAACAATCAATGTAATATAATACTGATATGTGGACCATGAATGCAGGTGAAAACGATGGTCGAGCCAGCGTCCCAGCAAAATCAGCACAGGCCTCGCAATCACATGTGGCCAGTGAGGCGATTAAATCGGAATCTGATGGTAATCACGTCCAGCAACCGTCGACATCAACCGCTGAGACTGGACACAAGAAGGAAAAGTCTGTACTCCAGGCTAAGCTAACAAAGTTGGCCATTCAAATTGGCTACGCTGGATCCACCATTGCTGTGCTCACTGTTATTATACTGATCATACAGTTCTGCATAAAGACATTCGTTGTCGAAAATTTACCCTGGAAGAATACCTATGCTAATAATTTGGTTAAACATTTAATCATTGGTGTTACAGTATTAGTTGTGGCTGTTCCTGAGGGTCTGCCACTGGCCGTTACATTATCTCTGGCTTATTCAGTTAAGGTGAGTGTATATCACATTAAAGGTTATATTCTTTATCAGCTTCTGACTGTCTATAACAATACCTAGATCTCTAAGCAAGATCTAGGTAAAGTATTTTTCGCCTGAATGCTTTTCAAGTAGCTTTTAGCTTTGTAAAATTCTATATAATCTTGCAACGGGATAAAGATTTCTGCTACAAGATAACTTTAATGTTTCTCTTTAACAGAAAATGATGAAAGATAATAACTTGGTGCGTCATTTAGATGCCTGCGAAACAATGGGTAATGCAACAGCAATATGTTCAGACAAGACTGGTACCCTTACTACCAATCGGATGACAGTTGTGCAATCCTATATATGTGAGAAGTTGTGCAAGGTTCTGCCCACACTCAACGATATACCGCAGCAGGTCGGCAATTTAATAACCATGGGCATATCTGTAAATTCGGCATATACTTCGAACATTATGGTAAGTTTTTGATTAAAACATAAAAGACTACAATTAATATATTTATATCTTTTCAGCCTGGCCAAAATCCTGGCGACCTGCCAATTCAAGTTGGTAACAAGACGGAATGTGCTCTACTCGGATTTGTGCAGGGTTTGGGCGTTAAATATCAATCAATACGTGATGAAATTCCAGAGGATAGATTTACTAGAGTTTACACATTTAATTCAGTACGTAAGAGTATGGGCACGGTAATTCCTAGACCCAACGGCGGCTATCGACTGTACACGAAGGGAGCCTCGGAGATCATAATGAAAAAGTAAGTAAGGCTTTAATAATTATATCAAATTAATAATATTAATATTATTTTTTCGCTTTTTTGTATAGGTGTTCATTTATTTATGGGCATGAGGGGACATTGGAGAAATTCACACGTGATATGCAGGAACGTTTAATACGTGAAGTTATTGAGCCAATGGCATGCGATGGATTACGCACAATTTCTGTAGCTTATCGTGATTTTGTGCCCGGCAAGGCAGCCATCAATGAGGTGCATATCGATGGTGAACCAAATTGGGATGATGAAGAGAACATAATGACAAATTTGACATGTCTATGCGTTGTTGGTATTGAGGATCCAGTACGTCCCGAAGTACCAGACGCTATACGCAAGTGCCAACGTGCCGGTATCACTGTTCGCATGGTGACTGGCGACAATATAAATACCGCCCGATCAATTGCCAGCAAATGTGGTATTTTGAAACCTAACGATGACTTCCTCATCCTGGAGGGTAAAGAGTTTAATAGACGCATCCGAGATACAAATGGCGATGTAAGTAGACATACAATAATATCTGAAGCCTATCGTATATGGTATTCACTATGATTGACTATGATTTGTATAGATACAACAGCACCTAATTGATAAAGTCTGGCCAAAATTGCGAGTACTGGCCCGTTCATCTCCAACAGATAAATATACGCTGGTCAAAGGTATGCACTTAACGTTGCCTAAGAAGTAAATGCACATAGATATGCAGATGCTTTAAAATGAATATAATTTTTTTTGCTATGATTCTTAGGTATGATTGACAGTGTGGTCACAGATAATCGAGAAGTGGTTGCTGTTACGGGCGATGGTACCAACGATGGCCCCGCATTAAAGAAGGCCGATGTTGGCTTTGCAATGGGCATTGCGGGCACTGACGTTGCCAAAGAAGCGTCCGATATAATTCTAACCGACGATAATTTCAGTAGCATTGTCAAGGCTGTTATGTGGGGTCGCAATGTCTATGACTCGATAGCAAAATTCTTACAATTTCAGCTAACAGTGAATGTGGTTGCAGTCATTGTTGCATTTATTGGTGCATGTGCCGTTCAGGATTCGCCGCTTAAAGTAAGTTTCAATACATTATACAACATATAAATTAAAGTTTATGCTTTTAAGTTTCTTGCATTTAAAAATACACATTGAATTAATATTGAAAATAACATGTTCAGTTAAACATTATCTCACTTATTTATTTATAACACTCTATCTATTGTAGGCGGTACAAATGTTGTGGGTTAATCTTATTATGGACACACTGGCATCTCTTGCTTTGGCCACAGAAGTACCAACACCAGACCTGTTGCTGCGTAAACCGTATGGTCGTACAAAACCACTTATATCGCGCACAATGATGAAAAATATATTGGGTCAGGCCTTATACCAGCTGGTGATCATATTTGGATTACTTTTCGTCGGTAAGTTAGAAGCGAAATTGAACACAAACATAAATATATACATAAAATTATATTAGCGGAAACGTTTTTAAATGTTGTATCTGTAAATATATACATAAAATTATATTAGCGGAAACGTTTTTAAATGTTGTATCTGTAATTTTATGGATCAAATAGGTGACATAATACTCGACATCGAGTCTGGACGTGAACAAGATCTGAACGCTGGACCAACCCAACATTTTACAATTATATTTAACACATTCGTCATGATGACACTGTTTAATGAGATAAATGCAAGAAAAATTCATGGACAGCGTAATGTTGTTGAAGGTCTTTTCACCAATCCCATCTTTTACACCATCTGGATCTTTACAATGATTTCACAGGTAAGAAATTTTATTTTACAATATCTGATTATTTTGAAAATTATACCTATAATATTACTATTATTATTATTATAGGTTGTTATCATTCAATATGGTAAAATGGCTTTCTCAACAAAAGCTTTGTCTCTTGATCAATGGCTATGGTGCATATTCTTTGGAATCGGTACACTAGTCTGGGGACAATTGATCACTTCAGTGCCTACAAGAAAATTGCCTAAAATCTTATCGTGAGTAAATATGTTATGAAATACTTAACATTATAAGAAAATCGGTTGAGACAACAATAATAATGAAAATGGTGCATGATATATTCTAATTACTTTTACGCTTTTACGCTTAATTCCGCACACACATACACACAGATTATCAATTATGATATTTAAATGGCCTATTTTTATACATATTTTTTTATTTTTAATTAATTAGGCTTGTTTCTTACAGTATTTTATGAGTTTTTAAAGTCATAAAGGTTTAGCGCATGTTATATTATATTACCTATGAATAAGCATGCATTTTGTTCTACATACATACATGTATATACTATACTTAGTTAATTGCATAAATCATCAAATATTTGATTTGATTTTGATTATTTATTAATACCATGGGCACTATTCTGAAAGGGGAAGTGCTTTTTGCGTTTTGCAACCAATAAAATTGGCTAAACAGATAGTTTGATAGCCTTTCAATTGTCATTATACATTTTAAGTAAGAATGTTTATCTAGCTGTAAATTTATATATAATTTTTATTAATAAATGAATTTTAATGTGTTGTATAAGAAGTCTAAAGACTACTTTTCACAAACAATATCTAAATTTTAGCGCTTGATTATAAATATAATGTCATGTAAGTAATTAAATTGATAATAAAAAGTCTGTAAATATATGCATTAAAAATTAATTTTTATTAATTTAAACAATACTCACACAATAACTTTTAGCTTTTTTTGTCTTTAACAAGAATATAAGTATATAACCGAAAGGTTAAGTGAATCTTTAAGAGAAGGAAGAATATAATACAGAAAATTTAATTATTGATTAAAATACATTAATATTGAAATATGAAAATTTCTTTAAAAAAATACGATTAGTTTTCCAATTGGTAGAATCTTTGAATGTTTAAGGGGCCTCAACTTTTTTTTATTATTTTGGAGTTTTTTTTTTAGATTATTTATTTTTCGGTGATAATTTTAAAAGCATATACGGGCTTGATTTCACTTAATAAACATAAGTTATAATTACTTATAGACAAGATTCATTTGGTTCTAAGACGCTTTAACATTAAACATTTAACATTAGCAGAAATTAACCTTAAATATTATAAAAACTATTACTTAAAAAAAAACATCTTAATTACAATTCATTTATGTAATTGCTTAACATATATCAAAGCAGTCATATCATTTAATTAAAATGCATATTTTTAAGACATTAATAAACTATATTATGTAAGTGTAACTTGGTTTTTACGCCGATTAACAAAGCACTTTTTGCTTCATTAATATACATCCATGAAAGTCCAGAATGTATATAAATAATAATAATATTATTTTAAGCGTAATTCAATTTTATATTTAATGATGAGAAACGCTTATGTAATCTTTCAGATGGGGACGCGGACATCCGGAGGAATACACAGATGCAATGAATTTAGGTGAGGAGCGCTTTGATTCTATAGATTCTGACAAGAAACCAAGAGCTGGACAAATTTTATGGATTCGTGGCTTAACTCGCCTTCAAACTCAAGTAAGTGTTTGTTCCCCATTCTCATTCTTATCGATAGAGTACTCATAAACATCTTATACATTTAATGAATAAATAGTTGAACTTGGTTTGATATTATGTTAAGTTGAATATTAGTTAATTAAATTCCCTGCGTTAATCTGCAAATTTCAAATTTGACTCTTTAAAAGATTCATCGAAATTTGTATAATAAATGAGCACATAATATACATATGCTTATACTTACATATGTATGTCCATGTTACTCATACTCATGGATCCTGAATTAACAAAAATGGATAATTGATTTTATTTCATTTTTGAGTTTAATGAACACAGAAAAAGTATAATATGTTGAACAACTAGATTTATATTACATGAGGCAATGATATGTTAACCACTTCATCAAATTGCTGGATGTGAACGTATACGTAAATAACAAAGAACATAATAATATCGAAATAAATATAAATCTGAATAATTTTTCACTATGCACTTTCGAGTGTCATATGTCATAAAATTACATCTCGCTCTTTATGACGTTCAGATACAGCAATTAAATAACATGTATCATCATTACTATTGCGATTATGGTTTTGTTTTTAATTACTCTTATTACTCTTATTAAATTACATATATATTATTATCTTTTACTTACATCTATATTTTTATTTTTTAATTATTTTTCACAATTTTTGTTGTTAATTTGTTTTATATACATATCTTTTTTCAATTAATAATAATTAGCTATATGAGCTCATATTCCATGTTTCCGTTATCAATATTATGATATTTTGATACATTCACAATAGAACTCTATAAAAAGCTGTGACAACATGTTTTTGGGATGCCTTCACGCACCCAAACTTTTTCGAAAAATATAAATATGTAATTATCAGATATTTATATGGAGTAGGCGTCGAATTTTAGCGTACTTTTAGGGATGAATTTCTAGTAGTACCCGTTGATTTTCTTATGTCCCTTCAGCTAATCATAATTTGATTGAATGATTAATTCTGTTCTATTAACTCCAAATGTATTTAAGATAATTTTCCAAGTCTTGTATTGAGTGAATTTCATATGCTTATTTTTTTACTCTTATATATATACTTATTCAAGTAATTGATAAAAATTCGAAAATAATATTGTTGAAAGAATTTGATTTGTCTTCTGGAATCGTACAGAAATTAATACTTTTTAATACTGTCATCGCGTAAATGATCCCAATTACAAAAGACAGACACTTTAGGGATCACTTGATTGATTGATTGATTGATTTATTTGGTTACAAATTTTATAATGTTATAAAAGAACTTTTAGTAGTTTAAAGTATTTATTGCTTGTTGTTTAAAATATGAAAATTAGATTTGAGTTATAACAAAAAGCCCACAAATTTTCTGCCTCTACGTTTACAGACTCATTTTCTTCTTCTATATCTACTATCTATATCTATATCTATCTGTCAATCTCTCGCTCTCGCTCTCTGACTCACACTCTATTTTCCCTCTGTCTCTGTTAATATATGTTGAGTCCATTTTAGGGTTTTTACTGTTGTTCTCCGTTTTGTTGCCTCAAGTATTCGTGCTACTATTATAAAGAATTGTTGTTATATCTAGTTTAAACATTTATTGAAATCCTATTGAATGCTTGTATAGTAAATCTAAAACTAATTCTTTATGGTTAATGCGTGAACATAAAATATTAGAATGCAGGTGTCCTAATTATATTGGTCTTTTGAATAAGTATTGCAAGATTTTCGAAGCCATCTTTAACATTACATATGCCTTATTAATACCAATCCAATATCCAAATATGCCACTGGGGTGTAAAATACAAAACCGACCTTACTGAAGATAGATCCCCCAAAATATTTATAATTTTAAAGAATTTAATTGAAATGAATTACAAGTTTTTTCAAAAAACAAGAACTGAAATTCGACTCCCTCTAACATTCGATTTGATTCGTATGCTATCAGAATCGGTTATCAGAATAGTTATTAGGTTGCGAAATCCTTAATGTTAACACTTAGTGTGAACACTTCATACTGAATCTTTTTAGAATAAATCTTTGGATTATCGTCGGACAAGTCACCTTCACTGTCATAAAAAAGAACAAAAAACATAATAATAAATCAATAATTTAAATAAACAATCAAGCAAAACAATCACAGCTCTACCCACACATTCGTAAAGATAGCGTCTTTACATTTTATGATCTCCCACGTTTTCCCAAATTCCTTTTCCAATCGCATTTTCTATAAATTAAATATTGAAAATGGTGTTCTTAGCTCATCCTGTATTCACTTTTCTTTTGAAAACATCTTCTTTTTGTCTATGTTTTTTCCACGGGTATCGAATTTCTAATTAATATCGCTTTTTTCTTTTTTTCCTGTGACACACTGCATGCAGAAATTGTAAATCATACGAAGCTTAAAACTCTTTTTGAACAACCAACATAAAAAGCTATTAAAAGACCTTCTAGCTCTAAATACTCATAAATATATGTTTAAGTCATCCAAACTTGAAAAAGAACACTTATTTTACTAAGCTTTCCAATCTTCGGAATATCGAAGATTCACATACTCTTTAAAATCTATTAGAATGTATTTTTCACGTTTTGAAATAAATAATATTAATAACTTTTAGTAAAAATATCGTTTTTATACGTACTTGCACTTTTCATATTCATATTTTTGTTTAAATTATTAAATAATAAATTATTAATTCAAGTATTTCATACAATTTTTACTAATAAGAACTAGTATGCAATATATTTGAAATAGTTCATAATATACAATGGTTTTATGTTATCTATAGTCGAAGGCGCCTTCATACAAATGTAGATAAAAATGTAATCCTAATTAGTTCTTTACAATACAGATAATATTGTCTGTGATTTTGTTTTCCGATCGAGATGTGGCTACGGTATTTCTTGAGTTACTTAATTTATTGGAAAAATAGAGTTTAAAGAGTATGGCAGGTATAATGATGTGTAGAGTTGATACAAGCTTAGCGATAAAAGATTACAAAATTGATTTCAAATACACGCAGACTATATAAATGTATATTATAAAATTTATAATACTCATTTCACATTTTTCGCCCTCCTTTTAAAAATGCTTATAACCAATCCCGAACGATTGAATGAATGAATTATTGACGTAAAACACCACAATATATAAATATAAACAAACAATATAAATTACAAATTCATAATATCAAATATATCAAATCTAATGTATTACCATGCATATATATATTGTTAAATATATATATACATATATCAAATATTTATATATATATATTGACATGTAAATTTATTTATATACATGTATATTTCGCGCGAATCAACTCACCTCCAGATTTCAGTACCGGTAAGAAATGTGTATATCAACTTATTTATTGGCAACTAGAAGATGTTTTTGTTATGCCTCCAATTCACATTGCAATATTCCTTAACCCTCGTCCTAACCTATTCACAAGGCAGTTTTAAGCGCTTTATTTTTTCTTCTCATCTCTTTTATCTGATTTTGTAATTGTTTTGTTTTCATTCTAATTAGTAGGAGGAGTAGTTACGCTTATTATTATTTACTTACTTAGTGCAATATAAAATACTTGCATATCTTCCACAAAACATATATATATTCTTGATAGATATATACATATGTATATATATGCAGACGTGTGAGGAATAACTATAATAGCATAATAAGTAAATTACAATATTTATATTTAATATAATTTAATTTATTTGAAATTCGGACAATTGTGGTAAATTTGTTGAGTAAAGTCTTAAGTTGAGTGTTTAAAATATTTTATACAAACAAAGTTGTTAAATTTCATATTAGCGTCTCCACAATTTAATTTCAACATGTTTAGTGTGGTCCTTAACATATTTAGGAGTTCTTTTGTAATTCCTTGTAATAAAATATATATTCTGGCTTTGATGAACATTAATATTCAAAATTGGTGTTCTTATATTGTTTCACACACGTTTGTTTATATCAGATCAGATCACATATGGTAAAGAATGCAGTACCCAATGGTATTTCGAACAGCAAATTTTTAATTGATATCTATTTTGTAATTATATTTTTGAAAGCCGTTCCACATTCCATACATTCGCATTCGCATTCGCTGCGAATTCGATTTCTCTGCTTGTATGTGTATACATATGTATGTATGTAAATGGGCTAAGCATATGTGTGTGTATGTTCACATAGCCTTATAGGATAAATTGAGATGTTATGATCATGATCAGCTCAACAACAGCATTGCCAAGTAATCAAGTTAATCATTTCCAGATCTATATCGTTTATACATATTTATGATTGTGTGTAGTATTTATTGTGTAATTTTGTGTTTGCTGAATTTTGACAACAGCTTCGATTTTCTTTCGATGGGATGTTCGAGTTTCAATTCAATTCGATGGAAATACTCTAGCCGGCATGATTCTATGTACATACATGTATGTATGTACGTATGTGTTTGTATGGTGTTATGTATACAACATGAAAAAAATATTGGCAATAGATTGATAAATCAATATACTCTATATATTGAGTACAATTTTAATTACTGATTTCTCAAAACAAATAATTAGTGTAAATATATAAAAATATAAACATAAAAATATTTTTAATTAGCATTACTTAAAACTCGCTCATTTCTGCTATATAAAAGATAATTACAATCTTCTATACTATACATTGTTACATTGTATACATCGATAAATTCACAACTCATCTGATTTTTAGGAAACGATTATCGAGTACTTCAACTCGATGCATTTTTCTTGGCTAATGGTTTAATCGATTGTTTAATCGATCTCCCAGTAAGGGGCTTGTTTATTTTAGTTAATTTTCAAGATTAAGTTAAATCGTTAAACTTTTGATAAAATACTAAAATAAATGGCATACAAAAATTAGAAATAATTTAAATCAGGCACCACAAAAAAAATGTTTTAGAAGTTCGCGTGTATTTTTAGATTACACTTATCTTTTAAAATACATTTTATTTTTTAGGTAAACGCGATATTTGCAAGTTATATATATTTGGCGTTTTACTATTTCGTTATAAAAATCGATCTATAGTTTGGATTTGTGCAGTTCATACAGATGAATAAATCACGAAAATTAATTTTGCAAAGTTCCCAAGAAAGACTGTGAGTGTGTCAGTAAAAAAGAGAGGAAGAAAAGTAGCTTGAAAAAATACTAGTTTCAAGTAGTAGGTGAAAATCCGTGTGATCATCGGTATGGTCTTGTATATTCTTGGTCAGGAACACCACACACGTCGAAATCTTTAATTGTACCTCTATTTCCATAATTATTTAAGGTTAGATGTACAGTAGTTTTATTTTTCTATGTTTTAAAGTAAACATATTGTTTTGTTTTTTCTGTTTAACTTAGTGTAATTGGTTTTTCTTTTTGTATTGTATAAAAAAAAAAAAATATACACGAGAAAACAAAGCTTTATTGTATGCTTTAATATTGATTTGTCTCACTCTTGTATTTCATCAGATTCTATATTATCAACTTTACTTAAATGTTTACTTTGGAGTTGAGATCACATTAAGTATTTGATTCTTTATTTCTTCAGATTCTTATGGATTCCAGAAGAAAAATCAGTTTTTACCATAACGCAAATATTAATATATCTACGATATTTATATATGTATATATCGATGGATTTTACTTTATGATTTTTAAAATTGTTTTATTTTGTTTTGTTCCTTGAATTTAATTAATTTGTGGGGTTTTCATTCATTTACGTTGGTTGCATATAAATACTAGATAATTTAGAATTCAATTTGACTTTCAAAAGTAATTACCGGATATTTGTTGTTAATTTTTGTAATTTTTAAGCCGGCGGAACCAATACGAGAGACTGAAGTGTAATTGACAAATGCAATAATTAAGCATCAAGTACTTACACATATGTAATGAAAATCTAACATGGAACTACATATGAACATAGACAGACTCTTTCACACACACGTACACACGACACACACCACACCACACACACCACACACACCACACACACACACCACAACCATCACAAAATTATGAAACATATTCCTTAGATATGAGAATTATTATGTGGATACCTGACAGATATAAGATAGAATAATCAGCCTGTAATACTATAATATACGCATAAGTATGTATACAAAGTCAAGTATAATGAATTTAAATACACATATGCATATATATACACAAAAACTAATGTGTTCTATATATAGATTGTGTTCAAAAGAAATTCAATTAGCATTAGGAATAAATATACATATGAATCGTTAGGATTGAGCTTTGGAGCGAACACATTTAACAGTTATAACCATAGGAACTCACGTTCATTCCCCACCATTTTGGAGAAAGTTCTAATGTGCTTTATTTTTATTTTATTATCTCAGTTTTGGAAGAATCAAACTAAAGATATTTTTTCTTTTTTACCAAAATAGGCCAAAATAAATGTTTTTTTTATCAGCAATCTTTAGTTGTTTAAAGATGTTTAGTTCGGCTTTAATGCATAAATAATATTGTAATTTATGAAATAGTTCATGTTCTGCGAATTTCAGTTCGAATCAGAAAACAGACAATATGTTTATGTAGATATCTCTGGAGTCTCTACAGCGCTTCAATTAATAATTAAGCTACACATATTAAAAACAAATCAAAGATTGAATCAAAAAAAAAATGGAATGTTGACTCTTAAATGTCGTTGATTTTAAGTATATGTAAAGCAAAGAGATACTTGTTTAAAATGTGAGTAGAAAGAATTCAATTATGAGCAGTATTTCAACAGTGAAGTATATATATATATATATATATTTCAAAGTAACAGTGGGTTGAAATTGTCATTTGTTTGTGTGTATAGTGTACACATACATTCACATTTTATTCGGCTGAAAATTGTTTAAATAAATTAATTATTAACCCTATATAATTTGTATTGATTCGCCATAATTGCATAGTACTGAATACAAATCAAATATGATATATACACTCTGTATTCAGTACACATACACATACACATACACATACACATACACATACACATACACATACACATACAGCAACAATAACACACACAAACAGACATAAACAGACACATATTCATCTATGCATACAAATATAAATTCAATGTGAAATTTTATAAGATAGCTCCGGAAGGACTGAATAAACAGCAATTGATAAATACAAAGTAAATTAATAAATTAATCAATTATTAGTGAAAGGTAATACATAATAAATTCTGATCGGTATTAAACAAAACATTAAAACCAACAACAAATAATAATAAATACAATGGCAATGGCAAGATCGAAATACAACTAATTATAGCAAGAAGTCTTTATCAAGCGAAAAACAGCAACAACAAGCAAACTGCATCAACAATACAAGGTCTTCTCTCTACTACTATTACTGCTACTACAACTGCTACTACTATTACTACTACTACTACTGCTACTACTATTACAACTACTACTATCTACTATCACTATAAACTAGTACTATTACATACTTAAGTATCTTCTACAACAACATGAACAACTAGTAATACTTCTATTACTATCTTCAACACTTCTAACGAGCATTAAAACGTATGTAAATTACAATTTTGATTTATTATAGAAATCCAAAAAAAAAAAAAAATACACTAAATCAAAAAACAAAATCCCTTTATAAGGTAGAAAAATCAAAAAAATGTGCACGTGAAAGTAATATTCATACGCACCGGTTGACAGACTTCATGTTGATCTAATTAATTGAATTTATAAAATAAAAACAAATATATTGTAGACTCTCATATTAAGCATAAGGTAAATGAAGTCTAAACTGATGCTTATGTAGTTACCAAGTATGTATGTGCGTAGTGAAGCCCCTCCCCGCGCCCCTTAAATTTTCTCTCTCTGTCAATTGAATTTCCCAGCTATCCAGCTATACTACATAGAACATATAAAACCCTGCACAATAATTTGAAATCTGACATCTAATTTGCGTGTGTATCTGTTAAAGTTCAGAAAATGCTTTCTGGTGGAGACATTATTTAGAAAATATTGAATTTAATATTAATACACCTGAGGCAAATAGTTGGGGTAAACATATATATATATTTATATATATATATTTAGATAATCTTACGACACTACGAGAGAATTTATATAATTCTGCCTTGATAGCAACAAAATCGATGTGTCTACAGCGACTTACAATGAATATCGAAAGTAATGCAATTTTTTATATGCTGAAGCCTTAGTTTTTGCGCGCGTGTGTGTGTGTGTGTGTGTGTGAGTGTGTATATAAGACTGCGAATACAATTACAGTTACAAATGTACATATGTATACTGTCGCTTATTTTTTTCATTTCTCAATTCCTTTAGGAACAGTCCAACTTTCGGTTAAGCTTTGTAAAATGATGGTGTTGATACAATTCAGATATGTTTTTTAAATTTTAAATTGAATACTAAATGAATTGGAATTTTTTACTTCATCACAATAATTATTAGATTAATCTGGCTGAAATTAAATAATCAATTATTACGTGCAAGATTAGTAGAGTCTAGATCAATAGAGAACTCGTTTTAATGAGCGGCAGTATACAGTATGTATAAAAATACACTTTGTATTTAATTGTTTTATTTGCTTGAACTATTGCTTTATTGTTTAAAATGTCTATTAATGTTTCTGAGTATTTATGTACTCTCTTAATAAATAAGTGCTTACACCTTTTGAACACATTTGCATGCACCGAATATCTACGAAACAGTTCAAATTACTGAATTCGAATTCGACTTTGCACCAATCCTGCAATTACACTGCAATCGAATTATTATTTTCGTACGTAGTTATCTATAACATGTTTACTATGTAAATTATGTAGAAATATATACTTATTGAGCCCTAACCGCGACAATAACGTAAGCTATCAATATCAATATCAATCTTGAATTCCATTTTTATTTATTTAACCCACGATCGCAAGTAAAAGTTGTACGTTTATAAAACCAATACAAACCTAATAATAATCGTTAGAGTGCCTGAAAATCTGAAGAACTTCTTCACTGCTTACATTATCTGTGAGAGGTTAGACAGCTCGATTTAATGTACATGTTTGTGTGCATGAAGTGAACGTCCGTTAGTGACTGTGACTCTTTATATATGAATACGATATATATAGTATAGTAAATAAATATGTGTACAAACATAAGACTCTGGTTTACTTGTTTAATTGTTTTTCTGTTGTTACTTCTGTTTATTGCGCTTTACGCTC
Organism: Drosophila sp. st01m; assembly: GCA_018901795.1. Lineage (NCBI taxonomy): Eukaryota > Metazoa > Arthropoda > Insecta > Diptera > Drosophilidae > Drosophila > Drosophila sp. st01m. Next base: position 464,581 of record JAEIFG010000477.1, on the reverse strand, counting down.
CTCCACTGAAAATTCTTCCATTAATTAATATTACTAAGTTTCTGGTGCTTAATAAGGTGTCACCATCAATTACAGATGAAGCCCCTTGGGCGGGTCCGGTTCCGATTCCGGTTCCGATTCCGATTCCGGTTCCTTCCATTCCAGAGGGAATACTCCTGTTCACTTGCATGCGCTATGCTGTTAATAATCTAGCTAAACTAAACATTATCAAGACCCCAGAGAGTTTTAATAACATAAACGTTACCGTTACAAGAAAGGTCTAACAGGTTCTTCTTATTATTGTTATTATTATGATGAGTTAATTTTGTAATCGTTTATAATATAATCAATAGTATGCGATCCAAGTGGTTTGATATTAAATCAATTTGTTTATTCGTTTATTAAATTATGAGCAACTAAGTACATGCAAATATCCATCTACATCTTACATGCATGCACATTTGCATACATACAGTAAGTCAAGTAATTATTTTTTGGCCAAATGCAATTTATTAAAAAAAAAAAAATAGAAACTTTTTCTTTTCCTTAATTGGTATCGTAATTTACTATGGTTAATATAAATGTAAACATAAATGAGAAATAAGAAATGCGTTGGCTTTAGTTATACAAAATTAAAATAAAGTAAAAATCATATTCGTGACTTTTAAATCTTGTACAAACACTTACACGACTAACTGTGATGTGCAATCTATGTGGGTAAGTCAGTATTGTGCCAATGTATTTGAGTTGTATGTGATTTCATTAACGTTTATTACAAATAATCAAATATTCGGCACAATTCTGAGTGTAGATGTGATGATGTAGGTACATAGTTTGTAAATATTAAATATTAAATATTAAACATTAAACATTAAATATTGAATGTTAGTTACTGCTACTTATTGTACTTATCGTTATCGCTTATCTTTTGTTATTTTATTTGTTTATTTACCGTTGTTCCCGTTTTTGTTATTTGTTCGTTTGTTGTCTAATTTCGTTTGTTTCAGTTGCGTGTGATTCGTGCGTTCCGCTCGACCCTGGAAGATATTAACGAACGCCGCTCAATACACAGTTTGCATAGCTTGCGTAGCCCTCGGACGGGTATGCCGCCTGTGACTGGTAGTGGTGGACACCACCTGCTCTACAATTTAAATCTGCTGAGCCCCAATTACAGCAGCGGCAGCAGCGCTAAAAACCAGCAGCATCAGCAGCAATCAAAGCAGCAGCAGCAGCAGCAGCCACAGCAGCAATCAACTCTGCCTGCCGACATATCTTATATTGACGAAGATCCGCAGCAGCAACGCAATCTGCAAAACGGTCGAACTACTTCTGCATCCACATCCGGCTTCTCTGATGTCGTTCACAATCTGCAGCATCAGCAAAAAAATGGACAGAACGAAACACGAATTTAAGTCTCCCCCTTTGACCAAAACTCGACACATATATTTACATTTACATTCATGCGTAATTATCACGTATTTATTTTGGTAATTTGAAACCAATTAACATATTGACTTTTAGTGATTTCAAATCAAGTCATTTCAATGGACCACATTGTTCAACGATCCATAAGCAACTTAAGGAAGCAAATAACAAATGTTGATTTTATTTTTTCTCACAACATTATCTCGACTTCCTTTATCGAGTCAAGCTACAAATATACAAATATTTTATTTTTTAAACCAGATTTAATTTGTTGCTTATGTCTCTTAATAACAGACCCAATGAATTCAACGATTAATAGAAAATTAAAATTAATATGTGAATTACTTTCATTGTCAAAACCATTATTGGACTGATTATGTGTGTACTATATGTACGTATATTTTTAATGTCTTAATGGCAATCCAATAGATTCGATGGCAATGGCAATCGCAATCTTCTTGATTCAAATTGAAGATGTATACTAAATTTGAATGCATTGAGAAATGCATTACAATGAGATTCATATACAATCTGTAAAAGTCGAGCCTAATCCAACACAGACAAACGACAGTCAGACAGTGAGACAGTGAGACAGTCAGACAGACAGACAGACAGACAGCGACACAGAATGCAGAGAGTAGTCGCCGTGTTTGCCGAATTCCGATAATTATTTACTGTAATAAGATAACTAAATTTTAACGCTTAGCAAATGTTATTTAAACGCATGATTTTTTATACTTTTAACCTTATAGTTTTTGTATTAAATTTAATATTAATATTGTGCTACTCGTATTACTAACTATACGACAAAACAAACAAAACAAAACAAATAATTTTGCATCTTTATTTGCCTGGTGCGTATGTTCAGCGTATGAATGAGTAAATGGATCAGATAATGCTTAAGGATCCGCCGACACTCGCACGTTCAAGATATATATATATATATGTGTATGTGTATATATATTTGAAAAGAACATTTCAATTTAGGCAGGATCAATTTGTAATACCTAAGCTAGATCATATATAGATATGAAGCATACACAAATATCTATTAATATTCAGTAATAAAATGAAATACATATATATGTCATAATTCATGCCATTCTATCAGCATACAATATTGCAACAACCAGATAAGTACGTCGTGTCCTCGGTAAACATAATTATTTGTTCAATTATTATTATTTTATTATTTCATAAATCATAAAGTTCTTCGGAAATCAAATAGATCGTAGATCGATTGTACACACAAATTTAAATGAAATCTATTCTCGATTGTTACGTAAGTGATCCTTGTATATTGCGTTTCGTGTTTCGGATATCATTTGTCGCCATTGTATTCTTGATAATTTCATAGCAAAAATAAAATAAAATGTGTATTAAACTGAGTAAATAGCACACGTAAGTTTTCAAGACGATGTATTAGCTGATCACCTGATCGATTTCAAATTGAACTAAACTGACATTCGGTATATATGTAAATCAAAGCACATATGAGCGTATGTATGTGTATTGATTTGCAACTTACATATATACTACTATCATACTATCCGCATTATCGAACATTGAGAGCATATACAAATATTTAAAAAGCATACAAATGTATGTTAGTAAGCGGATGCCAAGGAAAACACTAGTGTTTATTGGTTCTTCTGGCAAATTGGTTAATACGGACACATACACACACACACAAATGCACACGTATACAGCACTTACACACATGTACACATATGTAATCGATACCTTATAAGTCTATGCTTAACTTGTAAATCATTTTTGGGAGCTGTTTGTCCAGACCATTGTCTTATTTTCATGTAGTACATACATACGTGCACCTTTATATCCATCCATATCAAATGTACATACATCAACACAACCACAAATTAGCTGCCTTTGCATTTGTATTACGTATTATGTATTACGTATTACGTATAATTTATTTTCTTTGTATATGTACATGTACTTGTATTTCTTCCAGAGCATTCATTCACTCTGTAGAAAGTATCATGCAAATTTACAATTTACAGTCGCTATTCACTACACTACAAGAAATATCTTCGATTTCCTCTTCAGTTGTTATATATTTATTTTCATGGTTTTACATACACATTTGTTGGCATTTTAGCAATTAAAGAATAAGAAGAAATATAAATGTAAGATGCGAGAAAACCCATAACTATTGATATAAATACACACAACAGAGTTGTATCTACAAGTAATGATTTCATTACAGAAACTTAAAAGTAGAGATGATAAAACTCGACATTTCATTAGCATTGATAATAATTTAATTCCAATGAAATGACCAATTACACAAATAGCTAATTTGGTCGAACATTGATACATACAAACATACATACATACATACATACATACATACAAACATACTATATAGATTAATACTGGTGGCTTCCGTTTAAGAATATGCTTTTAAATTCATCCATTTTATAATTACTCGTATCTATTTTGTTTCTAACCAATTTGGAACTTACATTGTAATTGTACATTCTCATTCCTAATGCCTAACACCTAACACCTAACACCTCACACCTAAATACCTCCTAATACCCAGATACTCCACCCCTCCATCCATACATAGTTGTTTTACTATGTACCATACTGCACTGTAATTAAATACATTTTTTTGTGTAATAATAATGTTGATAGCAGTGATTTCGATACACATTCGATTAATCTCTATTCGACCTGTAAATTTTCAACTATATTCGAGACTAGTAATTACAAATTAAGCAATACAAATTGTATCAAAAGGAAATAAATCACTGTCTTGAACACATTATTATTAATAATATTTGTTTACCTTTAAAAAACAAAAGAACTAGGTTTATTGCTATATACTTACATAAAATATACTATTGTTCTACATTAATTTACTATTATAATACTCAATTGAATGAAAAAATTAAATAATTTAAATTCATACTAACATGCATACATATTGGCGTAATGTGTATAATATGTATACATGTTACAACATGCTTACATTATTATGTATATTTATCAAACTTATGTAGCCACTCTTTTAATGCATATCTCACTTAACTGACTTTCCAACCTGTATTTCTCTTCCCACTTATTGTTTTCTATTTTACTTTCTCTCTTCAATTTTTAAAGGTAATAGGCGGCGAGTTGCAAGAACGCTTGATTCCGGTACCCTATAGCAAGAGCAACACTGATCAAGCTGTAAGCCTCTCTTTATTTAACTTAAAGCTTTACTAAATGTACACAATGCCAAGACAAGTACCATTTAAGTACCATTCTTAAATACCCAATTCTTTGAATTAATCGCTCCGTTATCTATATCTATACGTACATATATGCATTTACATACAATAGAATAAGCTTAAAACACAACATTTTTGGATGAGTTACTAAAATTCATATTATTTACTTCATCCGCTTATTAAATGTTCTTCGTAAGCATTGTACTTATAAGTATATGAATGATTTTTGATGGAAATCAAATGGATCAGAACACACTGATTATTGAAGGGTTTTATTAAATTGTTAAATCATTTTCATAATTTCTTATAGCTATATAAATGTAATATGTATACATTTATATATTAAAAGTTATAGATCCCGTAAATTTAGATAGTTTTTGGTTTAGATTTCAACAAGATATGGCATCTCTACAAAATTCAGAAAATCATTTAAAAATTAAAATGAGTTATCCACTCTATTGGTAAGGTATTGAGTCTCTATCCGCTCTGATGATATAAACTTAAAAATGAAAGATTGAAAGAATAAAGTGTCACAGATAGTACCTATAATATACCAATATTTAACATGTTTGATCGCATGTCTTAAAATGTGTGCTAATATTAAGGATAAGGCACTTTCGACTAGGGTATACCCTTTGCATAATTTTAAAACCGTCAAAGTTATATATTTCTTCAAAATAAAATGCATGCGAGATCTTGCTGTTCTGTTCTCTTTTTATAGACAAATTATCAGAGTATCTAAAAACTAAGTATAGTTATAGTACACAAGATACTGAAATTCACAATTGAATACTGTGACATATCATTGATTTACAATTTGATTTTTATTTCTCGCTCTACCTGTGAGTTGTTACCTTTTAAATTCAGGGCATTTCAAAAGGGATCATATTTTGAATATTTTTGTAAAGAAAGTTTTATATAATATTCATAAATAAATAACTAGAAAATACTAAAGAATTCCCGACTCTTTATGTATGCTTGATCAGTAATTAAAATGTAGGTAGCTGAGGACTATCCGTCCGGCAGTATGAAGAGCTAGATGTACCAATTTTGTAATTTAGCAGAGAACGTTTATTTTCAAATGTTTGATCCCACGCTACTATTGCCTTCAAATTGTATCTTTAATATCACTTTGCATCTACACGTGTATACATTTCCAAATTATTATTATTACTCATCTGTCTGCATGGCTATGTGCTATCTGTTATATGTATGCACAAAATCTTAAAGCTTCTATATAAATTCAAGTATGAGCATCTGCATTTCTTAAGTGCACGTATATAAAAACGAATAAGTGTCGATTATACGATTATACCCATATGCATAAGTGTTTCAGCATTATTACCTTGTTTTATTCACCGCTGTGCTTGTAAGTTATTATATTGTTTGTTATGATTTTGTTCCTCAAATGTACATACATATTAAATATATACCAGAGTTGTTCCTAAATATGAGAATTATCAATACTTTTTAATTTGCATTGAAATCTTACTGAAGTTGTACTCGTATTAAAGAATGATTTAAATGAAATTGCTTTTTATTAGCATTCAGAATTTGTAACTAAAATTGAAAATTGAAAAGTTATAAAAATGTTTTGTTGGCAATAAATGAATACAATAAATTAATATATTAAAAGTGTGGTATATAAAATGGAATTTAGAAAAATACCCAGTTATCAAATTGTCCAAATTTCAAAAACCATTTATTTACCAAGAGAGTAATTTTTAATTGAGTTGAATTTTCAATTATAGCTAAAAAGAAAAAAAGAAATAAATAAATAAAAACACAATAACTTCGTTAGCAATACTGCCAATAAAATCAAATGAAAACAAATGCGTTAAAAAGTAATTAATTGGGCCCATCTCTGATATATTCACAAATCTGTTTGTATTTTTTAGTTTTAGTTGACTGACTGATTAAAGAAATGTGTACTTTCCTATACTGTCTATCTATTATTCTGTCTATCTTGTCACTGTTCTTGGTGTTGTTCTTTTCTTTCCAATTGACTTGCGCCCAGATTCGTGTGGTGAACGCCTTCCGGCAAGGTCTTGACGCTCGTTACGGTGAGCACACCAACACATCGTTGGCGGAGGTGCTGCGCAAGCAGACTTCGATGAGTAAACGCCTATCGGAGACATCTTCCATTGAGTATGCCGACAACATACCAGATGAGCTGACCATACCCGAAATTGATGTTGAGCGGCTATCATCGCACAGTCACACCGAAACTGCAGTTTAAAAGTCCATAACAGTCCATCAACCACAACTAATCACATTCACTCCTCTAAATACATGCAGTATGTCAAGTAGTTGTTTTGACCAAATACAAAATACATAATTCACAATAAGACTTTATTTTTGTTATGTTTTTTATGTTAATACCATAAGCTCTTAGAACAATGAAAACAAGAACAAGAATAAAACCATAGAAATAATTCGATTTACATATGTCCTACCATATTTTTTCGAATTAACAATTGTGCAAGCTTACTAATTTGTCAAAACAATTATTAGACCAACTTCACCAAAACTACATACCTACCTACATACATATATTTACAATTGCAGACGTATTTAAAAGTTTATACATACAAACATGCATACAAATACTCGTAAATACATTCAAAGCGTGCATTAATATATTTATAATATTAAAAAAGATTCAAATTTAAATTCTTTACAATTTAGATATATTTAGAGTTAATCAAGTAACTGTTTTGGCAAATAAAAAATTTGTAAATGTATTTTTTGTTGCAAAAATGGAAAAAAAAACATTTTCTTTTGTTCTCTTATGGTAATAGTATTTGTAATAAATACTCATGGAACAATTAAAAAAAAAAATTAAAAGAAATTGTCCGATTTATACCGAAAGATTTAAAAAGAAATCAAATAAATTTAGAGATAAAAAAGACCCGGGTCCCATGTATTCTTTGTTTTTTAAATAATTAATCAAATTATTTTGATTAATTTTAAATTTGTAAAGTAACCCTTTTACTGTTGCTATTGTGTCCCGTTTATCAAGAGAATTTTTCTCTCTTACGTGTAAATTAGAGAGCCGTAGACCATACTTAAAAAAGAAAACAGTTTGTTTTGATTTTCATTTTTGACTGAAGCCTACCAAAATAGTGAAAAGTTGCTTAAAGCAACAATAAAAAATTTATATGTAACTCTTAAAACTTAAATAAAATAGAAACTGGTCGAGTCTCGGAAAATTTTTTGTCTTAAAATTCATTTAAAAAAAAAACACCCTCGATTTGGGGCTTTCAAATTTAATTTTAAACTTTCGGTTTATGAGACACCTGTACCAAAACTTAACATGATTCATTTGGATCAACTATACTTATTTTGTCAAAACAGTTACTGGATACACTGTACGTACACACATACAATTTATACATGTAATTATCGGTTTAAATAGATAATTCCAAATTGGGTCACAGATTTATTGGCCATACACATGCATGCATCCAAATGTAGGTGTGTGTACATCAGTTATTTCGAAACGGACACTGCCAAAGTGTCTTTTCGTTACAGTACGAAACTCGAACTCGAAAGCTTCGAGCTGTAGGTATATGTACCCACTCGTCGTGAGAACGCATACAGCCGAACGCGGTATACACATATTCTCTCTTGTTTATGAGCATAGCGCACATATCATGGGGACAACAACACTGATGTACATGCATATACAAAAAAAATGTAATTAAACGAGTGACGCCAATGGTAATGGTACCATCTGTAATAATGTTCATTGACAGAACTCATAGGTGTGTGTTATATGTATTTCTAAAATTGTGTGTGTATGTGTATGGATTTCAATAATGCGAGTCACATGGATTTCAGTATTGAAATTGTTGATTAAATATTTATAAATATATAAATAAAATATTAAATCAATAAACATATTATGACAGCAGCATAATTAATTTAAAAATGAGTGGCCTAAATTGATAGTTGAAATATAGTAGAGGTATTCCTGAAACCTAACATTTTGTATGGAAGACCTGATCGAGAATCTAAATCTATACTGTTTCAGGAATCTTCAAAATGTAGTATGCCAATCCCCATTCACTCTACCTATCCATTACTCCACATACAAAACAGTAACACACAAACACATACGATTACAAATCAAGTGCGTCAGAGGCAAGTCTCGTCTATAATCAAATCAATAAAATTGTTATTATATATAACGAATAAATGATCAATATAAAGACTCATGTATTTTCAATGGAGGGACAAAATGTTAAACAATATGTTTTCGAAACTTTGTTGCGAACTTAGCCTTTTTTATCAAGGGTTGCACAAATTACGAAACTACCCGGAAATCTCCGAAAACCAAACATTATTTGGAGAATTTTTGTAGGTTTTGAAATGTCATTAATGTCTATTTTTTTAAACATTCAACTAGTCTTTTCTGTTTTTCGGGTGTTCTCCAGCCGGAAACAGATATTTTTCTTCAAAACATTTGGGAACATTTAGCTTTATTTGACTTTCAGCTGATTTCACCTGTTTAAAAGACCGTTTAAAATTGCATCACGATATAATTAGCGTTTTCAATACAATGAGTAAATACATATATACATGAATACATTATAATTAGTTATGGATATCAATTAATATACAAGTAGAAAAATAGATGCTTATGGCTTAAAATTAAATACATATTTTAGAAACATAAAAGTTTTATCAAGATTATCCATTTATTTTTTTTAAACTTTAATAATAAATAAAATTAACAAAGCTTATCCAATTTTTTTTTTAACTTAAAAAAATGGTAAAAATGGATTACCGCCAATTTCTATTTCTTTGTGTAACATGGTATCAAAGTTATATTTTTACAAAAATAATAGATTGCATACACGCGCAAACCGTGCTCGATTTATAGGAACACAACTAATATTGTTGGGAAAAAGATTCGAATTTAGTTCCGTTACCGATTTGAATTCACCGATATCGAAATATAATTGATACTTGGAAATTAATCACTATATAAAAAGCGTGCCAGTCCGATTTAGCGGTTAGAACTGCCAACCCGGTTTGTGGTTAAGGCTGCCAGCCCGTCTTTTAGGATTGAAAATAATTGAAATTGCCTCAAATCAATTCGCGAAATAATCGGAAATTGTTAGCTCTATTTTAAAGGTACTTAATGAAAAATACTTGGATATTATTTATGTACTAATGTTGATGACCGAATGTAATAATTAGTGGTAATAAGGCCCCGCATACCATAATAATGAGTTCGCTGTACCGCAGTCCTGATTTGTGATGCGGCTGCGTCTGGGCCGAGTTAACATTTGTCGTCTCATTTAAAGAAGTCTCTCGGGACTCTTCTACCAAATGGTAATCATACAGACTGGATCCGCCAATATGATGATGATGATGGCCACCGTGTTCACCCTGTGTGAGTTCTGGCAATACGTGAACCGTTGCCACGTATAAAAATGTTCCAGCCGAAAAAAGCATGGCGATTCCCGTGGCATTTACCGAATTCAGTGTCTCTTTTTGTTCCTGACCGATGCCAAAGTATGTAAGGAGTGTAAGTAGCGGTGCAGACAGTGAAAATATTCCGAGGTGACGTCGTATTTGCTGGCGTTCAACTTTAGCATGCAATAGAAAGCTTACTAATCCAAAAGCTGCCGGTGCCTTATGCAACATAATTGCCAAGAATACAATTATTTCGACATCCTGGTGGCTGGTTGTTGCCGCAGCACCGAGAGCGACTCCGTCGGCCGCAGCGTGGACAACTAGGCCAAGAGTAGCCGTAATATTCTTATCGTTTTCACTGCCATTATTGGTCTTTCGCTGAGAAATTTGATCCACAAGCATCATGAAAACAAATCCAAGAACGAGTGACAACCCTATTGTTCGGGAATAATCCTGTTGCTTCATATCCCTGCCGACTGCCAATTTATCGGGCAGCACATCAGTGGGTGCTTCTCGATTGCTATCCATATATAGTGAGCGTATACCTTCTGGGATTATAACTGTCAAAGCTGTTCCCACTAATAAACCAGCTCCCAGTACTGTCACAAATTTTAGCTTTTCCTGCAATTTTTAAATTGCATTGCGTAAATAATGTTTTTTTTTGCTCATCATTTCATGACATGTATTTACCTCACTCAATCGCATTACCAGGGGAATGCTTCCAGATAGATAGGATCCTACCAACATTACAACCACTAACAATATAAGGATTACCGTCTCTTCAGTCATCTTGAACTGCAGTATCTCTTATTTTGTTTATATTTTGCCAACTCAACTATTTGTTTTTATTCAATTCCCTTTTACCACACTGGCGACCAGAAGTAAATATCGATGAGTATTGCAGATATTTGGTGTATCGATAATTTATGTAGCATTGTGACGTGACGAATGAAAAACCTAAATTGCAAAAATGTTAAAAACGATGCAAAAAGAATCTAGTAACAAACCATGGACGATATTTAGATATGTTCGATAATAAGTTCGACTTATATTATATTATATATATATATATATAAACATATATATATATATAGTTCGATAATAAGCTCGATGGAACTACTCACCGAAGGGAATGAACAAATTACACCTCAGTTGTCAGTGTTGGTCACTGTTGTCAAAATATTTCATTTAAATCTAGCTCTGGCTATTTTTAAAGATTGTCCTGTTTATACATTCATATATATATATAATTATAATGTAAGTATATACATAATACATGTATATATATTTTTTTTAATATTGATAGTATATGTATATTTATTTATTTAATATATATAAATAATAATTAAATTAAATAATTAATACAAATTAGATGAGGATTTAGTCGATTCAGACAAAATAATTGATTGTTTCTTAAGAATAAATAAAAACATAATGTTGATGTTATTAAGTTACCCAATTTATTTTAAAAAACCGCAATTTTTGCGATTTTTATTCCATTTTTCCTGCCACATACAGCCCTTTTTCCCTAAAAAGTTGGCAGCACTATTCTGAACGTTTTGATACAACAGCTCTCGTCAATAACAAAAATTAAGGAAACAGAAACAAAGTAAAGTGTTGTTGTGACGCAGCAACTTTATTAAAATATGTCAAATTTAAAAAAGTTTTTGTAAAATGTGAATTGTAATCGTCTGCATATGTCTATAAGTATATGTATACAAAAGTATACGCATAAACATATGTAATTAATCAGCCATTTATGTTCACAAGTACAAGTTTAAAGCAAGTAAAATGCTGAAGAAAATATTTTATATGTATGGTGGTATAAATAAAAGGAGAAAAAACCAAACGTATAATATACATATGTTATATGTGACATATGTACATGCATACTTACATGTAAATAAGTACTGTAGATACACACAGTATGTCAATTAGTTGCTTTAACAAAGAAGATAGGCTTATATTTGCTATATGTGGGTAAACCCAATGGATCAAGAGCACCGATAAAATTAATAAATAATAAAAAATAAGAAACCTAAATTGTCATTTCTTCAATGAAATGTTACATACTTCGCTAATTGTCAAAGCAATTACTGGATATATTTTACTTCATCGTGATTTCATTGTTCACTGCAATTTGGGATGTGCAATAAAGAAATTATAAGATATTTACATTCTAAGCATTTTAACTCGAAGAAGATTTTAATTGCAAATGCAAGAATAACATGTTGTTATTCGCTGAAACTATTTAAAATTAAAGAAAAAACAGGTGGCGCAATAACATTGCGCGAATGTATTCAATGGACAAGGGCTAAAATAACAAATTAAATAAAAAAAATAGTACATATTTTTTACATGAGGGAAAAATCCAAATCTAGTTCATTTTTAAACCAGGCAGATTTTCCAATATACAAATATTACAATTTGAACAACTTAAATACTTTGCTATTTTAAGCATTACAGATGACTAGAACTAAATAAATATCTGGTAAATGCGGTAAATTAAAAAGAATTAATTGGATAAGGACTATTATATTCAGATTTAAAAAGAGTAATTTTACAAATCTAATATTACAAGTCAAACTACTAATATACAAAAAGAATATACATACATTTTCAATGTTTGTTTTAAAGATTACAGAATCACTGAAATTTGTTTCTTTTTATCATTAAAGGATAATGGGTAACTGCTTGAAGTTGAATAGTTCCGATGACATTTCACTGTTGCGAGGCAGCGATAGTATTATCGGACAAGATAATGGACCAATGTCAATATATCAGGCAAGTTAGTGGCATTTGCTCTTCGCATATAAGCAAAAATGTATATAATACAAATATATATTGTGTAGCATGAACCGCTGCCACAAGTGTTCTATCCAGCCTCTTCTGTCAGCAGTACAGCAAGTGTAACTCAAATGTCCGAGGAGGATCAGATTAAAATAGCTAAACGCATCGGACTTGTCCAACACTTGCCAATCGGAACGTATGATGGTAACTCGAAAAAGCTCGCGAGTGCGTCATTTGCATGGTGGAATTTTGTGTTGATGAGGCTGTACGTTATTTGCCCTGTATGCATATTTATCATGTTCATTGCATTGATGATTGGCTGATGCGAAGTCTTACCTGTCCGAGCTGTTTGGAGCCTGTCGACGCTGCCTTGTTGACCAGCTATGAAACTACATAGCCTACAAGAGTTAACGGTTACAATATAAATGATAATTCTATTTGTATTGGTCTTTAACTTTAACGCTAAAACACAACCTGGTCATCCTTTTTGATTTGATTAGTTTTATTTTGATTGATTTTTGAAATTACATAATTGTATCAGTAATATCAATGAAAATATCGGTGTACATATAATTCTATAATAATATAACACTTATTTTAAACATAGATTGTAATCAGTATTTTTAACTAGCGTAATAGTCTTGTTAAACAATAAAATCATACGGCATTGCTTATATATACAGTGGTTCAGAGCTTACCAACACCAGCTTACCAGCTTAGGAAACACCTAAATAAAAGTTTATTGGACTATAAGATCTAAACTATTGGGGATATCCAAAAAATGTAAACGCAGGTTGTTAGTAAGATGTTTAAACTAATACAAAATTAATTCATTTATTTTTAAAATAATTTTTCAATATTTAAGCATTAGCTTAAAACTAGAAAATGAGACCGAAACAGTTCCACTGCTTATTTTAACCACTTGTGAAATAACATGAAAGCTAAGGTTTTTCAAATAACCAAAAAATAATATTTGGTGTGATTACCCATTTGCTTACAATTTTAAGCCTTTTTGGCATGGATTCCACCAACTTCGGGAGTAATTTTTTCCCATTCCTCAACCATGCAATGCAGCTTTTAGATCCGATTTGTTTGATATTTTCGTTTGCGAATGCTTACAATTACATTGACTTGAATCACAAAGAAAATAATAATATGTCTTTTGCTTAGTGCTTGTATTCGTTCAGGGTAAGTATAGAAACTCTGCATTGTATACATTTGTACAGCACTAATGAAAACTTAACTATTTTATAAACGCGAGCAATTTAGATTATTTAGGTTGTTCAGCGATAACTTGTTCTAAAAAAAATGAAGGCTACTAATGCTATTCTCACCAAAATTACAGATGCTTTTCAAATGTTCCCGCCCAGATACATCTGTTTTCCCCCTAAAAAGTTGGCAGTAGTGCCTAATATGTTCGTACAGGTTTTGGTATTTATTCAAGTTTAGGATTCGGCCACACAATATGTAATGTTGGTCAAAACTAGTGTTGGGTAAACAAGGCTCATTTCGATGACATGTTCTTTTTTTTAGAGTTGCATGCATAAATATAAAAAAAACTTAATTAAATAATAATTGTGGTTTGAACACTATTGATTTGAAGTGAGATGGAGCTAGTGAGAAGTACATAACAAGCGAGCAAAAATGAACAAGTGCAACTATAAGATCCATTTGGTTGGAACATGTTCAGTTGCTCACTTCAGTGAGCATCTCTTATGCGTTCACTCAATCATACGGAACCCAGCACTAGTCAAAACAAAAAAATATTTTTTACTAAGGTTTTAAAAATTATTTGTCTGGGAAACAAACGGTAAGCAATATTGAGATTTCAATGATATTCGCGAAATATGCCAAAGTTTTATCCAACACAAATTGCTTGTATGCCAAATCACAAAATTTGTATGTAAATAAGAACATACATACATACATATGTATGTACTCTGTATGTATATATGCATATATAAATGCGCATGTACAAAATATTAAAACAAGAGTTAACTTAGTATTTTAAGCAGTAATTTGTAAACAGACAACCCTGTCTCTGAAAGTTATTGAGTCTGACATAAGTGTTCAAAAGACTAAATAATTATGTATACTAGGTGGAGTGAAAAGTAGCCTTGGAAATTAAATATTTTTTTAAAATTTTATCAATGCAGTTCCCTTTAAAAATGATCGTGATTTTTCAGAATTTGTATTCCGTCAGAAAATAAATTTTAAGGAAGGTCTGTAATATACTACTTCGCAGCATCGAAGATCTCTTTGCGCCACCTGAGTTTATATTATTGGTGAGCCATATATTGTGTCTACCTGAACTATCCCACAATATCTTTTGGGATTACGACACGTTGAGGCGGTCAAGGAGGTTACTTTTCACACCGCGTAGTACGTGGTACATTTTTATTCAGGATATGATATTGTTATTGGTTCAATAATATGAATAATATAATTTAACACATTTAATTTTCTTTTAGGATATCATAAAATGACAGCACTTGACAAAATAAACGGTTATTTTGCAAATTTAAATCCAGTAGCTGAGAAGATTGCGTTCGACATTAGAGAAGTGAAATCGGCCTATGATCACGTGTGGCTTACGTTAAGTTCAAATGAGCAAGATGATATTCTCAATGATAGCATAATAAAACCAGAAATAACTATAAGATATTATAAGAATTCTTTAAGTCCATCACAATCTTCAAAAAATGGTTCCAGACTGACAGTAGATTATAAGAAAAAGCTAACCAATTGCCAACAGTCCAATAATTATACATATGACAGACAAAGTCTAAGCACATTCATTCATCAAAAAGTTGGTTTAAAGATTATCCACGATGAAAATATTGGAGATTATCGCGATGAGCATTCATATCCATTCAGTTATAAGACCAAATCTCAAATAAATCTTTCTGTGATTGTTAGTAATATCAATATAACTGTGAAGGACAATGATTTATACAAAAAAAATTTTCAAGCGGACACCATACACTTTACACCTGTCCAAACTAAGGCCTTACTTAACTTGAATGATCCTGATCAGTCAGTAGATCAGCCAATCAGTTTGTGCACCAATCCTGAATTTAGCTATGGCGAAAACGAACAATTCAATCCATTATCAAATTCTGGTTCAAAAAACACTCTGTTAGGTAATTTAACCGATTCAACCGATTCCGAAAATGAAACCAAAGATCAAATTGCCGAAAATTGTAAATTATTGCCAGAAAAAGTTCAAATACCCAAGGGATTTGATTTTCTAAGTAATTGGTAAACTATACAAAAATTACATAGTAAAAAATAAAATAACGTCGTTTTAATAATCAGCTCAATGAATAAATATAATACTGAACATAGAAAGCATATTTTACTTATAATTTATATATTTGAAACAAATAATACCTGTGTCAAAAAAGAGTTTTTATAAACATTAATCGATCTTGCAGTGTGTATTGCTATCAATTTGTGAGTGTAAGTAAGAAATCTGAAAACGCAGGGAAAAAACTTTGCTTTCCCATTTATTCAAAAATGACAATCAAATCTAAAAAAATTTTCTTTTCGGATGAGAAAATGTAGTGCAAGCTCTTTTTGGATGAAATATCTTGGTAACCCGATATCATTTAAATGAATTGCTTCATTTCTTGAAATATTTTTATTATAAATTTAATATTTAACTTACTAATGACCTCATTTATTATAGTTTTTATTTAGAGTTGGCCTTTTCAGATACTCGCACAGAATCCTCTGAGTACATAGAGATCCTGCCTATTTAAAGGAGTAACTATATTCAGCCACTGTTTTGTAATGATTATCGTTATCTCTAGATACAATATTTATGAAAACCCTTTTTCAAATTCTGTTTACCGGTACTTATAACGAAAAGCCGCGTGTAATTCATGCGCGGAAGTGAGTTTTTAGAACTAAATGCTAACATCTACTTACAGTAGGCATTAAAATTGAGCTTTTCGACCTACTGGGAGAAGGCATCACCGACCCAATAAAGTGTATATATTTTTGATCAGCATTTACAGCCGAGTCGATGTAGCCACGTCCGTCTCTGTCCGTTCGCCTGAACAAAAGGGTCTCAGAGACTATAGGAGCTAGATCAACCAAATGTGGCGCACAGACTCCAACTGCGTTAAGCAGCTCAAGCTTGTTTGCCACGCTTGTTTGTAATACACACATGTACACAGTTAAAAATTTAATGCAATAGTTTTAAAGACATCTATTTGATTTGATAGCTTTAAAACTATTGATGATTTTTGAGCTAATTCTTAAGTTTAAAGTATTACCCCTATTAGTTTTAGAAGTAAGAAAAAAATGTAATCATTTTTTTATAATCATTCCGATTTATTGACTTTAAGATTCTTGGAAAATTCGAAAACATTTCTTTTATATAGTTTAAACCTGTATTTGTATAGCTGCAATAATTTCGTCTTCACCAATTTTAGTTGAAATCGCATCACTGTATCTTATAGCTGCCATAGGAACGTTGGTCAAAATCAATCCTTGGTATAAAAACGTTCCTTTTTCCCGATATATCTCAACCAAACTAGCATATTGTGTATTTATTATTGTTTTATATGTCCTGATCAGGTTAGGTTTTTTGTCTTATCGACTTATATGACCTGACATGAATATATACATATTCCCAGGGACAATCGGTCGGAAAGCAACGGATTTGCTCATGTTGTAATAACTCGGCCGTCTTTCCGTGGATTTGAACGGTAAACATATTAAACGTCTGGTAGTTTCTATCGAACTTTGAAGTAAAAATATCTTTAAAATAGGAAAAATAAGTAATCTTCATTCTAAAATTGATAGTGGTAATAATATAGACTTAAGTTTAAGACTTAAATAACTTTGCAAGTGTTCTTTTTCCATTTGTTAAAGTTATTTTTGATTCCCTGTCATTCTTCATACGAACTTGGTATTAGACCAGAAGGCAGAAATCGGTTTCATCATCGTGTGATTGGCATTTGCACTTATTATTCGAACGCAAATTAAATGAACGAAATACATTTTTGATTCCTTATAATTATGTATGTATATATTTGACTCAAATACATGATTGCTTTCTGTTGTGTATAATTCCCAGAGTATAACTTTAATAATACTACTATTTTGTAAATTGCAAATGAAGCTATTAATTGAGTAATTTCTAGAATAATAGAATAGATAGTTTTCTTTATTTATGAGCAGGCACATTCCAAAACTTGCATGTTACTCCATGTTGATATTTTAAGCTTATCACTATGCTCCTCGTCCACATGCAAGATCTCCACCTCAGTGAGCTTTGAAGGTGCACAACAAGGGCGAGGCACTCGATTGTGATCCTGCTGCCATATTAGACTCTGGAGAAGGGCATGATGATGGGCAGGGTTGTGCCTTGGGGGACAACGACCCTTACAAAAGCCGGCATCGAAAGTCTTTGGTTGTATTATAAATTCGAACCCCTCGATATCCTTAAAGGCTACATCCAATTGATGACGACAGCAACGTTGTCGAGCTCGATAGCAACTATTTGGTGAATTTTTAATTGGATTCGGTTGATAATGATTAAAGTAGCCACGTGTCAAGTTGTGATGATTAGGATGAACTGCTTCCTCGGTGTGAGTGCGACCAATGTGTCCAATAATATTTAACACTGGTGTCAAATGAAATTTGTCGTGAATATTGTCGTCGTTTTCCTTATCTTTCATTTCATTATGAGATGGTGATGCTGATGGTGATGGTGATGGTGATGGTGATGGTGATGGTGATTGTGATGGTGTAGGTGTAGAGACTTCACTTAAGATTCGAGCTCCAATACGTCTACATTTATCGCATTGGATTTCGATGCCAAGATTTTCATGACTCTTATTTAACCAGGCTCGAACTGCTGTGGTTACATCGAATTCAATCCATTGACTCACAGTTTCCTCACTCATGCCTCCTATATAGCTCAAACTTTCGAACTCAATACGACGGGCATCCAATTGATGACGTTTGTTCATTCTCAGCAATTGATAGACCTTAAGATTTAATATGGGTGCCTTACTTTTATGATTGTTTGATTTTTGATTTTGATTTTGATTTGGACTTTGGTTAAAGATTGAAATCGCAGGAGAATTATTGTGTCGATTGTCACAGTTCTTTTTCGACTTGTCATTATGCCTATTGTTGATCTTCCGTCGGTTCCCCCTAGATATTGACTCTGATCTGGTCGAGACGGCCAACGCTGGATTATATAGCATCATTAGCCTCACATTAGCCTCATTAATTTGCTCATATTTGAAATGTTCATCGTTCAGGCTCAAGGGAAAATGCAGTAGAATGTTTGTCTTATCCCTATCGCCTAGATTATGACCATGGCTTTTCCTAAACGTTTTCTTCTCTCGCCTTTCTCTCTTCTCCGTTGATCGCGCCAGACGATCGTGGTGCCAACGCATTCGCTCTCGCGATATATCGCTAAATTGATTTGTAACAATGCTTAAAATTTGTAGACTTGCTGCTGAATCCGTGTGATCCGCGCTGTTTTTCTGAGCATCAATTTTCTTAAGACGCTCTAAATATTCTAAATATTTGCTAGAGTATTCTACTTGACTTATGTTTGCCTGCAATTATAGGGATCGTATTAAGAAAATAAAGACATAAATGATTAGCAAATTGAGTATTTTGGATACATTTATAGGAGCAACATAAAAATATGTTTTTTTTTTTATTGGATTGGAAAATGAAACATAATAATTAATATGTATAAGTCTGTCTTTGGATAAATAAATAAATTGAAAATAATATTGTCAACTTGATCTGATTTAAAATTAAAATCCAAACCAATATCCATTTACATTTATTTATAATAATTTCTATTATCTAATTTTCAAATCATGAAGTTATGAAAAGTTTCTTTAACATTTGTTTTTAATCTTAATGAGAAGAATGTATTCGAATTTTATAATAAACATTCAAATGAAAATTTGATCACCTTTTTCATATCCGGTAGTTTTTTTAGTCCAAGTCCGTTCATAACCAGTTTGGTAAGTTTTTCTTTGTTATTAAATATTTCTTTGTACATATTGCTGTTATTTTCATTGTTCTTTTCAAATGATACTTTCAATTTTGGGCTGCCAGTTTTGTGTTTTCTATTCTTAAACTCATGTTCACGTGTTGACGAATTATTGTTTATATTAATATGTCTCTTAGTGCGAATTGAAGATTCGTTTGCATACAATACACTGGATCTATCTGGATTTGAACTTAATATTCTTGTGTTGGCAACTCGGGAATTGAAATGATTAGCAGATTGACTTAGAATTATCAGACTATATCCGTGTAAACGGTGATTATACGAGAATATTGTATTTCTGCTATTAATCGTTGTGTGATTATTTCTACCATTATAATTAGGGTATTGTTGTAGACTCTTGTTATTATAGAGTCTATGTGCAGCTTGTATATCCATGCGCTGGTTTATTTTATGGTTTTGTGGGATTGCAATTGAATTTGATGTAGATGTGGATATTGTAGATGGGTCTACAACATATTGACCGCTGGCTTGTTGTATCAATGTATTGTAGGTTATTAGGAATGGCAATAATAAAACAATGACAAAACACAACTGCGTTAGCTTATACAATAAATATGTAATACGAGTGTGTTGTCGTTGTCGTTGTGGTCGTCGTCGTTGTTGTTGTTGTTGTTGTTGTTGTAGTTGTTGCTTCTGTTGTTTATGTTGTCGAGGTGTTTTCGTGTGATCGACATGGTCAAAATGGTGAAAATTCCATAAATTCAGTATAATGCAATAATTTGAATGATTATCTCTTTTTAAAGATATCAAATGCTGTCGACAGCTTTCAACTATCCCATCTCGAAGTTTTTCGTCATTATTTGAATGAATTCCTATACGCACATCATTCCAATTCAAAATTCTTTGGATTGTTTCGGCAATAAGTTGAGGTTCATTACGTATTTTCATTTTTAAACCACATGACCCCAAAAATGGCTTAGGATATGTTGTAAAATTTATATTAGATGGTCGTATCGGTATTGATCGTAGTTTCTCTTGGTTTGTTACACTCTTTTGCCACACAGAATCTCATACTAAACTTTCATTTTTGGCTCTGGGTTATATATGTATGTATGTATATATTTATGTCTATACATTTGTATGCATATATTATCTTTTATTTGTATATGTATATGTATCCAATACTCCAAGATGCATCTGTGTCTGTAACTTATGATACCAAATTCATTGGAAAAATATCTATTTAAGTTTTAGTAACAATCACAGTTTATCAGAAAATACTTAATTACACACACTAACACACACACACACACACACACAAATAAACAAATCGACGCTATGTATACAAGACTTCTTTCACAATAACAAATTCCACGCACTCATCTCGGTTTTTTGTGATGAATTCATTTATTTACGAAGGTATGTATGACTACAGCTAAATATCGGAGATGAGATGGAGAACCTGTTAGGCCAGCACTTGAGAACCGACTGAAAAACCCAAAAGAAAAAGCAAACGCTTACTCAACAGCCGCAAAATAAACAGACTCATACTCATGCTAATATATATACACACACACATACGCGCACACATACTATTGACACCTACACAGTCAACACTTGTAACACTGCTCATCATTCATATAATGACAACACAGTATTACATTTTAGGTGATTAATACGAGTATTAATTATTTTATAAATTTGAAATTTAGTTAACGACTTTTCCGGCCTATATTAGTGTAAAAATTATAGTACATTCGAGTAAATATTTTGCTTTTTTCAAAATATTATTGGTTTTATTTTGAGGTTAGTGTAAACTTTTTCGTATTTTTCCTCAAATGAATACTTGATCTTTTACAAATAATTGGGAAAACAAGGACAACCAACATAAATATGGTTTAAATTGAATCGAAAATAATCAAATAGTAGTAGCTTTAATTGTTTTGATTCTGGTTTAATTTCAATATATTACTAATTTAATACTCTATAATTTTTATAATAATCATAATCATGTTTCTCTTAAATAGAGAAATATATTCTTATAAGTATATTTATTTCTCCTCATTGATAGACTTGATGATCCCCAGAACGTCTAAACGGTTTGAGTTCGGAGGCAGTAATTTTAAGAATTTCTTTTTTGTTGGCTAATTTATACTTTCTGATAAAAATCTAGTTTTGTGCCCGTAATTTTGATATTCTTAGCGTTGTTTTGAGAATTAGCGACGTGTTCCAAATTTACGATCATGAAACAATGATAAATGATCCCATATAAGTGGAGAAGAGTGTATGTGAATCTTGCTTATTTTATACCCTACGATTATATTGTGAAGCATTTGGATTAGTGTGTGTGTGCCTAACATTAACATCAGTCCCACGCATTTTGTGGGCTTATATTTATGAACATAAATATTAGTCTACGTATACATATTCATTTGTATACCACACAAATATATTAAATATACATACATATTGTGTCTTGCTAAGTTACTTGAAACAGATTCGAGCCCTTTCTAAAATGTTAAATTCAAAAAGCAGACACTAAATTATAATAGACGAGTAAATACTCTGTGAAGGCGTCATCTCAATGACATTTCACAAATGTTAGTATAGCTTAGGTTGCCTTTAATTACATATAATGTTAGATGAGCTTTGTATATATAAATCAATATATATTTGTTGATGTAGCTCGTTAATCACTAACCAAATACTTTACATTAAATTTTATTAAACAACCCTTTTTTCATGGACATCCTTCAATCTTTTTGAACAACTCTAAGCACACACAAATTACTGTTCCTTATTTTCTATGGATATAGGGTATATAAAGATCTCTTACTCTTTGTGAGAGTTAATAGGTTCCACACTAGAATTGCTTTTCACATGTGTTTACATTTACACACAGGCACCGGATATGTGTGCATTTCAGTATGTGTGAGTGAATGCATTTGCACATATATACAGGAAGATATCATCATGCATTATGTTCATACAGTGCTGCTCGTGGTAATAGAAACACTATACATTTTATGTTAAATAGTATATTAAAAAAACAACTGTTTGTTAAGATAATTAGAATTAATTGCATTGTAGACAGAGCAGATAATCCTACTCTGTAACAGATATAAATTTCCACAAAATTTTAATACCGCTTTATTGATAATTATTAATGAATGCAGAGTTTAATTGTTTTTCAATTGCATCTACATTTCAATTTATTATATCGTTCTGAAAATTTGAAATGAAACTTCAACTCATTCAAGTAAATAAACGACTAACGTAAATTGAAAAAATTATATGCAGAATTACTCTTAATATTTTATTGAGATGTGGATTTTGAAATATAGATTAGTTGTGTTTCTTGCTAGATTTACTGGATTTGGGTTTTAGTCCCTGATAAACTTTGAGTAATGAAAATGCGCTATCTTTTGGTTTATTTTATGTTAAGAACTAAAGGTCCTCAAAACAAATAAAAAGTGGATGACCAACAGATGGCGTTGTAGACATTTGCTTTGTCGTGGTATCGATTGACTGCTTTGATATATTACCGATATATGCCGTGTTGCCAGACCGCCACTTGCTTGTGGCGGCCCCGTGGCGACCTCTATTGTCAGTGCTCTAAAGCTAATAATACCAGAACAAGGTATGCAGCCCTGACAGTGATGGATAACAATAATCGACAATGATACTCTAACATCGACGCGCGTAATATTGTTACGAAAAAGCTTTCCCTAATAATAAATCAAAGATATTAACAGAATCAATTCACGAAACAGCCCTTCAGCGTTGCAGTGCATCTCGAAGAACAAAAGTAGCAGCATAATACGTAGACTGTTTTTGGCTAAAATGACTCAGACGATTCGACTTTCCTCCTAGTGTGGAATGAGAATGACAGATAAACTAAGCTAAATTTGGTGAAAGCGTATGTTGAGAACGAAGTTGCCTCAAACTAGAAGTTTCATAATGTGAAAATTAAAAGGCATCTGACAGTTACAAGACAAACAAGACAGTATGCAAATAATGTAGAAAAGTTTCTGGTAATTAATGTATTCAAATCTTGCGATGCTTCTGATTTCAATCAATGCTTTTTTTTGTTATCTCTATCGGTGAACTTGAGTTAAATTGAATGGATTATTTTTGAAATAGAATAGACGGGTTTTCTTTAATACACATTGTAGTTCCATTTTAATTTTAATCCTGACACAAATATGTTTGCATTTAACATATCATTGTTTGCTTGTTATTTTTATGAATTAAAAAGTATGTATTTATACAGAATTTGGTTTGTGCTTTCTTATTAACTATCGGCCTCCGTAATCGATTCAAGTTTAATTAAATACGAGTTACAATTCGATGTACAGACGAGAGCACTTATAATATATGTTCGTTACATTGTTAAAGATAAATATATGTATAAATAGTTATCTGCAGACTTCCGCATATAAATAACATAATATAACTAAAATGTAATATTTGAAATGTATTTGTTTAAGCAATTGCGTTTGCATTCGCAGTGTTCTACATTTAATTACACCTACGAGTGTTGGTTGATGAGTGCACATTGAAGCTGCAGTTGAAAGTGAAATGTTGTCTATTGCCAATTGATATATTGCTAATCTTAGAGTCACATACATACATACATTCACATCTAAGGCTCTTTTTCGAATTCATATCTATAGACATACGCAAGTTCTTTTTTATGTGTTTTTCAATTTTTCCAATATAATATAATATAATATACACCATATTATCAATTATCAATATTACACAATCTTTCTCTTACTGTCCCTATTTACAATTTTTGATGTACGAAAATTTGTTATCTACGCTCTCTACCTTAAAGTATTTTATTTGAAAGTTTTCAAAAAACTTGCATGCATTTCTGTATTTGGTAAAATTTTTCCTCAGCGGATATTTTGGTTTCAGTTTTTGTTTGTTTAAATCATACTCTTATAACGATGCTTATTAGTACATAAATTCTTAAGTACTTACTAAATTTTTTGTTTTGTATTAGTTCAATGTTGTTGTTATTTTTTTTTGCAGTTTTTATAGATTTATTCATTATAATGATCAGAGCAGTACTATACTCGAATTCCATATACATTCTCGTACGCATATTTGAATCGATTTGTAAATGCAAATTAACTAATTGTATGAGAATTGTTCTCGTGAGTTCAGTTCATAATCATAATCGTCATAATCGTCATAATCGTAGGTATCAACAGCTGCCAAACTCTGGTTTTGTTCATTCTTTATTGTTTTGAACCAAATCTGTTTGTTTAAGAAAGCGACTCGGTTGAAGATCAGGCTCGAAAGGGTAAAAACAAATATGAAATTCGATTTAAGTTGGTTCATGTGATTCATTTCAGAAGACTTTTTCTTTCCCTGAATTCTCTGCGATGTACATATTTTGCATATATTTAAGTAAGCTTTATCGAGGCACTAAACCAGAAATATGTCCGATGTTTCCGACTTGGTGCACGCACTGCCTGTTGGCGAAGCTGCAGAGGCTAAAGAATTGGCCCTGGTTGCGGCAAGGGGTGAGCGTAAGTCTTGATTGAGAGGTGCTTGATTTTGACCACATTCATAGTAGTAAGATGAGTCTGAAATAGTTATGGATAGTCACAGAAAGATATATTACTATCATAAAGTATCAATATTCAATAATTTCATAGTGTTATTCTTTACATAAGAATAACATTTCTCATGACTGCAAACTGATAACTGTATTTTGAATAAGAGGGCAGTAATCTCTTCAGGAACTTACTTATTAGACCACTACTAGTGTTATAGCTATACGATCCGTAGGCACCGCCATACTGTGTGTAAGCAGGACTATATGCATAATCTGAACTTGGCACTACGGAGCCACAAGCTGCAAATAAAAATGGGAGGAGAGACATTAAGTATATATTAGATATGATTACAGAGAAGTTGCATGAAATCATAATGTGCTACGAAAGGGAAATGATATGTGTGCGATTAAAATAAGTATATAGATTAAATTATATAGCAAGTTCAAAACAAATAACATCGAATATTTAAAACTTATGCAAAGTATAATAAGTATACAATAACTTTGGGCCGAGGCTGAAAAGGTCTATTTATTGATATGCAGCTATACTAAAATAGATGTTGTTTGACTCTTAAAATAAAATGCCACCACCAGAAGTACAAGTATTGTGCTATTGATCTGTATGCCTAGATCAGAGAAGATAATTGGGCCATGTGACCACGATCATAATGTGACCAGAAGGTGTAAGCTGAGCAACTTGCCTGCGGAGTAGTGGCTAAAACTGGGTAACATTGTGGGCGTGGCATAAATAGATGTGCTATTGCTATTGTTAGCCATGGAATCGACTTCAGTTCGATTCGGTCCTTCGCCCGATGAGTTATTCGCGCTGGACGACTGCAGGAGTATTAGAGATGAGGTATTGGTATTGGTATTGGTATCGTTATCGGTATCGGTATCGGTGTTGGTGTTGGGATTGGCATTAGTATTGGTAGTGGTATTTGTCAGCGATTGCTGCTGATCCTCGATCTGTTCAGTCATAAGATGAGCTACCGGAATATGATTTACATGATTCACAAGATTCACAAGATTAATTCCACGATGTTTGCCTATATCACTGCGATGACTCTTGTTGTTTGCGTTCTCATCCCTTGCTCTTTCTCTTTCTCTTTCTCGGTCTCTTTCCAAATCGATTACATTTACAGACTCCTTTATTGCTTGATCGCTTCGCTCAACTCCAATTAAATTCGCAGAAACTAAGCTTGCTGAATCATCACTTGCGTCATTAGCCCGTATCACTGGCGAGCTACCGGCGTTATCCAAGCTTGTTAGTGTTGGGTAATTACCATTTTCGATGGTAATTGCTAATTAGAACCATGAATATATATATTTAATTATATAATTGTATTTCATTTATACCATGGACCGAAAATAACAGTAATGCGATCAATTTGAACTATATACATCAAGGATATATTCAACTTAAACTTGAATTACACCAAAATACGTTTCGTATCCGATAAATGTAATTACATCTTTTACTGAAATCCGCGATATCGTTTTATTTATATTATTTTTAAATATTTATATTTCAATGTTTATTTATATACAAATATAAATATAAATTCTCAAATTAATATTACAAAGAATTCGAATTCAATTTGGTTTTTGAATAAGATTTCAACATTTACTCATTTTTGAGTTAAAATTTTAGATTTTATTCAGGAATCCTAATATTGGAAGCATTAAATAAGTTGCTTAACTATTTGTTTAATCAATTTTTTATATATTGACTTGAAATTCGGAGCATTTGTAAATAGTATATTCGTGTCCGTATTAAACGTTTCTTACCTGTATAGAAAGGTGAGATGGTCTGTTCCTGAATATTTGCACTAAATTTCATATCTGGTAAACTAATGGGTACTAGGGGCGTCAAAGAACTGCTCCCTATAGTTAATTGAAATTGTACAAATAATTAAAATAAAAATCAAATTTTAGGATACAAATTCAAAAAAAAAAAAAAAAAAAAAAAAAGTAATTTCAAATAGTAACATATTAGAATATAATAAATTAAGCAGCTGCACAAATTAAAAAGTTAAACTTACAGAGTTAATTGTAAAGAACGAACTCGTTACTCACCAATTGAAGGTCCGATTGGCGGAGTATATAATGTACTCTGTCCTTGTGATATGGTTGCAATGCTATCATACAACATAGATGAATCATTCCCGACATTGCTTCCCACAGTCGCACATGTGATTGAGCTCGATGGAAATCCATTGGGTGCCTCATAATAGGTCGGAGCTCCGTTAACAGGGCCGGTTGTTAAATTGCCCAGTTCTGAGAGCAACTTGTGCTCATCCTTGATACACCATTTACCAGACCAAATCTAAATGTTATTTAGAGAGAGAGAGAGATTATTAAATTTAAATGTAATCGAGGAAAATACATGTATAATATTTTGAGTATTATATATATTATTATTATAAGTACAAACATCGGTAATTTAATCAGTATCAACATTAATTTCCGTAGAAAGCTTTATTGATTTTGTTAACTAACTTGTGTTTTAAATTGTTTCTAAATAATTGTACCACATTCCAATTAAATTGAAAATAATAGAGATAAAATTGATCAAACTTGAAAGTGCTCAAATTTACTACTTATTGATTTTATATTTAATAATGCAATGGTGTTGCAAAAGTAAAATGCCAATTTCCTGATCTGACATTTGTATTCTTAAATACTTATCTAAAGTCTAAAATAACAACTTATTCAATTAATTGTAATCTTTTGGAAAGATGACACTTACGTTCGGATAAATCTGATCTCCACCGTAAGCCAATCTCTGTCGTTTGACATCGTCTTCGGAATGCATATTTACATCACGATTCTCATCTGAAATACATATAAGTTATATATTTAAATATCATATTAAGTAAGTCAGCTGTATCTTTATCTTACTCTCTCTTTTCCTCTCTCCCTCTTGCGGTCTATCTGTTTTTTTTTCTTCATTGAATGACGACCCTCTCATTTCAATGATAATTAAATTAATGCTGTTACATTCGCTGTCGAAGAGTTGAGTTTTGTGAGTTTTGTTGACTGCGAAGTGCGGCACGTGTCAGTTAAGTGCATTTACGGATTGAGAGTTATCCAGGCCAGAATACCACAAGTGGATATAAACATGTCCACATGTACAGTGGATTGGTGTGTGGCTTGGGAGGGTAGCTTTAAGACTACCGGGGTCGGGTTAACAAGCTGATTATGACATTTTAACTTGTAATGTGTCTACTGTTGTTTGAAAACACTTACGAACACACATTTAAACCCAACTACAAGTAAGATAAATAGAAAACCAATTGACCAAATTACAGACGAAATGAAAAGTCAGTAAGTCACAAAGTCATTCTTAGATTCAAAGGATAACACCACACATACTTATTTCATATTACCATAGATATTATTATTATTCAATAATAGTAGTCGAATTGTCAAATGTCGACTTATTGACCTATTGACAATTTAATTAACAGCAAAGGACATTCAAGAATCGCCAATGTGTATGTGTCCCTCATACATATGACGTAACCGGCCGAATCGGTTCATAATATTATGTAGTAGATACCGGCGGGCAAATTCATTTTAAGAATGAAAAACTAACTTGATTCTTGACTCTCCAATATTTTACGCTGTTGTCTACCGACATCGATAGAGAATTAGCTTGAGGTTCGGTCAGTCAATATTCTATTTGGTTTTGATAATGGTTCAGATAGATAAAACTAAAGGCTGAGTAAAAGCAAACCTGTTGTGGGATTTGGTTCAGAAACAGTTAGCAACCTTATGTTATTATCGGATGTGCAATACGTTTTAAAATCTCATTATATTTCATTTTTTCTTCTTTGTTGCGATTTTTTTTTTTTTTTTTATGCACATGTGACTTAACGCATGTACTTAACAGATGTACATTTGTACAGATGTACAGATGTACAGAAGATGTTCCTGTCGTTACGCGCACTATTGTCGCAGTAGAAGGGTGGAGCTTAACACTCACGCCCACATTGCAACCCCTAACTACAACTACAACTACAACGGACTGCGAGTAACGGCACTTTTGACCAGAATCCTCTCGTATTCTGTTATGTTCTGCTGGCGACCCGTTTCGTCAATCGAAATGATTTGAACAAATTTGCCACAAATTCAAGCCTAAGTACTTACAACACTTAAAGGCAACTCAAATTCCTAAGGGAATCGATAAGCAATCTCGAGAAAACAGGACGGAACGGAACAGAACAGAACAGAACAGAACAGTACCGAACCAAACCGAACCGAACCGAAGTGAGCCGCACCGAACGAATCGGAATATGTGCAACAAAAAGGGTGATAAGAAAGATTTGGGTTGTTTTTCGGGAGCGAGTTTATTGCTCTTTTTATTGCCCCACTGGTGACTGACGAAAGTGTACGGGAATAAAGGTATAAGGAGTCTGAACACTGGTATTGTAAATGAAACATCAACATTGTTTGATGTTCCGCTCAGTTCAGGTCAGGTTCAGGCATCTGCACAATCTGGACAATCTAGACAATCTGTGACAGTCGACGAGTCGCGTCGTCTGGGGTGCGATTTCAACTTTTTTCTATGTATTCAATATATTCTATTTTCGAAATTGCCATTAGTGGGCGATTATTGAAAATGACAAGTGAGAGTCGCGATGCTTTTACGAAATTATCTGGCTTCCATATTGCTTAATGACAGCTTTATCCATCCTCCCTTAGAGTCTGAGCCAGAGTCACGGCACAGGCAACAACATTATCATCAGCACCATCTCCTACGTAAGATTTTATCATATATAATTGGCTCTGGGGTTTGATTCCAAGGACACATGCTACAACGCCGACTATGGCTGCGGTTGGATGCTGACCCTAATATTGGCCACAAAAGCATTTCATCCACAACATTTGCTGCCTATCTGTCTATCTGAATGTCTGTGTGTCTGTGTGTCTGTGTGACTTTGTGTCTTATGGCATTAACAGATTCACGTATATGCAAATTGAGATTCAGTCCCAGGGAATTTCTGAATAGTCAAGTGTAATGTCAGAAATGCGAGTACATTTTATTACATGTGTCGAGTGTTTTGTCTTGATGATTTTACGCTAATATTCGAAGTTACTTACAATAAGTATAATTTTTAATTTTAATTTTAACTTTTCCAGCTAAAATTTGATATAGTGTCCGATATTAAAATTTAATTTGGTGTGGCTTACAGAAGACTATTTATTCCCCGTCGGTGATTTGTCAATAAATCTGGTCAAGCTCCGCAGATTCAACAAACCATCTATGTTCTATGTTCTTCTATGTTCTATTTCAGTTCGTTTTGTGATTAAGTTAATAGACAAATAAATAAAATAAATACAATTACAAATATGGCAATAACCCGGTTAGTAAATATAGATAAATTTATTGTTCTTCGTTTGTTTTGAAGTTATCGAATAAGCGTCACAAAAAATAGAAAAAATAGACAGCATAATGAGAATCCGTGGCAGGTCTTATAAAGAATATATATTTTTCATCAGATTTAAATGTTAATCGTTGCCGTATCTTTATCCCAAAGACATGTACATTTCGACCAAATTTTGCTTCTATTACCAGCTATCGATTAGTCGATTTGTCGATTTATAACCAATTAAATTGACAAATGGTACCCCCGACTTATAATCGACGCTCAATTTAAGATCTTTTCACGAAGAAGATCATGAATGAATTTGTATTTTTCTAATATAAACTTTAAAAAGTTCTGCACTCGATGTTTCTATAAGTCGAACTTTTTCCTTGGATAATTATAGGTAGGAAAGTATGATTGTAAATAAATATACATTAATAAATAATATATATAATATATAAAAAGAAGTCGCTTTTTGGAGTCATCAGTTTTAATCATTAAATTATGATTATGATATGTGTGCCA
This sequence comes from Drosophila sp. st01m, assembly GCA_018901795.1. Lineage (NCBI taxonomy): Eukaryota > Metazoa > Arthropoda > Insecta > Diptera > Drosophilidae > Drosophila > Drosophila sp. st01m. The sequence goes on along the minus strand of JAEIFG010000477.1, from coordinate 433,246 downwards.
TTATCTCGTGAGTATTTTATTATAATACTATTCCTTTCAATATATAACTAGACACTTTACATATGTACATATGTATGTCGGTATAAGTATAATAGACTTACCATGTACTTCAAGTCTTTTGCGCTTGCAATTTGGATCCGATATATTGTTGTTGTTTGTGCTATTGCTGTTGTTGTTATTATTGGTATTTGTGTTGGTGTTGTTGGTGTTGTTGGTGTTGGGATTGTGCAGATGATGCCCGTGTTGCAGACCTAGAATGCCATTTATACTATAGCCGGAACCGGTACCGGTACCGGAAGCGGAACCGGAAGCGGAACCGGAACCGGATCCAGATGATCGCTGCTCAACACCCTGTTGACTTGTGGCACTGGATGCATTTACATTGACATTGTTGCTGATGTTGCCCATCTCTTGTCTGGGAGCACTTGTTCCTGATCCAGATCCTGATCCTGTTCCCGATATCGATATCGATATCGATCCGGTTGCAGATGGCGTATGGGTAATAACTGAAGCCGATGGGTTGCTGTTGTTGTTGTTGCTGGAGTTGCTGCTGCCGGTTGCGGCGCTTGGCTGAATCTGAATCTGCTGGTCACTTGCCGCTCCCGTACTGCTGTCGAGACTCTCGGTCGCATTGTGTCCACTGGTCAGGCCTTGTGGCATTTGGTGTTGCTGATGATGATGAACGTGTTTAGCCTTCTCGGCAGCCTTGTTTCGAACGATTCTGCAGGGATGATGTACATAAGTATTAGTGCCGAGATCTATCAAGCCATAAAGGTGTATTTAAAACAGTTCGACCAAAACTTGTAAATCTAATGCTGAAAATAGGATCTAGCACGATCTAATCGCCAAAAAAAAAAAATGCCAAAATCATTTTTGGTGTTGACAAATGGTTTTCTAACCACAATATTTTGTGTTTAGGTTGATTTTGGTCAATTGTTCGTTTTCAAGAAATTAAATGAAACCTCAGGGAATATTTTAATACGACTAGTTCTCAAATCTTATGTTTTGATGTATCTTAACGATGTGACATTTTGTTCTGTTATACTTTTAATGTTTTGTGTTTACCAAAAGTTTAAGTGTTTTCTTTGCATTCTTATTGAAATCTTTTCTTTCTTTTGAAGATAAATTCAGTCAAATAATCACAATAATAAAAAACTCCAGTATAGGAAGTACATTTTTAAGAAATCAGGCAAATATGGTATATAGAAAAACATAATTTTATTATTGACTCAGTCGGTATGTTCATACTTGTGAACTTATTCATAAATGAAAAAATGTTTGTGAATGAAAATAACACAAGGTGTGAGATTTCTTATATTGCTAATATTTAATTTAGCAATACAAGATAGAATTACAAAAATCCAAAATACAAGTACTTATGACCGATTTGTAACGAAATTTTTCTAATATTTGTTTCAAAATGTTTTTTTTTATATTTTAATTGGCTTACAATTTTTGTTAGTTTATTAATAACAACCAAATTTTCCATTGCATTTTTTTTTTTGGCAACTCGAAACTTTAAAAATAATTATTTGAATTTTTCCTAATTTTTGTTAAACTAACATATGTTCTGAAACTATTTTTGAAAACTCTTAGCTCTCAGAACTAAATTGAGTCTTAACCTGTTTTAATAAGTATTGCAATTGATATCATTATTATTATTCACATCGAAATTTATGCTGCATTTTAATGTTTCTTAACTTTTCAACCACATATTAAGATTGTCAACGAGTTGCAAATACTTTATTTGGAGAAAGTACAAGCACAAGTCCCTTATGACGATTTGGAAACGGAGGGAGCTTCAGGTTTTCCTTAAGTAAACTAAATTGTCCGAAACAATATTCGTTGTTTGTATTTACAGAGCACAGACTCGAATATCAGCTGGGATTTGACTTTGATTTGACTTGGTCTACGATTATTTTACTATTGAGTCTGTACGCTGGACAATTTTAAGGATTCCACGTTGAATGAATATGCATGTGTTGTGTTACTTACATTTATACATTCTAATGTACGAATGTAGGAATGTAGTTTATGTGCCAAAAGTGAAACTTTACGGATAAGCAAGTTTCCTACTTTCCAGCATTGTGACTCAGCTTCCTTATCGACATATTAAACTTTAAGTCACTCCCTTGAATGCTACTACAAAGAGTTTTATTCTCGTATGCATCTGATATCAAACTTTGTGACAATCAGTTCTTTTTTATCCTTTAACTCGTCAAGAGATTGGAATTGATTGATATCGATGTGTGTGTAGAGTGCGAGAGAGATGCTCAAACGTGATGCAGACACATCAATTTAATTTGTACCATTGAGTGACCAATAAAGAAGACCCACTTGAAATAAGTGGCTAGCTTGGATATTCCTCTCTCTCTCTCTCCAATACTCTCATGAACTCTCAGGAACTCTCAGGAACTCTCAGGAACTCTCAGGAACTCAGTGTCATATTCAATAGACCCAAGCGAGTTAGGTGAAAAATAAAGGATCTATACTAAGGGACTTGCTTCATCTGAACTCGGGAAAACAGACTCCATCCATCGCATATGCGAATAGTGCTGGTTTTAAGGCAGTTGAATTCTGAATTCCGGAGGGTTGCCGAATTACGAGCCAGCGAACCAAGTCGAGCGGAATCAAATCAAATTATGCTTTTCAAAAAATGACAATCACACCGGGTTAAGAGTGGATTTTCATTTTTCATTGTATTCGATTGAGTTCTTCTGTTGGGTAGCTTGAATTTGGGCAGTGCGCACAATTGCAACATATGTTTGGGATGCTCCACAGATACTTTAGTGGTGTTTCGATTTGTTTATTTGGCATTTGTTTTGCCACCAGAGGGACTGCGACTGGAACTGGGACTGGGACTGGGACTGGGACTGGGATTCGGATTGGGATTGGGAGTGGGACGATTGGCTTACATTGAGTGCTGCCAAAGTCACTTTCTAAGTGCTACACTCTGGGGAATACCAGCACGCTGGGAGAGTTATACTAGATAATGTCCATCCACTGGTAATTCACATTCACATTTCACTTGTAGTTGAGAGTGAATCATCCATCGCTCACCGAATCACAACACATTGACGCTTAAGGGCAAGCTTATGCTCATTATTCCCTGGAATTACTCATCACATGGCATCCCAATGCCCTTTGCATATCCATCGCCATCGCCATCGTCATCGTCATCGTCACCGTCACCGTCATCATCATCGGCATCATCAACGTAATTCGTAACGAATTGATTCTGAATGGCTGCACGTGTCCTGTCGTCTCTCTCTCTCTCTCTCGCTCTGTATACGTGTGTGTGTGTGTGTGTGTGTGCGTGTTTGCGTATGTGCGTGATGTGTGGTTGCATTTAAATTCCCAGTTAAAACTGTGCACTACGGCAAACATCCCAATTTCGCTGGGGGACGGAGTGTGAACAAGTGCGGCATACTTTCAGGCTCTGACTTTAGTCACCTCTCAACAATCAACAGACGACAGTCGAGTCGTTGAATATTGTGCGCAGCTAATTTATGGTATTCCGGGAGCAGCTGCATGCTGGCAGCATCTTTGGCCAAATTGTGAATAAAATGAATTATGGTCAACGAGAATATACGTTATACATTACAACGTCGACCTCCGACCGTCGCTCGTCGCCCGTCGTTCCACGATGATGGAAAGAACGTTGCACCGGAACACGAAAAGGAAGCTGGCTTTTGTGGTGGTCGTGTGTCAAGCATTGTGCCGCAATTATGAACGCTAAAAACTACTTAGATATTTTTATTAGCTCCACGAGTATGCGAGAATGGAGAATGGCGATGTAGCCACCACATCGCACCGCACCGCACCGCACCCATGGACGTTGATCTGGACGGAAGCGGATGCGGATGCGGATGGGGAAGTTAGCAGCATGACAGCAAACAAACATCGCAACACTAAGGCGGCTATGAATACGAATACTGACATCATGCAACTGTTTTTCTATCATAATATACAGATAGACATTACTAGCCACTTTTTTGTTTAACTTCCCGAGTCACAACCCGAAGTTGAATCGAATAACTACTATCTTTATAGAGACTTGTGTGCAAAGTTTGATGTCTCTGACTCTTATATTCTCGGACTTACAGACAGACAGGCAGACAGACAGACTTGACAGATGCTGATCAAGAATATATGTACTATATTCTGTTCTGCGAATACAGAATACCCTTTGGTACTTTTGGAATAGTCACAAGATGAGATTGTTAATTGATATCATTTAAGATGTGACAAAGTTATAAAAATATATTGTAAGACATATGATTGCTCATATCTTAATTTGGCTCTTAACTTGTATAATATACTAGAGGGCCCGCTTTTGCGTACTCGCTTTGCTCGAACGCAGACTCACACTTAAAGTCTCAGAAATATTTATATTAAAAGGTTAATATAAATATTATTATTTAACTTATTTCGTCATTTCGACCCCACCAAAGAGGTAAAATGCATCTTTCATTTATCTCCCTTTTTCAACCTAGTGAAGTCATCTCTCTCTCTCAGTCGCTCATGCTCAAATTGTGTTTGTATGCGTACACATGCAACTTTCTCAATGCTTACTTAGCGAGATTGCATTTAATGCAATTTAAATTTTTGTTTTTTATTTTTTAAAATATTCCATATGAATATTTTAGAAATTATTCTGATTTTTTCAAAGTCTCAAAGTTTCAAGTCTCTGGGATATGTGGTTTGGTCATTGCTGTGGTATATCAGTCGGTCAGTCACTCACTCAGTGAGGACAAAGCATTTTATATATATAGATATAGATATTTGTGGTCTAACATACATACCGATTAATAGATGAGACGCTGGGAACATTATCTTGCGAACATATACCTTCTGCCAGCAGCCGATCCCGAATTTCCCAAGCGAACATTGTTGGATTCTCCCGCTTATAATTTGCGATTGCGTCGACAACTGGCGGGGTGGCAACCTTGGGCTTGGAGCCTCCGATGACTCCGGCTTTAAAACTACCAGTCTCATAATATCTGAAATGAAATGAGCTATTGATTATCATTGTTCGAGTAGGTAGTCAATTTGAAACCCCCCAGACAACTCCCATTATCCGTTATCCACAAAATGGAAGCTTTGATTAATGCAACCATTTGCAAACGGAACCAGCCATTTTACCATTTCAATTAAAAACAATTTGAATGTCAGCCATCGTTTAGCTTCAGCGCCATGTATCCCGATGAATCTCACTCCCGAAACAAACTCGGTGACCGCCAAAGATTTATTATTCAGATTGTCGAGTTGGGATTCAGGACCGACAAGTCTCCCAGCTCCCAGCTCCCAGCTCCCAGCTCAGAATTCTCATTTGAGTATGGTTGTACTTACAAGGCAGCATACAAACGTTTAAACATGTGTGTATTTATTTGACGACGGCTAGAGCATTTCTAGTTGAATCTACTTTATATATACTCCCACAATCACACTGACAATTATTTAGTCAGAGAACATGTAATGAATACGTAAGAACAATAGGATGCACTTGTAATCTAGACTTGAATAAATTTATTGATCTTCAACCCTCTAACTTAAATGTTAATTTAAGCCAGACTATGTTCCAGTTACTCACCTTGACAAGATCTTAGAAACGCAGCCATGGCTTACCCTCAACTGGCGTGATATGTCGCAGGGACGGACACCATTGTGGGCTAACTCCACGATTCTCTGGCGTACGACATCGGGCAGGGGACGGCCATTCACAAAAACACCGCCCAATTGATTGACCCCTCCGTGACCTGGGCGAAAGGAAAAAAGCAAGCAAAAATATGAATACAGATTAATGAACTGCACAGCAAATTCAAACATGCGTATATATAGCATATTGCATATATAGTATATATTGCATTACTATTTCATTTCATTAAATAATTACATCTGTGAAGCATCAACACCTACTTGTTGTATGTGTATATACATATAAAGTCCAGAGAAAGAGAAACAGAAATTGAATTGTATGTATATCTGGTTTATGCTTTATATGTATATTTATATATATATTCACGTATTTATTTTTGTGAACACACTCCAAATTACATGCAGAATAGTCATGCATGGAGAGGCACAAGAAAATAAAAGGCCCGCCACCCTTAACTGATCTAAAGAATCTGAATCTGAATCTGAATCTGAATATCTGAATTCAGGCCTAATGACAAACATACTGCAAAGGCGCGAGTCGTTTACAGATCATTTAACATTTTGCACTTATGTGTGCAGCCTTCGATATTCATTTGCTAATTAAGTGCAGACTTACTCGACGCATCTGAAGCATCTATGAGTACATACAACATTTAAAATGCTGTCGTCCTTTTACTTTATGCACTTTCAGTAATCTTTGTATTTTTGTTTCTCTTTTAATACTAGTTATACGGTTATACGGGGGGTAATGTACTGTACTGTAATGTTGTAATGTATGCAACAACAAGGGGATAAATGTATCTCAGAACCATTAGGTATATATAGTATATTGGATATAGCGTATGCTAAGTTTATTAGCCATGTCCATTTTAACTTCTTTACCACAAACACAATTTTTTAAGATCAAGCGCTCCTTACATACATACACTGTCAGAACTTCAGTTTGGATACAAATATTGATAGGTAAAGCAAAAAAAAAATGTAAATAAGATCTTCAGATTGAGTAGCAAATGATTGGGGAGATTAAGTTTGATTTAAATTTATACTTGATGGCAAAAAACCACCACATCGGAAGTTTCAAGATTTTTTTATCTTATCTCCAGCTATTGACTAATCTAAAGCAAATATCTGTTCCGGTTTTGATCGCGGTAGGTCTCAACTTTTTTGATAAAAAGTTCTATATCAGGGATTTTTGCCAGTTTCGGTGTCAAAAAATAATACAAATAATAACTTTTTAATAAAAAAACTAAATTGTATATGCTAGTACCGGTTTTGGAATTAGATCCGAATCATCTCTCTCAATCGCATCAAGATTGACTAAATAGAATTGCAGTAATTTCTATTTTAATTTCAGCCTAATACAAGCTCTTAAATGTATGCAACGGGAATTCCTATAGTCGCCTCGACTATACATATTTTCTTTTTTTCCTTTTTAGGGTTTTCGTGGAAGCTAAAACTTCTTTGTGACCTAGATCGCTATTAATCCAACCTTTTCTGGGTACGCCAGCTAACTAACTTTTTAGTTAGCTGTATCAATTGTAAATAACATTTTTTTAGATTTGTCTGGTTGGAGTTTGAGCCAAGTCTTTCCAATCCGGGAGGCGGCTCTATCAACAGAGCCACAGGACCATCACTATTCTCTCTTACAAAAGTCGAAACCTTTTTTTTTATTTGAACCCTATATAATGGATAAATCCAAGCGAAATAAACCTATTGTATGCTGTCACTTAATATATTGTGTTCGATACAAGCTATGTAACAGTCTGTCTGTCCGTCTGAGTTTTATAAACTCCCCGCAAGTCAAGTTTGTTCTCATTGTTTGCCAATTGTTTGCCCAACACAACACCTCCAGTTTTTAAGAAAATATGTGTATCAATATCTATCACCCTACTTAATCGCATTCAGTTCGATTAAACAGAACGACAGTAATAACAGTTCTAGTTTTGAAAACAATTAAGTTACTTAAATGGTTTATCGAGTATCAGGGTCACAACTATAACTTTCCGACATATTTTAAATATCATATATTCCTTAAAAATTATATTTCGGTCTACGGATTTTGGAACTGTCGCAGAATGCATTTTACTGTTGCAAAGTGGCTCTTTAAAGTTATATATTCATTTTCCACCGATACCATATGAGTATAGGGATCACAAAGTTAAGTTAGCTAAATATCCATGATAGATTGTGTGTAATTAGCTATATCGATATCCATATCCATATCCATATCCATATCCATATCCATATCCATATCCATATCCATATCCATATCCATATGATTTCGTAATTTTTTCCAATAAAAATATAGAGTTCTGACCTTTATCCACCTTATATTATATCCTGACTTAATGCATTAAATTTGTATTTGTACGAAATTGTCAAGTAATTAGAGACATACCAGTCTTCTATCTAATATTTGAACCACGTGTATAGTTATTCATCTAACAACTTAACAAGAATCTCTGTCAGATTGAATCCGGGAGGGATTCGCAAAACTACAACGATTTAAATGGCAGTCAAAAACACACGCCACGAATACGAGTCGAATGGAAACTGATCACTCGATCAGTCTGAGGAGGTGTCCACGACTTTTGTGTTGCTTTATGCACACAGCGGGATACGAGTTGTATTGATGGATTTGGACAATGGGACCTTTGTGTGCTTTATGTTACATCTGTAATCCAAATGGCAAATGCGATTGTTATTTAATGAAGTATCTATTGAGTTTGAATACACACACATAGGTACATATGGTATTCTCTATTCTCTATTCTCTATTCCCTATTCCCTATCCTCGAATATCGGTTCTTTGCTTCTGTAGACCGTTGACTAACCCTGACCCTCTTTACATCATTCTCTTATTATTATTTCTTATTTTTCACTTCTCTGTCAATAGAAATTGTTTGCACAATTTATTTTTATATAGTGCGTCTTTCGGAACCTATTGACTCGAATTCTTTATTGGCCAGCTTGCAAACCGAGTGGGTCTGCCTCTATTCAATACAAAAGATGATCAAGAACTGTACATATCTGTATTGACATATTAAATATTATCATTTAATTCAGATGTCATTATGTGCGATTAGCTGATTTAGGCAGCTAGAGTTGCCAAGTTCGCTAAACCTACTATATGTAAGTACCATAAAACTTATTCTTCCTACATACATATGTAAGTTCTCTGTAAGTATTCAGAATAGAGCTCATTAAGTCTGTTTCTAATAAGAATTGAACATTGAATTGAAATTTGGGGAATTAAATGCTTAATATTTACATGTGTAATATTCCATCATGTTTTGATTGTAACGGTATGCCGTTGAAAGATCCATAACTGAACGTAACGTTGTTAATATTATGTATCTAGGTATTTATGTTATTTGCAGATATGTACACTGTACACACATACAAAGGATTTTTACAATCAGATCACAATCAAATTGCCACACTCGAGACACTGGGAAACACTTGGCACTTGGTACTTGGTAACCTGGAACTTGGACACGACAAGATTGATTTTCGATTGACGTTAAATCTTGGATATACGCGGATTAACGCGAACTGTAGCTGTAACTGTATGGGTAACTGTAACTGTCACGGTAGCCGTAACGTTAACGCTAACGCTTACGATAATGGTAACGGCAAATGTAACCGTAACTGCAACCGATACCGAAACCGAGACCGACACCGAGACCGACACCGACACCGAGACCGAGGCCGATACCAAAAATTAGCATAAACATCAGCTATCAACTGAGATACAGAATCCGTGTTCAAGCTCCGCGACTACGGATTGTGGCGAGACGTTTGCCGTAGTGAAGGTGTTTATTCTTGTGCATTCTCAATCGTGGCAACGCGAACCGGGCCAATTTCCTTCATTTGTATTTTTTGTATTCGTTTTTTCGTTTTTGCTCTTGCTAAAATATTTCGTCGTCGTCGTCGTCGTCGTCGTCGTCGTCGTCGTCGCCGTGGTTTTACATATTATATATTTTGAGATTTTTTGTTTTGTGTTTTCGGTGCCGTGAAATATTTCTAGCTATTTTTTCCGGGCTGTTTGCTGCCAGCCGCAGAGATCCTGCGCACGGTTTGTTTCTTATCCCTGTCTCTATGCGTGCGTATATTCCGCTGCTTGTGTGCGTTTCTGTGTATCTGTGTGCCCGTACCTCCAGCTGTATCTGTAGTTGTAACTGTAACTGTAGCTGTAGCTGTAGCCGTAGCTCGTGTGTGCTGCGCGTGTCCTTGGTCCTCGTTTCGCCACCGCACCCGCCCAACCACAACGTCCTGCGCATACTTCACAACTGCCCGACGTCGACTCCGACTCCGACTGCGACTGCGACTCGGACTCCGACTCCGACTCCGACACTGACACTGACACTGACTCGCTGCAGCGAGCCAATGAAGACGAACTAAAAACAGGGGGACGCTCTCAGTGTACCGTCATTTGCTTTCTATTCCGTTGCTGCTCTGTATTCTGTATTCTGTATTCTGAACACTTTTGCTGCCGTTTCTGCTGCTGTGTCTCTGTCTGTTTCTTTTTCTGCTGCTGCTGCTGCTGCTGCTGCTGCTGCTCTGAAAGCTGGGTATAATCGAGATTGAGGCGGAGAGGCGGTTAAGGTGGCGTTGTGGCCAGTTGTCAGTTGGTTAGCGTTCCTTTGAATTGGCGCTAAATGCTTAAGCCGATGACATTAGGTCGGACTGAAAGGTTCCCGTAAGCTCTGTTGTGTGGCTATATCATTTTTTTTGTTATCTATTGTTGTCTATTCAGTTCACATAGAAACTCCTTAGCTTTTGAACGATGCATCCATTTAGAGCAACAATTTGTATGGACGTTTCGTGATACAAATGAAATAGGTCCAATTTAATTGACAATTATTTGTTGATTTTATTTTAAAATATTTCGTTATTGGTCTTTGGAAAAGCACAAGTTATACCAAACTTCTAGGTCTTAGCCTTGGTCTTCACTACATTCACATATAGTTCAAATAAGTATTCATATTCTGGCAGGGAATTGGACTTTGTCATACACAATCATGCACAATCATGAGATAGAGCAAAACAGAGAGAGCGAGAGAGGGAGAGAGAAAGAGAGAGAGAGAGAACGAGAGCAGAAAACAGAAAACGCAATAGGCACGCAGTGTGATTTCCGCCAATCAGCATCTAGACAAAGATTTGCTTACCACCAATCACAGCGGGGCCGTTGTTCTTCTTGTTGTTATTGTTACTCGTTTCTACCACTCAAGCATTTTCAGTACTCTCGCTTTCGCTCTCTCTCTCTCTCTCTCCCACTCTCTCTGCCACTCACTTCACCTTGTATATCTATATCATTCACACATGCTCACGCTTTCTTGTCGACTCGACGACGATTCGTGCTTGTTTACTAGTGTATGTGTGTGTGTGAGAGTGTGCGTGCATGTTTGTTGCTGCTGCTTTTAGCTATTTTATTTTTGCCTCTTGTTTTTGGTCTTTGGCATTGCTTTGTTTGTGTATGACGATGACAACAACAAGTTGTTGTCGCATAAAGACAAAGTAATTATGTTAGCGCCAAAAATATTAACAAGCGGGATTTTTACACACACACACACACACACACGCACACACACACCCACACCCAGACACACTTATGTGAATGGTTCATGTGCAAATGAGAGAACAAATATCTATACTTTGAGAATCCGGCTGAAACAGAGACATCCACGTAGCGCAATCTAAATACATATGTATGCTTATAACTGCACATAGATACAGATACAGTAGTTACATACATAATTCTCATATTCCCATTGCCCACTAAGTCAGCTGGCTTTACAACAATTTCATCCCCATTTTGATTGAAGATTTATACTACGTAATTCGATTATGATTAACTTGCGAAATCTCTGTCGTTTGACGTACTTTCGTACTGCCGTCCTAAAGAAAAAAGGTACTGAAGGTACTGCTACAGCCATATTCGTTGTGTCTGAGAGTTTACCCAGAAATTGAAAGTTTAAAATTGTAAAATTGGGAATAAAAAGTAAAAGTAATTACTTGAATAAAAGGTGTGCACAAATGGTTTGTAGACATATTCCTTAACATCAAAAATAAAAAACCTAAGAAATATAAAAACATATTTAAGATATTTGGTCTTATATGGATCACATATATATCAGAAGAGTAATTCTTGAAAAAAATATAGAATAACAATATATCAATATAAGACACTGTCTAGATTTTGGTAATTTCTTAAATTTAATTGTGATATAATACCAATGTATAATTAGTTATCAAGCAGTATCATAAATAAGATGGAATAGAAAGACTAAGACATTAAAAAACGTATAAAATAAGAATTTCTCTATATAATGCAAAATATTCTTGTGAATTAAGAGTCAGATTCCGTAATAGAAAAATTTGATTGCAATAAATTAACAGATATTCAGTATTATATAATACGTAAAACATTTGATAAACTGTCTGCTAAGTATGCAAAAAGAGCTTTTTCTTATTTCAGTGAATTATGCAAATTATCCTTGTGTATTAAATGTGAGATCCCAAAGCAGAGCGTAACACGAAATTATATTGCAATAATGGAACGGAAACAACGAAGCCAAATGTATGAAAATCAACGCAATAATCATTAAAGCTATTCCCAAAGGATATTTCTTAAAAGTCAAAACATAAGCTACAAGTGATTTGTCAACTTAAAATTAACAATGGAACCGAGCATCCCATAGATGTGTCGCGTTCATTGGGGGAAATTCTGAAACGACCCCTCTGTGGTCTTTGTAATAACAGTTGAACATTCAACTGGGAACTGCGAAATTCAGAAATGGGAAATGCAAAAATATAGATGAGATGAACCTTAATCAATTCCATGTTGGCTCACTCTCGAATATTTAATTAATTCCCTGACTAAAACAACCTTTAATTATATATTTTATATATTTATATATATAGCATACATAGGAGGAGTAATGCGGGTTAACTATTGTGGGAAAATGCACCTGTTAGTAGAGGTATCTTGATAACTTTGCACGTCGTTTTATTGTAATTGTATCCCATAGGAATCTCGAATAAGTATTCTATAGAACCGAATGAATAAAGTCGCATCATTCTCATTCTCACGTTTCCGGTTATTGCCAACCAACAACCAACAACCAACAACCAACAACCAACAACCATCAACAAAGGAAAGTGCAAGAATCTGCGGCTCTCATCTTAATGTTGTTCACTTTAATGTTGGTCAAGTGTTTTGCATTTGTGCGGTTATTGGCTTGCTCTGAATGCTGCTACCAAGAATTAAGTAGTAGAGTATTGAATAAAGAGAAAAAGTCAACTGATTGTAATGTATACTACAACTGCAGCTACAACAATGCCGCAATCCACTGACAGAGGATACGGATATCCACACCATTCCCATACATATGTACATTGTGCATTGTATATATATATATGTACATATGTATTCTCCCTCTCCCGTCCACACATTTGAGACAAACTCATCAACAAGTTCACGATCAATTTGAATTGAAGCAAACAGAGAAGCAAACAAGAAGAGTCCAACATTTAGCAGATTCAGACGTTGAGAAACTAAAAACGCATTTTGCGGTTGGACACTGATTTTTTTTCATTTCAATTTCAATTTCAATTAAAGAGAAAACCACAATAGATTGAACGGTCCCTCAATGGTTGGCCAACTTGCAAATCTGACTAGAAGAGCAAGTGCAATGCGGGTTTGAAGGATGATAATAGATAATGATATATCGGCTAATTGTTTGTATGGTTTACTACCAATTAAAAATCGTTTGTTGACGTTTATATCGAAGATTAATAAATTGATTCGTTTAAAAATACATATTATAAATATTTATTACTTTTAAACTAAATGGAACTTATAATTGTATTTATCAACTTACCATCTCCAGAAATGCTGCCTTGTGAACTGTGTGAGTCATCTATCGATGGCATTAAATAAAAATCAATGAATTAGGTAAATAGATAGTCGAATCATAAAAAAAGGTTACTCGGTTCTTACCCGCATTGTTTTGGACATCGCTCATTGCCGTTATCCATTCGACAGTACCTTGGGATTGTCCTATAAAGTTGCTCCCAACTGGATTTGATGATTCTTGGAGAGTCGGTGTTGATATGCCCCTTACTATACCATTCGAATAATCGTCAAATTTTTGAACTGCAATTTAAATTGAACAGTAAGATCACAATTTGTTATATTATCATAAATTATATGATTTCATTTCACAAGAATAATTATTTATTTAAAAAATTTGCTGGAATTTTGAATATCATTCAGATTCAGATTCAGACATTAGGATGGGCACAAGATGTAAATTTTGTTCGTTAATCGAATGAGCTGTCATTGCGAAAGAAAATCCGTGACTGAAGCCAGAGAAAGAATTCAATACATTTAATTCAAAATGAAGAGGAATCTTTCAACGAACGATGTCTGCATTATTGTGCACCGTAGGAACCGTATTTACACTGTACAAAACTAGTCCTCGTATATAATACCAATTTAATATGAGCTTCATTTTAAATAATCACGATTACAGTTGTAAAGAAGACATAATAAATCGAATTAGATATGAGTTGACTTAGACCTCACTATTTATTTATATTTGCTGTTTGATGAGGATACCTACTCATTAAAAATGTTTATAAAATGTTTTCAAATATATATTTGGGATAAATATACGAAAACTATGTTAAATATTTAAATTAAATTATTTTTGGCAGTGTATATGCTCCTTTTCGACTACAACTACCACATTTAGCAGAACTAATCTGAAGCTTAGACCAAAGCAAGCAAAAACACTCGAATAGTGAGTGCCAGACTACCCAGATACCCTGCGCCTAAGATCAGAATCAACTTTAACATTTCCCCGCATATTTACGTAAGTAAATTCCATAAAAATTATATTTAAACTATTTTAAAAGAACATTTATACTTTCATCAGTCTATTGTATACATTTGCACAAAGATATTATACCCTTTACTGTCCATTATGAAAATTGACTGACCAAACCAAAGCGGAAACCCGGTGAACACTTGTCTTTCGGTTAACCACCTTTTTTAGGCCCCGGTTCCCGGCGGTCCTCGAGCTTAAGCTATTGTTCTTCAACTAAAAATGTTAAACTTGCCTTTGTCTCTCTTCCCACTTTCCACTTTGCCAGCCCATCCAGAAACGTATACTAATATTTTCTTTGGAGGTTTCCTTTAAGCTCCCGAAAATGTAAATGCAATGAAAATGTAATCTTTTGCTCAGTTCATTGTAATCCATGTCGATTTACCTAAAGTCAACACTGCGAAAAATGCCTCCGACAACCGTAAATAAAATGAAACCGAAAAATGTAGGTGATTTTTTGTAGTTCATCTTTGATTCATTGACTTTATATTATTCATTCGAGATGTAGATATTCTCTATTAGAAGATTTTCTAATTAATTTAAAGCCGATTACTTTGGATATGTTGATTAAAAATAATAATATTGATTTAATAAAGCCGGACTTTAAACAGTTTTAAAATTAATGGAAAACAGAATAAAGAGAATATATAGATTAAGAAAAGAGTCACTATTTTACGGAATTACGGAGTTACGGAATGAATCTAATTGTGTATTACAAAACAAAACAAACGACCAAAAAGTTTTGGTTTACATTAATAAGCGCAAGTTGTTCTGCCTGATTTTTACGATAGAAACTTGAAGGTAATTGGAATTCCAATCTCATACATATTTAAAATAAAATAAAATTTAAAATAAATAGGTTCAGTTGGTCCAACCACATAAATCACAGGTTTATAAACCGCTTAAGCCCAAGGATTGGATTCGTGCCTAGACTCAAATGAAATCAACGGAATATTTGTTTTCCTGATATTTGAATAATCAAAATAAATTCGAGGACTTATTAATGGTCTATTAGTATTCGAAGTCACAAACAGACGTCCAATTCTTAAAGGACAAAAAAATAATGAATTCATAAATTTGAGAACGTCTTGATTCAAATAAAACTCACAGTATAGAAAATAATTAGCTATATGTTAACTTACCTTTGGACTTGTCATCGAGTTGAGTTTGAGTTGAGTTGGTATAGACTAGGCTATTCACATTTGGATGAAGATGATGCGGATGAGTTTCCTCAGCGGAGGAGCTTTGTAGTGCGTGCAATGTTGATGAGCCTCCCATCTGCTGTGTCAGTTGATGTTGATGTTGATGTTGATGTTGATGTTGCAGTTGCTGCTGCTGTTGTTGCTGCTGCTGCTGTTGCTGCTGTTGCTGATGCCGATGCAGATGCGGTTGCGGATGAGGACTTGGATGTTGCAGTGAGAGGGGCTGAGATTGCAGGGATTGATGGATAACATGGTGTTGGTGCTGGTGCTGGTGCTGATGCTGATGCGGATGCTGATGCTGATGCGGATGCTGGTGCACAAGAATCGGCGATAGTGTCGTTAGCCCGTGGCTAAGATGTGGAGACGTCTGCATTTCCATTATAAGCATATCATCAATATCATCAATACCTGTAAAAAGTGAGCGTGAACTCTGTTTCAATAACTATGTTAAGCCAAGAGAAGTAGTAGCTGTAGCTACTGCCTAATCCCAAATATCTCGACTGGCCAACTTACCATTCATAATTATAGATAACTAGCGAAAAGTGTGCTACCTACAGAACCGCCTCAAACTGAATCCAGAAACTTTAACCGTACCAGGACAACCGACAGCTGACAATCTAAAAGAAGACAAAGGCAACAACAAAGGCGAAGATGCAGACGCAGACGAAGACGCAGACGAAGACGAAGACGAAAACGAAGACGGGTGCATACCGTTCTTATAGATGTAGTTGAACCGCGAGCACGTTTTTTACAAGCACCTGATCATAACAACTACAACTTGTGTAACAGCGGGTAATGTCCGAGGCAAAGAAACATCAGCAACAAAATCGAAAATCGAATGAAAACTAGCGAAGAAAAAAGCAGTCGAGTCAATAGTACGCGACTGGGCGATACCCTGTGATTATACTTTATTATAGCTGTCAATTTATCCATCAGTTTAAGCATAGCGAAAGCTGAGCTTACTTCAGAAATGTTTCTACAACCCATTGACAAGTTGATCTTAAATCTGAATACAAGAAATCCATGTTGATACATCAAATGAAACCTTTTATTACAGATCTTTCCATTAACATAAATAATAATTAACTTTTTATATAAGAATTTATAATAAGTTATACCCAATTGAACAGTTTTCATAACTACAGGGTATTGCAGGCACTCAGCACACGTTCTAACTTCAGGTCGCTGAAATATCGCTTCAAACGAAAAGTGCATAGGTATTTACAGTAGTAGCTTTAAGCTAACGAAACGTTGAACGAGATGTTATAATAGTGGCTGAGTACTGAGTAATGATTGAAGGCATGAGACAAAAATAAGAAGTGCAAATGCTGCAATCCAAAACGTTTGTCTTCCAGATGCATTCTGAACAACTGAGATACCCTACAATACACACGCACACATCCACGCATACAGTCAGCTAGGAAACTGTTCTAATGCAACAAAGTTTCTTAATGATAAGCAAGTTTATTGAAACAAGAATTAAAATAATAATAACAGATAGAAAATGTTTGAATACTAATAATTATTTTAATCCTATGGGAAACAAATATAATTATTCAAGTTATTGCTTTCCCAATTTTTTTCTATAGCTCCACTCCTTCTCCGTTTTCGTTCTAATTGAAAAGTAGTTTTATATTTTATCTAACATGTGTATTCCTTTATTTAACATTGTAATTTATATTTATATCTCTTCTAACTCATATATGTTATGTTGTCTATGAAATATATCTATCTAACTGCACATACTAACTGTTAATTTACCTGTGTCCAAAGTGAAACTATTGGCATTTTCCCGCTCATTGCATTGCAGCCGTTCGGTCCCAGCCCCCATCCCCTTATTTCTATCCTCCCTAGTTTTCTTATTCCTTTCCTCCGTTTTCCGTCTTCCGTCTTCCGTGTACCGTGTACCGTGTTCCGTCTTCTGTTTTGGTCTTCGGTCTTCGGTCGCTCTCCCTCTTCCATTTTCATTGCCATTCATCCCGCAGGACACGCACCATCTATATGTAGAAATGTTGAAGGCGCGCGCGCCTCGAACTCATTCACCTGTTCTTATAATTGACCTTTTTAAGAGTCGAGTGTCGAGTCACCGTTTTCTCTTAGGGGTCAATCGCAGAGTCAAGTGCATATGCATTGTACATTTTGTGTGTGTGTGTGAGTGTGTGAGTGTGTGTGAGTGTGTGTGTCTTAGGGGTTCGGACTATGCAATGATGTTAACGTCGTAATGCACATATGTTGCATGCCTCTTTTGTTTTGTTTTTGTATTTTTATTGGGCTTTGGCCTAGCCGAGCGTGTCTATGTCTCTGTCTATGGGCATTTGCCTATATAGGCCATCTGTTTTGAGTATTACCAGAATATTATATTATACATATATTATTTAAACTGGCTTTCCCGCGGTGCGGCGGATTTTTCAACCCTTATTAGAAAGCGTTGATGATGAGCCTCTTCAGCTTTTACTTTGCAATAAATATGTTAACAACTTATTTGAATAGTATATTTATTTCGCTCTTATTTTATAATGCAAATTATAAAATTTGTGAACGTTGATTGCCTTAACTCTGATGGATAGAGTGAGAATAAATATATGCGAAAGTCTAAAAGAGATCGTATATTACAAGAGAAATGCAACATGTCAAGCAAAGCAAACAGGTGAATTGAACACCATTAAGCATTAAAGCCAACCTTTCAAATAACATGTGAATATTAACAATGACAACAATTTTCCGTCGTTCCTCTCCCCTGCCCCTTCCTCTAAAAGTAGCCTTCATGAGCGTTGAGCGTTGAGCGTTGAGCGTTGAGCGCTGAGCGCTGAGCGGAACCACCACCAAAGGAACCACTTGTAGTGTGGTTCGAGTGTAGTCTGATCCTGGTAGGGTTCTTCTTCACCTGTACAGTGTACACTCATAGATACCGGCTGGTGTCATGGCGGCAAAAACGTATCTAATGTTAAGCATTTCATTAAATGTGCTAACTTTGATATAAGTCCCCATATCATGATGTCATATGTGCGAGTATAAGTAATAGGGACACACAACTTTTCCCATTTGAGTCACTGTTAGAAGTCACTATAACAGAAGTCACGGGCGGTCACACCCCAAACGGAATGCAAGAAGAAGATGAATGGAAGTCGGGGCCAAGGCCCGCAGAGTATCTTCTACATAAGTATTCTATCTTTTGGTCGCGTAATACTCGACTCGACGCGAATAACTCGAATAACATTCAATTTGAATGAAAAATAAAAGTGGGAAAATAAAAACGGATTTTCACACACTCGCGCTGAATAATGGCGACTGGAGACGAGACTAGAGACTACAACTTACAAATAGACTCTTCTCAGCGAAAACGGGAAAAATAAGCTCAAGGTCAGTAGCGTGGGTAAAGTTTTGTCGTTGTCTAAATACACATTCATGTAGAAATATGTAGGTACATGCACACACATGCATACATACATACATACATACATACATACATACATACAAATAGAATTACTTTGCTCTTGATCTTCAAGAAAATGAATTGTTACTACTAAAGTTATTCACCAATATATATGATAGATATGCTATATATATATTTTTGAAATCATTCTAAGCAATGTGTGCGCAGTTCATAGTCGAAATTCACTCACCTGTGAGGACTAGGCTATACTTAATTTCTCATCCGAATTTATAGGTATCCAAAGACGAATTACAGACAGAGCACGTTCATAAACAAATCACTCACTAATCATTTTGGCTTGAAGAACATTATATCTGTGTGTATATCTCACAAAATGTATGTCTGAATGTATTACTTTTCTTTTTAAAGAACTTGATCTTCAGGAATTATACATATATACTCTCTTTTATGTATACAAATCATTGAGATCTGGATAATGACACTTTAACGATGAACGTTGTCGAAGCGGGGGATTGACGAGGGTTTTAATTTGAAATTGGGAGGTGGGGAAGTACCAGGCGCGTTCCACTTGATATTTTATTGGCAACCCTCGTAGCAGGTTTCTTTGCCAGGTGGATCGGTTGGACCGTACTCAAAGAGTTCTCAGGAGAAACTGTTTCGCTGTTTCGATGAATGCGAATGGTCGGCGGAAGCGTCAACTCTCAAGTCGCGCTCTCACTCAAATGTGTGTGTGTGTGTGTGTGTGTGTGTGTGTGTGTGTGTGTGTGTGTGTGTGTGGGGGGCGTATGTAGTGAACTTTGAGCCACGCTCAAAACCTGGTCCGATGGCTTGTTACGGTTGGTCGGCTGTTTTTCCACTCAAACTCAAACCTGTGGCTGCCGACTAATCGGGAACGTTAGTATTACCTGTGTCGGCTGTACGAGGCGAGTTCTTTTCTTGTATTATATGTACGATCAGCGGACAGAGAGAGATAGAGGGAGATAGAGAGAGAGAGAGAAACGTATGTATACATGTAAATACATGTACATATGTAGATTTATGCATGTCCATGTTTGTGTGAAGAGCGCGCGTGGCTTAGCACACATGCATATTGTGTATAACAGCCGAGAGATCGTATAACACAAGTATAACAATTGGACTTGTATGCTTAAAAATTGTAAGTCACAATACACATTTGTTGCATTACGCAGAAGTGTACATGTATTTATGGTACATATGTATATACGCATATTTACACACTAGGTATACACATGTATGCAACATACCTTATATACATACATATACCTTAGTATAAAATCGAAAACTAACAATGCAGATAGTATATTCTTTATTTGTTTTGGCGAAGATGAAACACGCTTTCTAATTGTAACCATGCACAAGTAGTTGGTACTACTGTACTAATTAATTTCGTTGACTTAATTTATGAATATTTCAGTTTTGATATTATTGTTACTATTATTATTTTATTTGATATTATTATGTATTAGTTTCTTATGAATCTTGGAACATGCCTTAAAAATGTACATACTATTTACGAATAAGGATGGGTTTAATTAAACATTAAATCCAAACATGTGCATTTTTAACTGACAGACATATTCATATAGAAGAAATATGTAACTGTAAACGGACTGTTCGAAATGTCCAAATATATATATATTTTAAATCGTTGGCTTCAATCGTTCAACACGTCGTCAAGACCACAAGAAGAGTATACAAAGACAACTTTACCCGGTAGGCTGGGTCATTCAATTCCCTTAGTAACTATCCAATTTATTGTACTATCCTATACATGCCACATTTGCTTGTATAGGTTTTTGTGACTTATGATTTTATAAACAATATACAAAGCGAACTTGCTTTTTTACCCTCAAAGTAAGGCGACTTAGTTTCATATCAACCCTCTGTTGACCAAATTTTTCGACTCTGTTTTACACTCTACAGGTTGACGATTTCACTTTAATTCCAGCACGATATACATGATACATTTACAATTTTGGTTTGCATATGTTACACAGCGTTTTCTCCTGTTTTTTTTTTTTTTTAACTTTGCTATTGTGTTTGAGTCACACTATACAATACATTCACCTTGTGCTTTCCTTCTAGGGGAGATTCTAACGAAGAGATCTGCAGTAAGGATTACTATTTGTCTGGGAAATACAATTCTTTATTTCGAATGCGACTAAGCTATATATGATTTTAGGTTTTGATCGACAAAAATAGTTATAAACAATCAAGGACTCAGAAGCATCGAGACTAAGAAGAATTAAAGAATATATGGAATGTATAAATGCACTTTGCCAAGGATATTCCCAGCTTTGAGCGATGTACATCACATACACATACATCACATACTCTGGAGATCCTTAAATGAACTTATTTCCGAAACATCTGTTAAATAAATCCAAATTTGTACCTGTAACTAATAAATGAAGTAAAAGCGTATATTGTGTTAGCTATAATATTGGTAATAGGGAGAAGGAGGCATCTTTAACCGTATAAAGTTTATCATAACCGAGACGACTATAAGAGCTAGAACAACCAAATTTGACACACAGACTCCAATTGCGTTGAAGTAGGTAATTTTTTCTATTGTTGGTAACATTATGTATTATCATTATCATTATATTTCTTTCTAATGTAACGGGTGTTCCTTAAGTCGGGACCCGAACTTAACTTTGTCAAAGGTTTTTGTTTTATTTAGCATATTTGCAAAGTCATAAATAAATTTATAGTTTTAAAAAGATTGTTAATTGTATGAATGACTCGCATTTTTTGAAATTAATTCAGTGTATATTTTAAGTAATTGATTTATATTTAATTCAATACATTTTACACCTTATAAAAACTTTACACATTTGTTTACATATGCATGCTATAGTTGTCTAAATTCGAAAACATATCATACATTGTACTTTTGTATTTTGAGATATGTAAAACACATTTTAATATTCATATTTGACTTATGACTATATAAAATTAGTCTTTGCAAACAATTTTCAATTTAATAAGTACAAAATGATGTTGCGTAGTAGTCATATTTAATCTTTGAATAAAATAATAGTACAGGTATGTTTTATAAATTGTGCAACCCAAAAGAAAAAGAACAAGCTCGGAAATGAACAATGTTGCCTCAGAATGTCAAATTTATAAAAATTTATATAAAATCTGGATGGATTTAAAAAAATTATAACGAAACATGTTAATATTAAATTTAATTTTAATTTAACTTCGTCACAAAATTGGAAATCAAAAAGTTTCGTTTTTAAATAGGCTTTAATCGCAAGACTTTTACCTTGATATATTATACACATGAAAATATGTGTAAGTTTTGGTTTAGATACTACAGTAAAAAAGACAATGAATTTGTTTCGCTTGCCTTCCACACATAGGCATGAAAAAAATAAAATGTCTGTATTGAGTTAATATGTGTATCTGTGTGTACATGTGTATATGTGTGTATTTGGGAAGTATCTCCTCGTAGATCTGTTGAGTCAAACTCTTTGCACGCATACTCATACCTCATACCTGTACAGGTGGAAAACTAGTAAGGTTCGAGGTACGAGGTAAGGTTTGAAAGACGGCGCGTGCCAAGCAAACGGAGCGTCGACTACCGTTGCAAACCACAGCACAACACAACACAAAATAGCAGAAAACTAGGGGAACGGGAGGGGAAAAGGGAAGCTGATCACTGAACCGTCCCCTAATCTAGCTCACGGAGTCTAACGAATTGCGAGAAGCACTTTAGCAATTTAGTTATATAGTTGTATAGAAGTTTCCGCATCTATAACCTATTTATTTGGAAACTCCTTATTTATTTTGATTCTCTTGCAGAAGTTAATACTTTGGGGGAAGAGTCGAGCATTCATTCGAACATCTGAAAGCGATCAAATCGCATCAATTAATGCAAATCAACGAATAATAACAATATGATCGATCTTACCTTTATAATTTCAATTCGAGTAACTAATAAAGATTAGTAATATTACCCTATTATTCCATACTTATCTCTTGAAAGATTTTGCACAATTTTCAAGCCGTATTGTTGTGTCAAATCTAAACCAATTT
Organism: Drosophila sp. st01m; assembly: GCA_018901795.1. Lineage (NCBI taxonomy): Eukaryota > Metazoa > Arthropoda > Insecta > Diptera > Drosophilidae > Drosophila > Drosophila sp. st01m. The sequence continues at coordinate 410,030 of JAEIFG010000477.1, read as the reverse complement.
AATTATTATATGACTTTATATTGATGTTTTTGTCCATTTTTACCAAACTTTTCATTTTTTCTCTGAATGGTATATATTTATATATATTATATATTATAATTGGTTTTTTAAATTAAAACTAAAGGTGTTTACTGCTATTATTGATGATTACCTTAACCAAAAATTTAAAATATTAATACCTATGTATTTTAAGCTTAATTGCCACACACAAGTAAAATGAGCTCTTGGCTAATCTTTCTTAACACTAATGGGTTTCATCTGTTGGGCTCAAGTGAATCCATATTTTAAAGAAAGTACAAAGTGAACTACTATCGAACACAACTTTTTGTACATATAAACATAAGTAGTTGTATGCCAATAAATGAATACATTCGGGTATTAGTATTCTTTGTAAGATTGAATTTATTTTCCAGTGATCTCGCCTTTCCAAGTGAAAACTTCTTAGCACTAACCATAGCCCGCGCTTTATATACAGAACACCTGTTTTATAGATGCAACCGTGACGCCGTAGCCGGAGTCGGAGATCAACCAAAAAAATAAAGGTAACAAAAAAAACCACCCCATTCCTTCCCTTTTTGTTATTTCGCTTTGCCTTCACTTCCTTTCTTCTTTACCTTACTTCCTTGTTTCAACAAAACCCACCATCTCGACGACAGACTTGAGACATCGGGAACAGGGAACAGGGAACAGGGAACAGGGTCTGAGTTCAACGTTCTGCACTCTCAAGTGAACTTAAAAAAAAGTAAAGTAACTACGTATATAGACCTACAAAGTTTCATATTCTAATTAATATCTTAACTATAGAATAGTTTGATCTAAATTTATTTCTATAAAATGATTGACTACAAAATAAGGAATTAAAATTCGCAGATTATATTTTTGAAATACTACTAAACTTATTTTATGCACTATCTTTCTTGATGACAAGAATTATCATCCAAATTCACATATAATATTACATATATTTTTTATATCAATTTTATCTTCGAAGCTTAAAACTACCTATAATTGTGTCAGATAAGAAACCACTAGTAGGTTAATATTTGTTGGATTAAATATAAGAAAACTGAGCATACTATAACTCATAAAATACTTATGCAAAAATCAAAAAATCTAAAATAAGTATAAGTATAAGAATAAGTATAAGTATAAGAATAAGTATAAGTATAAGTATAAGTTTAAGTTATAGTGAGTCTGTATGGATTCATGGATAAATAAAAGCATGTGTATGTATGTATGCATGTATGTCTGAATGCATGTTCATATGTGCATGCCTACACATGTATGTATGTATGTACACATGTACAAGTTCGAGTATATGACCATCTGAATCTAAATCTGTACGTGTTGTAGAGTCATCCATAGCGCTTGGTCTTTTATTTGAACAATCAGTATTCATATGTTTTAGGTATGAAATTCGGTATTTCAATCGTGGCTCGTGGCTTTTCACGGTCTACAAGCCAACCGAAACAGCTTTTCTGCCGTTTCTTTTTTTACATATATATTTTTTGTCTTTGACTGTTGCTTTATGCCGATGTTGTTGTCGTTATTGTCGTTGTTGTTGTTGCTATTGTATTGCCACTGTGAATAAGTGTTGTTGTTATCGTCGTCGTCATTATTATACCCTTCGCAGGAGGCTATTATAAAATTCTGAATAAAAGTGTACCGGACTTTATGTGTACTTTATGACTGGAGCTTGATCTAAGCACGTAATTTGAGCAGATCGATGTCAATCGCCAAATATGTGGAAATTTTTGTGCACGCTTAAATGTTTGTATATTCAGTTAGTTCATTAAAAAATCTTACAAGAAATAAATCAATAAATATTATATTAGTTACAAAAATATACATATATAAGAAGTCATCTTATTATATTACAAATTATTGAAGGAATATATATTGAATAAAAAAATTTAAATATTTATTTCACAAGTTTATTAACTTAAAGCAATTAAAATTACTTAATTACTTAATAATGGTTGATTGCAGCCACAGATAGCGTAAGCAAGAAAGGGTATTTGAAAGCAGACAATACTCCGCGTAAAACAGAAAAACAATAATTAAATAATACATAAAAGAAAACTCATATCGTACAAAAGGAAAATCTAAATTATTATTATGCTTACGATGTATATTATATAGTTAAGTCAGACACATATTTGTCTATCCATAACTTGTACATAGACTGAAAAACAAGTTTATCTACATATATATTTTATGATTTGTGTTTAGATGATTATATCCAATATTTTCTATTTATATGGAATATCTCTATGTCTTTTATTTTTTAAATCTGATGAATATTGGATTCCTAAGGCATTATCCGGTGAAGAGGAAACATTATATTCTTCTTGCTCACATATATTATTATGAATATATTGTAATTGAAATATTAATTTACTGTAATCTCATCCTTTAAAACGTACAGATACAGGTTACTTTTAAATTTGAGTGGATGGGGGGAGGGGGTTGAGTTAAAAAAAATGAAAAGGAGAAAAAGAATTCTTATGGCTTGTGGATCAAAGTGATTATTTGCATATGATTGCAAAGATTGTACGAATTATTGGGTGCGATTATGTTGATATGTATGCACATGCATTTGACATATTGTTAAACACATGCAAGTACATACATATGTATGTGAATATCTCTCATGTGAGTTTGCGTTTGTATGTATAAGCGATCAGAAGTACTTACATATATGTTTATAGGAAATGAAGCAGCGAACCGTAATTCCTCAAACCACCAACAGAAAACACAAAAAAGAAAAACTCACCCGCACATTATGGGGCCATAGGTTTAGTGGCTCAAACTCTCTGTTTTGTATTTACCATTTTACCATAATATAGAGCGAAAGGGAAATGCACTCATAAAGTCCAGTCAGTATAAGAATTTTGAAGACCGTACTAAAATTTGTTTGTACAGTAAAAATGGTATTTATGCTAAGTATTCGAGAGCAAGCAACAGGCGTAGGGAAGCACCTCTGATTCTCTAAAACATATACACTGTATATATCTAATACAGTACGGTAGGTATGTTAGTTAATTCCATAAATAAAGTAAATGTTTATGTTTTTGTTTTGTGTTTAAGAAAAATTAAATCATTGCTTACTAACCAAATATCATAAATATAAGGCAAAACTATACATTTTTCATATATATTTTTATATAAATAACCAAGAATAATTAATGCAATTTTTAACATTACAAATTCTTGATTTTTATTTCTTTTAAAAGATTTAATTGACTTAAAAACATTACACTTTAAAATTTCTATATAACAAGATACTCGAAATTTATGCATATTCTTTTGGGGATCACGGTCGCCAATTTGTTGTCTTATTCTGGCAGGAAAGCATCCGAGAAATATCTGAAAATGCGATGAAAAATAGCTTAAATACTAGCCACCTTTTTTATCACAAATTGTCAATTGTCAAGATGATGTGCGTTTCTGTGTTGAATTTCAAGAATTGCAAATGGAAAATCCTGGAAATGGAAAATTATGTGAATTTTTTAATTAAAATTTAAAGTTTGTTACCATAAGGGGATAGTAGCTACAAAATTATTTTTAAAAAATAATGTAAAACAATTTAAAAATTCTAGCTTCAAAAATAGTTGTAACGATTTTTGCAATTTGACGAACACTGTGACTTGCCGGATCGGACAATATGGCTGGGTTGCAAACGTTTAACCCAACACATTTTCGCACCAGTGCTGATAGAATTTTAGACCAAAATTTATTTGTTCTTGGCTGGAAAGCATCTAAATGAGCTTTTGCGATTTATTTAATTTAGCAAAAGATAGCTGATATCTTTTAAAATAGACAAAATTTCGCCCTATAGCAATTCTAAAAAATTTTCGAGCTAACGAACTTAGAAAACAATCACTACTAGCTTTAAAATAGCTTCGTAGGATACAGTGCTGGGGATAGCCAAAGTCGAATACCGACATCGAACTTGTCGACATCGAATTTGTCGACATCGAACTTGTTGACATCGAACTCGTCTACATTCAGCATGTTAGCAAATGTTGCAACCGACAAATACATGCTGGAAGAAACCAAGTTCGATTGGAAAGAAAGCAAAACATAATTTCACGACAACTTATTGTCAATGTTAACTCTTCCCAACGAAAGAAGAACTTACCTTAACGTCTGCTCTGGTTAATTAAAGTATTTTCAAACTTATTATATATTGTCTTTTACTATTTGTTTTAATGTATGAATATTTGAATTATACCTCTTTTATTCAATTGGTATTGCGGCGTTCTAATTTACTAACAAAACAAACCCATAGGTGGCGTATTTATTTTGCATACAAGATAAGAGGTAACGCCACAGTTTCAAAATATAAATGTAAGGGTATAGTTTATTTATATTCCCTTTTAGCATTTTCTTAGAAATTATATATACAAACTTGATATTTAGCTTGATTGGTAGCAAATTTTTTAAAGTAGTATTAATAAATACAACTTTGACAATTTTTATTTATTATTATGCAATCTTATTGAACATTTAAATAGTAGTTGTTCTTAATTACGATCTTAATGTAAAATTTAACAAATTTTTCAAAGTTAAATAATGTAGAAACGTTTATTAAGGGCTGCATAAGCTCTGTTGTAGAGCCAGATCTCAACTCTATTAAATAAAATCGATAACTTATATCGATATGAGTCGCCAAATTGCTGAATTTAAATTTGGCATATCAACAATTTTCGGCGAATTTTAGACAATAAGTCAATAAGTACTGAAATCGTTTTTAATTGTTAAGGAACTTAAACCTTTATCAGCATTTATAACATGTTCTTTGAGACTCAAAATTTGATAAATTTGAAAAGCCAAATGCGACCGGCAGTTAAATCTTTGAAAGTGTCGCAGCAGTAAGCTATCGTCACAGTACCATCCCCTATAGTATGCAACGTCAGCTGATACGAGATTCAATACGGTGGAGCAAACGTGTAAGCACAGTAGACGCCCGCAGAGAACAACTAATTAGATAGGCATTTACAATCGTGAAGGGAGTTACACCTTAAATAAAATGATTCTGACCAAATATGCAAGTGAATAAGTAAAATTTTTTGTGAAAGTGAATTGATTAGCTGTTCAAAATCAAATATCTGCAAACCTGACAAATTTTGGATTATGTGAACGTTCACTGTACCAGCTGCAAGGAACCGACTGTCAGTTCGTACGTTCGTTATTTAATTTTCATTTAGTCCGTTAACATTGAGCGGAATGAACGTTATCTTAGCATTGCAATAAGCATTGTTCTAGACTCTTTTTGCAATTTGTGTGAACAAATAATATTTATGTTATGAAAAGTGCTCAAAAGTGGAAACAAAATGCAAGCAAAGGTTTATATTAAAACAATAGATATTCAATAATAAAAGCATGTCACACTTTTAGTTGAATATTCGAAGTCAAGTATTTACATAATATACAAGTTTATTTGTCAAGACTTCACAGATTTTACATTTATATATTTAATATTAAACTATGTTCGCCTGTATATATATATATATATATATAATATATATATATATATGTGGTGTGGATTGGTGAATTAAAGATTTTGACAAATGAAATTGTACATATGTATGCGTCTGAGTGTGTGTTATGTGTAAGCGAATATGAATACATAAATATGTTGTATTGTAGAATGGAATTTTTGCCATGTTTTGCAACATGTGTCAGTGATCAACTTAGTGATAATTGGAAAAACGATTTAAATGATCAATGCCTGTTATATCAATTTTTGACCACTGAATCGATTACAATCGATTATACCAAATGCAGATCATTTTGGTTTTTTATATACCATAAATGTTGCATCTAGACAAAAAAGCAAATCAGAAAATTGTGGTATCTTAAATAGAGTTTTCTCACTTGTAAATATCAAATGAAGTTTAATTCAAATTTTTAAATGATTCAACTTAATGGTTTGAATTTATTATTTTTATATTTTATTTCGATCTCTTTTTATTGGAAATAAAATACAGTGTTAAAATAATATAGAAACATTTATAAAACTAATAGCATACTCCCAGGCGGTTTATTGCGATATTTATAGTTATTAATCAGGCATTTCCCATATAAAATTTATATACAACGAGAAACGAAATTAAACAATACAAAAACTCAATCTCGACTCTGGAGATAATTGTTCGCAAGGCATCGGGCACATAATAAGTCATAAGTGTGTACATATGTATGTGTAGCACACTCAGTCATAGGCTCACAAGAATATATGTATATGTATCTCAAATATATGAGCACACACACACACATATAAACCATTTGTAGCAACTGCCAGACAAAAGGATGCGACGAGACGACGCCAAGCAAACGCGACCAAATAAAAGTGCCAGCTGCGGACCAAGAACTGCGAACTGCGGGAAAATATCGAGGAATGAAGCATAGCTACGACTACAACTACAAATACAACTACAACTACGACCACAAATAAAAATACAAACACAAATACAAACACAAATACAAACACAAATGCAAACACAAATACAAATACAACAACAATGCAAAGCCAAGTCAATAGGAGAGTCTGTAAGCTTAAAGCAAGATGACACAATCTTTTTTGTGCCTTACATTTTAATATGCAATTCAACCCTCCAATGTAAAACAATTGGAATTCCTTTGGCCAGTTTAAGTAGTAGTAATAAAATGTCGATGTTGTTCTACGTTAAATGCATTTAAATATTTGAAGAGAACATATGTACTAGTATACTATACATCTGAACATATAATTTTATTACATTTTTCACATTTAATCGGCTTTTAATGATTTCGATATTATTTATCGCAAAAAGTTTGTTCAATTTTAGATTTCCTTTGTCAATATTAGTTTATTTATTTCTTTATCTCTATGTGTGTGAGTGTGTGGTACGAAAATGAAATGTGTTAGTATAGTTTCATGTGACCTTTAAAATACCTTACAGAAGTTAAATATATATATTATATCAGTATCATCAGCTGAATGTGTTTTTGTTTACAGATTAAGTGAGATATCCAAATCAATATTGTGTCAATATCAAATACTTTCAGTAAAATAATAATAAAAGAAGGCAGCGCGCGTAATGTGGAGATTTGCCATTCGATTCGGATTCAGAAATACCCGAATTATGTAGTAAAGCTGACACTTGAATATGAAGATGATCTTTGATTTTGAGCCACAGCAGGGGATTTTATCTGCGCCGACGTTGCGATCTAACAACCAAGCAACCAGCAAGAACAACAGCAACAATAGCAACAATAAGTGCTTTTTCAATTGCTCGTGCTTCTGTTGCCGCCAAGGATGTTGCACTGTAGTGTGCTGCTGTTGCTGCTTTTGCAGCTCGTGCAGCAGTCTCTATCCTCCCTCATCATCATCATCATCAGCATCAGCATCAGCATCAGCATCAGCAACATCACGATCACCATCAGCATCAGCATCAGCATCATCGTTGATACTGGCTCAGAGGGCGGCACGAAAGACTAAAGTAAATGTTGGGATACGAGCACCAAGGGTTCTACTTGTTATGGTCCTGTCAATTGCCCATCATTGGGTAGCTGCACTCTCTACACTGCTGACCAGCTATATGATACTGCATACTGATACTAAGAGATGTCAGCTGAGTGTGGCGAGTGCCCCATCGGTTAAGCCATCGGTATCGAGCATACCAATTTCAGTGCCAGTGCCAATGCCAATGAAAATGCCAATGCCAATGTCAGTGAGAATGCCAATGCCAATGACAATGACAACATCGAGTAGTGTGACAAGCAAGTGCGGCAACAGCAGCAGCGATCTTAAGATGAAGGAGCACGCCTCCTATGCATCCTACACACTGGCCAATGATCAGCAGCTCAAGACGAACAACTTATGCAAAATGTTCTGCAACAATCGAAAGAGGCAAAAAAGACGACGACGGCGGCGACGTCGCCGAAGACGCAGGCACAATAACAAGAATGGCGGCAAGCAGACAGACAGACACAATAGAAAAAGACAACTGAATCAGTTAAAACAACAACAACACTCTACGAGCAATCGCAGATTCCAGTCGGATTCAAGTCAGGCAATCAGACATAGCAATCTTGTCCAAGGCGCATGTCTCTCCCTCCAGCAAATGTGCCATCCCATTGATGATGTTCGCGTTCCGTCCCTCAAGACATTTCTTTCATCATGTCCAACCCAGTCGCAGTCTCAGTCTCGACACTGCTCCAAAAGCAAACGGAATCGTGCAAATCTCCTCTGGCTGCTCATTGGACTCTTCTGGCTGGAGGTGAAGCTAATTAATTGCAATGCGATCGGCGGGAGTAGCGGATATGCCTCGAATCTCGTCACTCAAAAGGGATGCACCCTATGTCAACTCGAGATGGAAAGCATTTACGGCGATAAGGGTGATTATATTACCTATAAATGATCTTTCAATTCCGAGCCCATATTAAATATTTTAGTAATTTCTTTATTATTATTATTATTGTTATTATTATTTTTATTTTTATTTTTTATTATTATTATTATTATTATTATTATTATTATTATTATTATTATTATTATTATTATTATTATTATTATTATTATTATTATTATTATTATTATTATTATTATTATTATCATTATCATTATCATTATCATTATCATTATCATTATCATTATCATTATCATTATCATTATCATTATCATTATCATTATCATTATCATTATCATTATCATTATCATTATCATTATCATTATCATTATCATTATCATTATCATTATCATTATTATTATTATTATTATTATTATTATTATTGTTATTATTATTATTATTATTTTTATTATTATTATTATTATTATTATTATTATTATTATTATTATTATTATTATTATTATTATTATTATTATTATTATTATTATTATTATTATTATTATTATTATTATTATTATTATTATTATTATTATTATTATTATTATTATTATTATTATTATTATTATTATTATTATTATTATTATTATTATTATTATTATTATTATTATTATTATTATTATTATTATTATTATTATTATTATTATTATTATTATTATTATTATTATTATTATTATTATTATTATTATTATTATTATTATTATTATTATTATTATTATTATTATTATTATTATTATTATTATTATTATTATTATTATTATTATTATTATTATTATTATTATTATTATTATTATTATTATTATTATTATTATTATTATTATTATTATTATTATTATTATTATTATTATTATTATTATTATTATTATTATTATGATTATTATAATTATTATGATTATTATAATTATTATAATTATTATAATTATTATTATTATTATTATTATTATTATTATTATTATTATTATTATTATTATTATTATTATTATTATTATTATTATTATTATTATTATTATTATTATTATTATTATTATTATTATTATTATTATTATTATTATTATTATTATTATTATTATTATTATTATTATTATTATTATTATTATTATTATTATGATTATTATAATTATTATTATTATGATTATAATTAATATTATTATATGATACATATGATACACGATTAATACACGAATGCAGGCAACAGTGTAGCTTACATAACTTTACACTTTACAATTGTCACATTTACACAGATAACCCTCACATAGACTACAACAGTAACAAGTACAACAACAACAACAACAACAACAACAATAATAATAATAATTATTTCTACAAATTAAAAACAAATCGTAACCATAATAATCATAATAACAATATTGTGCTCAGCGACCGTGTGCGTTTGGAGTCGATTAAACGACAGATACTGACGAAACTTGGACTCACCCATAAGCCGAATGTATCTCATCCTCTTCCAAAACAGTTTATCTGGGAGACAATATACCGTGCAGATGGCGGGCAAATGGTTGGACATGATGCACCATTCGAAATCAGTAGCGTCGGTTTATTGAGCGATCGGCGATCAAGGCTGCGATCCTTAGCTGAGATAAATGATATTAATCATACTCGAAGTCAGCACTTTGTCTATACAATAAGTAATAATGGCAATAGTGTCAATAGGACTACTGCAAGTAATACTTCAATTGATAATCGCAACGCCAGAAAGGATCGATATCACTCAGAGACAGGACAAAGGAATAATATAAAATCTAGAAATTGGCTAAAACATAATATACTCCAAGCGAGAACAACAGAGACAGCAACCGGGACCGGGACAGGAACCGAAACAAGAATTGGAACTGGAGCTGGTACAGCTCCTAAGGCCCGACGACAGCGGCTTGGTACAGCCAAAAGCCCGGAGAGTAAAAACAGAAAGTCAAATGCTTACAGTAAATCAACATATCTTATAGATATAAATCGTAGTAGTGATAGTGATAGCACTCATAACGACGGCAACTTTAGGCAGATTGATCAAGTTTATTTTAACAATTACAACGCACGGATTCATAGAACAGTTTCGAATCAAAATAACGATAACTTTGACACCAGACCGCAATTTAATGCTGACTTCATAGAAGAGGGAATGATTCACGAATCTGCCAGAATGCCAGATCAGGAGAATGTTGCATTTGAGCGCGAAGACTTCTTTGGCAATACCCAAGAGATAATAACATTTGCAGAGGAAGGTGAGTACAGTCGAATAATACCCAAAAGAATATACATTTGAATATAAGTTTCCTGCCAGGGAACTACCCTCAGACCCTTGACTACGAAAAGTTTTTATGTATGCCCATGTGAAGATGGTGCAAAAAACGATAAAAAGCCGATAACTTTGTGTTAGCTGCCCGAGCCTGTTTAAGTATATATCTATTCTTGTCAGTCTGTCTGTCAGTCAGTCTGTCAGTCTGTCTGTCAGTCAGTCTGTCAGTCTGTCAGTCTGTCAGTCTGTCAGTCTGTCAGTCTGTCTGTCTGTCAGTCTGTCCATTCGCCCGATCTCAGACACTATATGAGCTAAAGCAACCAAATTTGACCCACAGGTCAAGTCAAGTTTGTTTCAAATCTTTACCATACCACAAAAACACTTTTTATTTAGATATTACGCCATTATTGGTAGCTAACGTAATCTATTATTATTTTCTAACAAAAATAAATATATAGATAAGTACCCTCCTTCGAAGTATTTGTATGAAATGATAGAGGTGAGAGAGCGAACTATACCGAGACGGAGGAGAAGGGAGAAGGGAGAAGGGGTATGGGGTAGTGAACAAAGTTGGACCAAAAGTGGAGACTTAATCTATAGCAGCTCCTACTTAGCGACTCCCTTGTTCATATCGATGTCTTCTCGTATGTCTGGGAATTAAGGCGAAGAATGGGAGGCAGAGCTGGGAGAATTGGGCTCGGATTCACGCTGTCTATGCTATAGGCTATAGGCTATAGGCTATAGGCTGTATATAGACTGAGACTGAAGTGTGAATGGCAGTAATGGCAACATTTGAGTAGAAATTCTGCAAACCGACAGCACCACACCAAAAGTATGCGTTCGTTAAGCTTTTCATGAGTCACGCACTGTATATGTATGTGTGTATGTACATGTGCATGCACGACTCTTTGGTATGAGAACAGACAGAGACACAGACAGAGACACAGACCGAGTCACAGACAGAGACGGACACAGAACAGACACAGATACAGAACACGGACAGAGGCAGAGACAGACGCAGAGGCAGAGACAGAGACAGAGACAGAGACAGACACAGAGGCAGACAAATAATACGTCTAACCTAAGCAAGGCAATGCTTAAACATAAGATGGCAGGAGAGACAGTATAGACTGGCTGGAGGCGGACGAGTCTGCTGAAGGAGGAGGGGGGGTCATGCATCGAGGAGGGTAGACACATTTTAGACGGTGTTGGGGCTGTTGTATTAGCAATCAAAATTACAAAATTCATATTAAAATTAGCTACATTGACTTTGCTCAAAATAATGGCAAAGTTAATATTAATATTGTCAAGCCGAAGAAAAAAAGATTGTAAATTAAATGTGCGTAGTTTGTTGAATGTTCATTCAATGAGTTAATATTAATTTTTAATGTGAATTGTGGAAATAACTTTAATATTTTCTGTAATTATTTATTTTATTATTAATTATTCTGTAGCTAATATCTGTTTAGTCAGCCTGATTCTCTGATTCGCAGAATATAACTCATGAACCACTGTGACGTCTAACGTGTAACGTGTAACGGGTAACGGGTAACGGGTAACGGCCACTTTCGTTTGGCATGCAGAATTCCACCGTTCCACTTGCATGTGTAGGTATGTGTAAATATATGTACGTGTAGAAGTACTGTGTGTCCACCGTCTGAGTGGCTATGGCAGACTGTTGATGTGAGTTGAAGTACTTTCACTATTGTTTCGAGGTGTGAAACAAGAGCAACAGACAGAGTAAACAATTAAAAATGCAAAAAGGGTAAAAAGGATACATTACTAATGTGCCTTAGTACCAACCTTACCTTTCCTCCTCTTAGCCTTCAGGATACCTTATTTTATAGTCGTTTTATCTTACGACAGTATTTCTGAAGAAACTTTGCATTATGTTAAAGTAATTAAAGTCTAATTCGTTACAAAATATATAGACAATTATACAACGACGACCATCAATGTATGTTACTGTGAAACTTTCGAATAGCTTTAATTAAATTCGAATATCATTATTTTTACGACCTTACGAATTCCTGTGCCTTTAAAAATGATTATCTATCTATAATCGATAGCCATTTATGGAATGTCCTCAGCATTCAATAATACCATAATATATGTCGTCTTTGAACTTTTCTTATTTTTAGGAATGCAATATCATCAGTATCGTATAGTTGAGTTTGCTCCCCAGAAAACACGGGTTCCTAATCAAAAGCTATCGATAAGAAGTGCCCAAATGCATATACGCATCGAAAAGCAGCACAATGAATGGCATTCGACATCTGAGATGAATCGAGAAATACAACATTTGATCGACAGCAAGCGGAGGATCAAGTATGGTGGAAATATACCTCGTCAAAGGATTAAAATATGGGTATTTCGTATGACAGAAGGCATAAATATCACTGAAAAGGTAATCTAATTTATTAAAGTATCCGTTGTCTCCGTTCATTAATTGTCTATGTCAATCTCTATTCAATTGGCAGGCCGTGGATCAAGCCTTTCTATTCCGTGCCTCTTTCGAGGTGGACACTGAACACTTGGGTTGGCAAAAGTTTGATCTAACTGAAACAATTCGTGAGTGGTACAGTGACAGTGGTAATGATAAAAATTTGCGCCTGTTGATTGACTGTACCGGTTGTGGTAGCCAATACTCACTGCATCTATGGTCAGGTGCAAAAACATCAAAAAAGATGAAGACAACAGACCACAACAAGGCAGCGTCTGGTCAGGTAAATCCAAACCGACCATTTCTCGTACTCCACACGGAATCGACGAGGCCAAGGCGTGTTCGGAGGCGGGCTGTGGATTGTGGTGGTACCACCAGTGGACAATGCTGCAAGGAATCATTCTATGTGTCATTCAAGGCGCTCGGCTGGGACGATTGGATCATCGCACCAAGAGGATACTTTGCCAATTATTGCAGGGGCGAGTGCACTGGACCTTTTCGAACACCCGACACATTTCAAACATTCCACACTCACTTTATTGAGGAATACCGGAAAATGGGCCTCCTTAATGGCATGAGGCCCTGTTGTGCTCCAGTCAAATTCTCCAGCATGTCCTTAATATACTATGGCGACGATGGCATTATTAAACGCGACCTACCCAAAATGGTCGTTGATGAATGCGGCTGCCCTTAAAGGTAAGCCACTAAAGACCACTAAACACAAAATGTCCCTCATTCTTTTTGCTTTATGGTATATGCATTTCTTTTTATTATTTTCCTTGTTCTAACTGTTACCACATTTAGTACATTGGGAGCTTTCAGTAGAAATTACACTTACAGTACAAATATCTGTAGATCTTTTAAAATAAATTTTTCCTTTTTCCAGCATTTGATGGATCGTATTCTGGATTTACTTAACTACTTTCCGTCCGTTGAATTAATAATATAATGAGTATATTTTTCAAAAGGGCAACTATCGTAAATATTTTTACTAGCTCAAGTGCAAAGTACATTTTGGATACAAATAACAATCATCGAAACAAAATCTAGCATCAATTTAATATGAGATTTAAAATATATTTGCATGTATATTAAATAGAATGCAATTCGAATCAGAATATTTTATATATTTATGGTAAACTTAAAGCGATTGAGGTCTATTTAAAGGAATAAATACATAAATATTAACTTGTATTTACAAGTATAAGTATAAGTATTTACGTTTACAAAAGTGCCTACATCAGCAAGAGACAACACTAAAATGCATACCTATGATAAACATTAGAAAGTCTTTATTTACTAACTAATAAAGCTGTGCTGTAGCGTAGCCAGAATAATAATGTCAGATAGGGTTTCACGTTCAAATTCTATGCCAATTCCAATAATGAAATAAAATCAGTTAAAAATTATCAATTGTATTTTTTGATTCTATTCAATAGATTACTTTCGTTACCGCCGCTTTCTTAAAATTAAAAAAAAAAAAATTTTTAAATATATAAATAAAAAACATTAATCGAAATCTTCATTTTTTTAACGGGTTCTATAGACTGGAGTTTCTCTACGCAACCGAACTCCATCGGTAAAGTACAACTTCTGGATATTTTATAAGCATTGTAAAATAAGTAATTCATTTATGTCCGATTTAATGAAAACTTAATATAATTATTTTATTCGTAACTATTTTTGAAATAGAAACAAACATATTTTCAAAGATTTGCATATTCTGGTGTCCAAAAATCATATCGATTGACTTTAAGTTTATGTCTATATCTCTACGAAAATAAAAGCAATAGTATTTAATTAAACATCAAAGACAATATACTATATATACTAGAAATAAATTTTTATGAATATATTTCTTTGGAATTGGCATGCAAATGCTTCGGTTAATCGAACGATTTTATCAACTAGTTAGAATAAAAGACGAGTTCTTAATAAATGTTTCATTACAAGCCGAGTTTCTGATAAGTTAACCTAAGCTAATTTGAATACAGTAACACTTTTAGCCAAAAATTCCAATTTACCAAATACCAATTGACAGCTCAATAATAAAACTCTCATTTTGGAACCATTATTACGTTTACTAACAATCAAAATTATCTAATTTAAACATAAAAGAAAACAACAGATAAAAATAGCGTTGTTCAGAACCAATCCAATCTTAAAACAAATTAAAAATTTTGCAATTTGTTAATTTGTGAATAACTGAATAATAATAAAGTCCTATTTGTAAGCTTAAAATTGTGTTTCGTGTAATAAATCATTTAAATTATTCTTATCTTTGTCCGGCTACATACTTCCAATATATTAGAATTGAATGACCCAAAGAAGGTGGCCAAGGTGTTTCAGATTCGAAAATGGACATAGATATAGCGAAAATGGCTTTCACATAGTTACATTCAGAAAAATATGTCATCCAAAAATTAAGTACGACTGCAATGTGTTTCTAAAATCATAAATATTGTCGATCTTAAATTAAAATTTCTGACGGATCATTTTAATGCCAGTTATTCGAAATAATAGTTCGATTTCTAAAGCCCATAGCAAATATAAAATCCATGAATTTCGTTAAGATACCTCCAGAAACAGCTTTAAAACATTTGGAATATTTATTTTTCAGTGTAGCGCCTTAAAATTCTTTTGTGACTTAAAAGTGACGTAAAGCTTGAATTGCAGGTCAAGCTTACTATTAGTATACATACTAGTATATGTGTTAAGATAAGATAAAATTAAATATATCAAGGTTCTAAAAGCAAGCATTCTTCTGCATTAATTCAAAATTTTTGAGTTCTTTAACTAGTCCGTTTCGATCTTATACACCCTTAAAAAAAAAATGATAAGTATCCCAAAAGAATCTCATTTTGAGAAACTAATCAACTACAATCAGTGTTTTCAGCTGTGGAAATTTTGAACTTTAGTACGGAAATGTTGATTTTTTGTTTCAGTGCACAATAGAATACAGTTTTTTCACGAACAGTGTTCAATCTGTCAATCTATTAATCTGTTCTTATCTCTTACTAGCTAACATACCCCTGCATTGCACGTGTATTTTAGTTTATATTATAGTTTGAAAATTAATTGAAATGTCAATCCAATTACTTGCTTAAAACTTAAAGAGATACAATTGTATGTTGCTCCTGCTACTTTTGAAAACATTTAAATCAAGGCAAATGTAACACATACTTAGTATAAATCAATTTATAGGTTTAATAGGATTCCACATTAGATTGTTCTCTGACATAGATCGTTTAGTTGAATATGTTTGAGGCAGATCGCATAATAAAGAAATATCTTACATATACACACTACACAATGGTTTTCAAGCAATTCACTGTTCAGTTTCCTAGCTCTCACTATTTGGGCGTTGATTGCCAATCAGTCAGTCAGACAGTCACACAGTCACACAGTCACACAGTCAGGCAGTCATCACAAAGAGTTATATATCCGAGTATAATTGAATAGAGGTCTGCAAGTTACTCTCAAAAAGTTCGTTGCCCTATAGTCTCGAAATACTGTTACAGAGAATACAAACATATATGTACGTACGATTGTGCATACAAACAGAGATATATAGATTAAAATGCTTGTTAAATCAGGGGTATTGATAAATACATATATTTGTTTTGATTATTATTATTATTATCCATTGAAAATTGAAAATAATCTGAAAGTGTGTTCTAGTTCTTTCATTATAAAAATGAGTTAATGAAAACCTTTTCTGAATTTCATACTCGGATTAGGTCCTCGGGTAATCCATAGTCGACCGATCTTAGCTTAAATATTTTTACTTCTTTTAGAGTGCATGCATAATAAAATTGATTTTGATTCAGGTTGAGATATACATATACGAGAAAGCCTAAATCAAATTTAGTTTACATACGAAATTCGCAATTATAATAATGGATGTAAATCTCCTAATTTTATTTGTCCTATGGAATAATATTCCTCTTCATATTAAAAACTCACTGAGCAATTTTCTTGTGAACTGTAATTTTTTCTGTCAGGTATAATCGTCCAGTCAATTTGACATTTTTTCTTATCGAAAACCTCGTTTTTGCTTTCAAACAACTTTTAATTAAAGATTAAAGTTTCTTATCAGGCATTAACTGCAATTCACGTACATAAGACTATATACGTACATACGTATGTACGTAAATATGTCACAAGTCAACTAAGTATGTCTTTTCAATTACAAGTAAAAATTCAAATATGTTTACTCTGTACATACATTATATTTGTCGCGATAATTAAATAATAATAATAGATGCATATTAATGGTCAGAAGCTTGTGAGAGGCCTTGAGCTCGTCGTTTTGAAAATCAGCGATCTGAAAACCTTATCAATATTTACTCAATTCTCTTTTATTTAATAATACATTAAGTTAAGTTAATCTAAACAGTAGAATATTCGACCGCTTAACAGATTCTAAGACGTTTACAAATTTTAAATTGTTAAACCATTGACATAGTGACAAATAAGTGCATGTTAGTCACAGATCCTGAATATATCGTAATTTTTATCGTCAAACTTTAAAACCAAATATTATCCCATCCACAAAGTGTGCTGAAGATAGAATAGGATAGAACGCAAGTACACATGTACTCACACACTTGTGTACTTACATACAACATTAATATGTATGTGTTCACATGTGGGGTGAACAGTGGGTCACGTCTGATATCAGGCAGCAGTTTCAAAAACCATAGGTTAAGGGACTCAAACGGAAAGAACGACTCCTCTGGTTTTGGTAAAAGGTTTTATATCGGGTTTGCCTTGGTGTCAGTACAATTTTAAACATTTTCCATGTGTTAAGAAACAATAATATGGTATATTGATAAATGCGTTTTCAGATATGCAGATAAAACTAGCGTAACTTTTAGTTTAATTTAGTTGGTGATGTAAATATGGGTCGAGACTTTGATTTTCGTAACAAATACAATTTGTTATTATCAATGTTTAACGACAATTATCAGAAAAATTCAGTTGATAAGTAGTTTTGGTTGACAATGTTGAAAATTTATATTTAAATTTAATTCATAAGAATAAATGATTCCGTGGTAGTCAAATTATTGCATGCTGTCTTAATCATTTAAATCGACTTAGTTGATGCCATCCAATCTGCTTCTTTCATTGAATAAAAAGTTAAAAAACTGTGACCTATGTTTATTCAACATCGATATATTCAAAATCATCACTAAATATCGATCGAAAAAGTCGATGCTTGATGAGACTTTATTTTTAAACATCACTAGTTTATTTCGATTTCTTTACGATTTCGGTTTCGACAGTATTCCCTGATTTATAAACAATCAATATAAATTCAGTGTTCGATAAAAACTTAAAATTTATTAAAAACTTTTTTAAAAAGGTAAATATATTTCAAAGTCTGGTACAAAATAATTTATTTAAAGTTATATTTTCATATAATCATTATTTCTTTAATTTAGAACTTAAATCAACTAATGGAATTATCTTGAGGTAATAAGTTACGTGTTTTGAATGTTTCTCAAATATCTATATTACTATATTACTTTCTGGTTGAAATATTCTGCAAGCGACTGTATATGTGTAAGTGTGTAAATAAATAATAGTACTCCTGCAAACATATTGAAAGTGTACCTACCCGTTTATTTAAAGATTTACTGGGTGTGTAAATAAAAACTAAGCTGGGGTCGAACACTTTAAAGTCATCATTTGATAATGGAAATATTTATATATATATATATATATATGCACATACATAACATTATAACACAGAAAGTACTCATCGACATTTCTATCTATGCATGAGAGCAACTTGACCGCGTGAGAGCTGAACATTTCGAAAGAAAGAATAAATACACCCAATGCGTGCTTATTTATTTATTTCAGCAGACACACACGCACACACAGGCTCTTATATATGAACAAATTGTGTACATTATTTACTTATGTTTCCCCACTCACAGATATAGACGACGTATTTAAATTGTGTTCTATTGGAAAATGCGGCTTAATTCGAATTCAGTTGTCGTCGGATCCATATCGAGTCGGTTTCGTTCGTCAGTGTTTGTGAATTCCCTTTAAGGAATTGCTGTGAATTAATCCGTGGTGATAAGGTATATCAATCTTACTAGTCTTAGAATCCTTACTGTGTGATCCAACGAAGTACAATGCGAGAACTCTTATCAATATACTATATCATATATGTATATTATTTTATAATGTACATTGCAACTTATTCAATTAAATTGTATACACTTTAATTCGTCTGTATATCGATAGACTGACGGACGACAATGTACGAGTATCTTAAATTAAAGACTAAATACTATATTCAGTGTCTAAATGTCGCCTGATCAAATTAACTGTTAAATAGTACTGTGGATTCAATTAGCTGTGTTCAATTACCTGTCTTATTAAAAAAACTTTTTAATATTTAATAAATATGCAATACCTTCGTAGTAAAATTTATAGTATTAATTGTTGTGTTATGTTCATTTCATTTGACTGTAGGCTAACCCAAAGGGGGCCGAAATAATCGAAAGAATGGCGAGATCTTGTCTTATGAGTGGAATCCTTATCAGTGCCCTATTACTTGTGGGTACTATTAAAGCCGGTACGTACAAAGTGTATTAATTATTTAAGAAATCAAATTATTTATTCACTTTCTTCTTATACATCAATTGTTTTTCTATT
This sequence comes from Drosophila sp. st01m, assembly GCA_018901795.1. Classification (NCBI taxonomy): domain Eukaryota; kingdom Metazoa; phylum Arthropoda; class Insecta; order Diptera; family Drosophilidae; genus Drosophila; species Drosophila sp. st01m. Next base: position 390,265 of record JAEIFG010000477.1, on the reverse strand, counting down.
AGCTCGTTACATGTCACTTTCAGCATTTTCAGTGTCATATCAAGAATGTTAAAAGGACAATTTTTTCAAAATTTTCAAAATTTTTAATACTATAACTCCGAAATAAATATTAGGAAATATAGAAACCCAAAATTAAGAATAATATTTTAAAATTTAACAAAAATATTGAGCACTGGATAATATTAAAAAATAATGCATAATAAATAATAACACTAAATAATAATAATAAAAAATACAAATTTTTTGATTTGAATTTATTTCAACAAGTTCTTTAAAAAGTTAGTGCAAGATTCAGATTAATTTAAATCGTCGAACCATTTAATTGAAATTATAAAACAAATATGTTGGCGATCGCGTTTAATAAAATATATTTATTTCAGCTTTCTAATTTTAGTGTTCCAAATCTGTATTTCCTAATATAATTACTTAGAAAATTTGATTTTAGTTGATTCCTTTCTTTCATTCTCATTTTGTGTTATTTTAAGTTTTGTCTCTGTTTTTGTCATTTCCAATCAAATCAAATATTCAGAATTCATATTTGTTTTTCTAATTCGTTTATTTATTATTTTTTATATTTTAGATGGTAGTTGCAACAAAGGATGCCCCCGATGTAAGTGAAACTTTAGATATACAATTTATAAAGATATTATATTTCAAATAACTGGGCCAAGTGAAAATGAGACTATATAAATTAAATATATTCTTGATCAGTACTGTTTGAGCTCAGAAAACATCTGAATTTCAAGTCTGAACTGAAACTCCATTTAAAATTTGGTAATTTAAGGCATTGAACTACGTCGGATTTTAGTGCCTTTAATTAATTGTTTGATTTTCAGTATCCTAAAATGTTGATTTTCTATATCTGAATACTCAGGATAGAACTAAAAATTTATGTAAAAAATGTTGTTCAAGGTATCTTAAATAAGTTCTTAAGTGAGATTATTGGTATTTGTGTTTAATTGTGCAATTTTATAACCATTTCTTAATAATTACGTATAAGGGTATATTTAAAGTCGAGATTCCGACTTTTGGAATAGGCCCTTGATTGCTTTACAAATTAAAAGTTCTGTTACTGCCGTTTTGTTCAACCAATCTAAATGCGATTATTTAGAATGATAGATAAGTTATAAGTTAGAAGTTTTTTTTAAAAAACATTTTTCGAGATTCATATGGGTATTTTCATTTGTTAATTCCACCTGCAAGCTATTTTAAAAAATAATAAACATTAATTTAAATGCTACCTCGCTAAGCAAGCATTGAAAACGTTCAATTTTAGCGTGAGCAACTGAAAGAGAGCAAGAGAACAAGACAGCCATGGCATTTGTTTTTGTGTTCGCGAGCAAGATCGTGAATGTTGTTGTTGTTTTGTTCCTGTGAACGAAGCAGTGATTTATATTGCGTTCTTTGTCATACATACAAAAACAGTGCTGCTTGAATTAACTCGATTTTGCATATGAAGCATTCGTGTTGATATTGAATTGAATGAGTTGGCAGCGCGCACATTAGAGCTTTGAATGAATTAGTGCTATGCATTTTATCGCTTTAGTATTGTGGAAATATCGAAATATGAAATTTAAATAATAATATTTATATTAACCATTTAATATAAATATTTGTGAAACTTTTAGTGTGGGTCTGCGTCCGAGCAAAGCAAAGACGGAAAAGCGGGGCCTCTAGTAATAATATACAACGTAAATTACCATTAATGGCGTCATTTGTGATCTGCGGGCAGATGCCGTGGCAACATTTGAAACAAGTTTGACCTGCTTTTATACTCTTTGAGATCCTTTTCTATATCGATTCGGGTGTTAATGCTGATCAAGAATATGTGTATACTTAATTGTGTTCGAGAAGTCTCATTCTCTCTGTAATTTACATTGTAACGAATAAAATAAACTTTTTAAATTGATTTTTAAGTTAGAATAATATCAAAAATAAGTTATCATAATATTAACTAACAAATATCAACAATTTTAATGTAGAATAAAAAGGTTTTTAGAGGTAATATACATTTAAAATAATACAAAAAGAAATAATATTTAGAATTATGAAGCTAACGAAGTTTATTTTCCCAATAGCTGACAATGGAATATTGAAGTATGCCGCAGGAAACTTTTACGAGTATGGATTTGAGAGCATCTTAACAGTGGGCCTAAGTTCAGGCGTAGTGAGTGAAGCAGATGACACGAGTCTTAAGGTTACCGGATCCGCAAAGATATTTGCGAGTGGCAATTGTGGTTACACGTTGCAAGTTGGCGCAGTAAAGGTCATCAACACGAAGGAGTCGGTTGAGAAGAAACTGGTCACAAATATGCAAAAACCCGTGCACTTTACTTGGGTCAGTGGTCAGTTGGAACCAGAGATTTGTGTTGATGCCTCAGACTCAACGTACTCGCTGAACATTAAGCGTGCGATTATCTCTCTGCTGCAATCGGGATCGGGATCGGAGGTGGAGACAGAAGTCGATGTCTTTGGACAGTGCCCGACACATGTTTCGAGCTCAAAATCTGGAAATGAAGAGACCATCACGAGAGTGCGAAATCTGAACAACTGCGTCCACCGCGAGCACATCAACAATGGATTGCTGTCAGGCGTTGTCAACGATAAGGCTGGAGTCACATCCACTCCGCTACTGCAGTCCGAATATAGCAAGGAGTCGAGGATCGTGCAAGGTGTTGTCGAGCGCGTTCAACTTGAGGAGCTTTACAAGTTCGCTGGCAGTGCGAAAGGTAACTCTGATATTAGTGCCAAGGTTCTGACCACACTCAAGTTGAAGAATGGTGCGACTGGAGCGGCTGGAGCTGCTCCAGCAACTGGCAACCATGGAGTAAGCATCATTTTCCAAAAGTCCGACACCTATCCCACCAAAAACATTGCTGCTCTCAAGACAGCGCTCTCCGAATTGGTGGATCTAACCAGTGATTATGTAAAGAAGGATACTGCCAAGAAGTTTATTGAGCTGATACGACTGCTCCGGCATTCGGATACAGATACACTATTGGAATTGTCGGCTGTGCCGCATCCCAATAAGGTTCTGGCTCGCAAGGTCTATCTCGATGCCCTTTTCCGAACAAATACAGCCGAGTCGGCGAGAGCCATTCTAAGACAGCTCAGTAAGCTTGAGGAGAAGGAGAAACTTCTGGCCATATTGTCACTAAACATGGTCGAATCGGTGGATAGAGAGACCCTCAATCAAGCGGCCTCACAGCTAACTCCCCAAGCACCCAAGCAGATCTACTTGGTTGTTGGCACTCTCATCTCCAAGTTCTGTACCCGCAACGGCGGATGTCAAGCCTCTGATATTGAGCCCATTTCCAAGAAGTTTGTGGATGGCCTTAAGCACTGCAAACCCAATACCAAGCAGGACGAGGAGCGCATTGTCAACATACTAAAGGGAGTGGGAAACGCTAATTACCTGGCCAATAGCAATAACATCATTTCCGCATTGACCGAATGCGTCTCGCCAGGCCGCTCGAATCGCATCCGTGTGGCTGCCTTGCAAGCTTTTTCATCCTCCTCCAGCTGCAACGGAGCATTGAGCTCCAAGTCTCTCGAGTTATTAAAGGATCACAATGAGGACTCCGAGCTGCGCATTGAGGCTTATTTGGCGGTCATCAATTGCCCAACCGCCGAGCTGGCTAATCAAATATCGGAGATTGTCAACTCGGAAGAGGTCTACCAAGTGGGTGGCTTTATCGAGTCCAGTCTAAAGACAATTCGCGACTCCACAGATGCGGCCCGTGAACTGCAGCGCTATCATCTAAGGAACATACGCGTGACCAAGCGATTTCCCAAAGATTACAGACGTTTCAGTTACAACAGTGGATTCTCCTACCGCCTGGATGCATTGGGTCTGAGTGCTAGCTCAGATTACAAGCTCATCTATTCGCAGCACGGTTTCCTGCCACGATCGGCGCGTCTGAATGTCTCCACTGAGATCCTTGGCACCAATTTTAATGTGTTTGAGGCAAGCGTGCGACAGGAGAATCTCGAGAATCTGCTCGAATATTATGTGGGACCAAAGGGATTGCTCAATAAAGACTTTGATGAGATTGTCGCACTCATTGAGGCAGGTAGTGTTGGTGGTGCTGGTGGTGCTGGTGGTGCTGGTGGAGCTGCTGGTCGGTCTAAACGTTCCATTGCCGATGATGCGGCCAAAACAGCCAAGAAATACAAGACATATGGCAGTAAGAGTTCACAAGATCTTAACTTGGATCTATCATTGAAACTGTTCGGATCGGAGCTAAGTTTCCTGAGTCTGGGTGATAACATACCTGGCACCCTGGATGACATTATTAAGCACTTTTCGGACGCATTCGACAAGGTCAAGAAGGAGCTGTCTCACTTTGAGAAGCAGTTCAACTGCCATCACCTGTTCCTCGATGTAGAACTGAGCTATCCCACTGGATTGGGCGTGCCATTGGAGTTTGGAGCACAAGGATTTGCCTCCAATCACATCGATTTCGCCATCAATGTCGATGTAAACGATATTCTCGAGCAGAATTGGCAGCGATCGAAGTATCGTTTGAAATTCGTGCCCAGCATCGATGTGACTGTCAATGCCCAGCTTGGCGTCAACACCCAGGTCCTGTCCACTGGACTTCGTGTCGTCACTAGTGCACATTCCGCAACGGGCAGTGATGTCACCGTATCTCTGATTAACAACGGTGAAGGATTCAATATCGATGTGGACATGCCACGCGATCGTCTTGAACTTGTCGATGTCCAGCTCAATGCAGAGTTTTTCGTTGCCGAGCACGACAAGCAATTGAAGGCGGTACCACTGAAGTCATCCAAGAAACACAAGTCCACTGGCTCGTCGGACAAGAACGAGTTCTGTTTCAATCAACTGGAAATTGTTGGCCTTAATCTCTGTGTGGTGAGCTCGACAAGCATGCGGGACTTTGGAGCTGCAGCTGGAGTTGGCAACAGCCAGGGATTAGCTCATGTCGATGACTTTCATCTGTCGAAACCATTCAAATTTGCTATCTACACGACGGTCGAACGCAAATTCAACTTTAAGGGAACCCATGCGACACTGCCTTCGGGCAGTCAGCAGTGGAAGCTCGAGTACAGCACACCCGGATCGAAGGTCTCTCATGACACGAGTGTTGCCGTTGAGCTGGGCACTAAGCCAAAGACCTACGGACGCCTCTCCCTTGATAATCCGCAGTACCATCTAGCTGTCGAGGCTGGCATATCCAATGATAGCCAAGAGTTCGTCGTCTACGGCCAGCTGGAGCAGGACAAGGATGTTAAGAGGAGCAAAATTGGATTTGCCAAGAATGGTAACGAGTACACTCCGCTGATTGAGATCCACGACAAGAACGGCATCACAAACAACATAAACGGCTATCGGGCCAATGGCAAGATTGTGGTAAAGAAATCAAGCGATAAGCAGGCGCGATACAATTTCCAAAACTTCGAAATCCTCTCACCGAGCAATGCACGAGTGGTGCTCAATGGTTGGGCAGATGTCGGACCCGCCTCTCTGAATACTGAACTCCATATTGCGCCCGGACAACAATCGTATTTGGTGAAAGGTCACTTCAAACTGGAGAACGGTCAATATGGAGCGGGTCTCTTCGTCAATGATGAACATGCCCCTGAGCAAGTGTACGGCAGCTCAGCCCAATTGACAATTGGGCAAAACCTCTATGCTCTCGAGCTGACTGGTAAGGCAATGACATATTCTGCAAAGAGTTTGACCCACTTTGAGTTTGTCAAGGGCGACAATTCGAATGGCCTGACATCGTCCAAGTTCTCACATGAACTGAGTGTCGACAATAAGAGCAAGAGTGTCCTAACACTCAAAGTGCAGACGAACGCTGATGTCAACAGATTCCATTTCGATGCGGAGGCTGTTCGGGATCAGAATACGGCGTCAGTCAGTGTCAAGTATCAATCGAATCAGCGTTCAGTCCGCGACTACGACTTGGTGGCCAAGGCTAAGCTAAACAAACACTCTCTCGATATCAATTCCAAGTGCGATGCCAGTGGCAACCATTTGCTGGTGGAGCACAGTCTGAGCGCATCCTGCGGCACTGTTCTCACTGCCAAAGGTAGTCTGGGTCAGCGATATACCGCCCAGGACGTGTTCATCGACCTGCAGGGCAGTGCCCAATTCTCTGGCAAGGATAAACCTCTGCAATGGATCCTGAAAGTCATTGGCACACCTGAGAAGACGACCGGCGATCTTCGTGTTAGTCGCGACAACGCTGAGCTGATGAAATTAACCACGGAATCGCAGCATCCCATGGACAAGATCTCAGCGGCAAAGGTGAGTCTGCTGCTCAAAAATCAACTGAATGCCAAAGGTGACTTCAAAGTGGCCAAGAACGGCAAGGGCGAACTCACCGCCACAATTGAGACCCTAAGAACAGAGCCCAAGCATAAGATCGAAATGGATTGCAAATTCCATGTTCTGGCTCCCAAATACGATGTGGACGTGGGTCTAACAATTGATGGTGATAAGAAGATGCATATGAAAACGGAGAACATGGTTGACAAATTGAAATTCACGACCAAGAATGTCTTCGAAGCCAATGGCAAGAAGATCTCCTTCGATTCGAATGGGTCATTGAAGGGAGATTGGCGCACAAATGGCGATATTCAGGGTGGATTCAAATTTACAGCACCTGACGGACACACTTTCGATGGTAGCGTCAATCGACATGTCAGCACAAATACCAAGACACATCTCATCCTGGGCACTATGGAGCTGCTTGTCAATGAACAGCTCCCCGGAAATGGCAAGAAACGATCCGTTGCACTTAAAGGAAAGCTAGATAAGATGAATACGAGTACCAAAGAGTTATCGGCTAGTGGTCAATTGGCTTACACTGCTTTCGGTGGTGAAAAGGCCGAGCTCAATTATCATATCAAGAACCTGCCAAAAGGTGCAAATAAAGCCCTCGATTTCGGTATAACTGTTCAGGGTAACTTCCCAGACCAACTCCCCCTGGAGCTGTCCGTGGTAATTGATGAATACAGTGCACAACATGCGGTCGGACGTATCTCCAGCAAGTTTGGTGAACGCTTTTCGGCAAACCTCAACGGCAATTATGTTGTGGGAGAGACCAATAAACCGGCTACATATGAAGTACAGGCTAATCTGCAACTACCCGAGACCCAATTCAAGACCTGGGAGCTCAGCAGTCATGGTAAACTTTTGAAACCCGTCGAGGGAGCTGTAAACGGAGTTCACAACCTGGAATTCCATCTCAATTCCAAGACCGGCGATGGACAGTACACCAAAGTTAACACCCTGTGGAAGGGAACTCCCCAACAGGGAACCTACACCTTTGAAGCCCAAAACAATAATCTGGCAAGTGGCTTGAAATTCGATGGAAGCTATCAGAACGATCACCAGGACGGACTGCCCACTTCGACTTCGGGAGGAGCAAGTGGCAAATGGAAATATGAATTTAATGGACAGTATGGGGCGAAGTACGTCAAGACCAATGGAGATTTGAGTTTGGCTGACACTACGACAGCATTACACTGGAAACTCGATACCAGCTTCGAGTCTGTAAAGAATCTCGAGATCCTTCTGCGCACTCAAAAGGCAGCCGAAGACAGCTATGTGGTCAGCTCGGAGCTCAAGAATTCCGGCAAGTCGTATAGCCTGGAGAGCAAACTGTATGCCTCCGCACACAAGAAAGGATTGGATGTGCGAGCCACTCTTCCCACCGGAGAACCAATCGTACTTGTGGCCATCGTTGAGATTCTGGGCGAGCGCAAGGCGAAGCTCACCGTGGACATCCAGTCACTGTTTGAATTGGACTTGAAACTGAATGCGGAAGCATCGTACATGAGTGTGGATGACTTCTACATCATTGGCAACTGGAACTCCAAGAAATTGCAGTGGGATAGCTATGCGCTTGACGTGAAGGCGCAGACCAAGAACATCAAGGTGCTTCTGAAGAATGGCAAAGGGGTTGTTCTCTCGGGCAATGCCTCCTATAGCCTGAAGAAGGATCAAAACAAGGCCATTATTGATGGACAAGGTCAGATGCAGTACAATGGTAAACCCGTGTCGGGCCGCTTTACACTAACCCGTCAGTACTTTGTTCAGAGCACTGAGCAGGAAGTTGGCTTCTCCTACACATTGAATGGTAACATTGGGCCCAAGAACAGTGTCACCACATTGAAGGTGACCAACAAGGAATTCAACCTGAAGCAATCCCTCTGCGAGGAGAAAAGACAGTGCATGAACATCCAGCTGCAATCGACAGTTACTCTCGAAGAGAAGCACTTGGATCATTCCGAGCACGCAGTTCTCGTTCTCGTGGATTTGCGTGAAGTCGGTTATCCGTACGAGCTCGAATGGAAGTCCAAGAGCGTACGACAGGGCTTCAAGTTCGAATACAATCTGGATGGACACATCTCTGGCAATAATCTGAAATATCAGGTCAATGCAAATGTTCTGCCCACGGGATCCATCGTTAAGCTGACGCTCCCAAAGCGACAGATTCTGATCGAGACAATTCAAAAGTTGCCGTCAGGTGGCAAGATATTTGGACACTATGAACAATCAGCGGCATTCTACATCGATAAGCTGCAGCGACCCAATGATGTGGCTAGAGTTTCGGCTATCCTTGATATAACCGGTATGGAGCAGGTATCCTTCAATTCCAAGGGTCAACTCAAGGTTGAGCATCCGACAATAAGACCCTTGACTATTTCCGGCACCGTCGATGCCAATCGGGATAAGCAAATTGTGAATAGCGAGTTTATCTTTGACATATTCAAAACGTCAGATCAGAAAGTAATTGCCTCGAGTCAGATACGTAACACACATCCATCTAAGGGCTTCAAAAGCTTCAACATCACATCCAACCAGAAGATTCACTCATCCGGGCTACAATTCGAGTACGTTCTCAACACTCACTCCGCTCTCGATATGGATTCGAAGGAGTTCAGTGCCGGCACCGAATTCCAGATCATCGCCCTGGACCTCAACGCTAATGCCATGGTCTTTGGCAACATGGAGCGTGTCGAACTTTCCGTCAATGGCCTCAAAGAGCAGTTCGTCCATGTGACAGCTAAATTCGATTCACAGAAGCGTTCAGCGACTGTCAATTCGAAGCTTCAAGTGTTTGGTCAGAAGCCTGTGGAAGTTGTCACCGAATTGCAACCAAACTGGGCCAAGATCTCATTGAATCGTCCGAATCTCGTTAATGCCCATGCCGAAATTAAATTGGGTAAAGAATTTAAATTCGATGTGTCCGGCAATGGCGGCAAATCCATCTCAAATGGACGCGTTTCTCTTGATGCAGCCAATTTCCTTCAAACCACCTACAAAGTCAATGACGATGAGGTCAAAGCCTTCCAGGTAAGTTAAATTACCATAGTTTCTTCTTTTTACGTAACCTTAACTGTTGCAACAACAGCAAGATCCAAGTAGAATCTGTATAGAATTACTATTATTTACTATACTTTGTTTTCAATAACGAGAATAACAAGTATCGTTTATCGTTTTACAAACCTTCATAGAATACCCTCGAAACTGAAATTAAGAAGGAAACCGATGCCATTTCGGAGCAGTTGAAGAAACGCTTCGAAGAGGTTCGTGGCGAGTTTGATGAAAAGCTCAAATTAGTGAAAAAGAGCACTCCAGACTTTGAGAAATTAAAGAACGGCTACGAAAGTCAGCTAAAGTCGATTGTTAAGGAGCTCGAAAGCGATCCCTCACTGGCACATCTGTTTGATAACATGTAAGTAAATATCAGATAAACAAAAATCAGATAAACTAGTTAGTGCTTACAATGAAAGTAAAGACCAAACCTCAAATCTATAACATTCATTTTAATTTAATTGAAAATTTAATTGTATGTTTTCGACACATTTTTTCGACCACATTCGTAGATCATATTTTTTTATCAGGGTACAATTTCTACTAAAATGGTTAGTAGTAAGTTCCCTCTGATCATATAAATTATGCTTAAATGTACAATTTTGAAGAATATTTTGTATTTTCTCTTCGTTCCAATCCAGCCGTCATTTCGTTGAAAAGATTAACAAATTCATCGATGACGTCACAAAAACACTGTCAGAAAATTTCGAGAAACTGCACAAGGCATTCGAGGAGGTCTTTGAGAAGTTGCATGATTTGTGGAAGAACTCAGTACTGAAGGCATGGGAACAATTAGTTTCCTCAGTGACCCAAGTCATTGGACAACTTCGTGTGGAAATTGTGAATGTGTATCAAAAAGCATTTAAGGCTTTGATCGAATGGCTGGAAAAGTATGGACCAGCATTGAAAAACTATGGAAAGGCTATAAATGAGTCGCTTAGACCGGTCCATGAAGCAGTTCAGGAACTGATCAAGTCAATAGTTAATCTCAGCGAAGACGCAATCAAGGAGCTTAAGGAATATATAGCGAAATTGCCGACATTTGAAGCTGTACGCGATGAGGTTACTGCAAAAATCAAGCAATGGAAACTGGTTGAACAGACATTGGAATTGTTGAACAATATCTTCACTCAATTGCACATTCTACCACAGACACCGGAGACAAGTGAATTGCTGCAGAAGCTGCATGAATATCTGGATGCCAAGTTGAAGCAACAGCAGGTCAATGACGAGAAATGGCTTGAGGATCTGTCAAAGCTGTTGATCAAATCAGTGCGTTCCATTTGGGCAGCAATTGAGAGCAATTCGGGAGCGATCTCTGGATCAGCTGCTTCAGATCTCGAGGGTTGGACATCCTATCTGCCCAACTACTTCGATCAGTTGGCCAAGATACCGACCGTATTCTCATTCCGCTCGAGCGTGATCAACTTCATATTGAACGAGAACTGGGAGAGCATATTCGCAGGCAAACAAGACTTGTACTCCTCCTGGCTGTACTCGGTGCTCTTCCAGAAGTTCGAGCTGCATGGCCAGCTTGTGAACGGCCAGCACGTGTTCAGCTTCGATGGAAAGACCTTTGTCCATCCCGGCAACTGCAAGTATATCCTCGCTCAGGATAGCGTCGATAACAACTTCACAATCATTGCTCAACTCGGCGATGCCAAATTGAAGGCCATCACATTGGTCGATAGGGACGGTAACTTTATGGAAGTTAGCGACTCCACGGCCCTCAAGGTGAACAACAAGCCCGTTGAGTATCCGCAACATTTGCCCGGACTTCATGCCTGGCGTGAATTCCACACTGTATCTCTGCATTCCGTGTACGGCGTGACGGTTGTCTGTACGACAGACTTGAAGGTCTGCCAGGTGATGATCAACGGCTTCTACACAAGCAAGACTCGCGGTTTGCTTGGCAACGGCAATGCCGAGCCCTATGACGACTACCTCCTTATCGATGGAACCATCGCCAGAGACTCGGCTATCTTGGGTAATGATTACGGCGTTGGCAAATGCAATCCAGTGGCTTTCAACAAAGCCCAGTTGGAGGGCCAGAATCGCAATGATATATGCAGTGAGATCTTTGGCACTGATTCCTCATTGGTTCTGAATTACTTGGCATTGGACTCCCGGCCGTACCGCAAGGCGTGCGATATTGCCGTACAGGATGTGAATGAGAAGGATAAGGAATCTGTTGCCTGCACATTTGCCTTGGCCTATGGAACGGCTCTGAAGCACCAGGATAAATTGGTGCTACTGCCGCCACGTTGTCTCAAATGTGCCGGACCAGTGGGTCAGCGTGAGCTGGGTGAAGAATTCACCGTGAAGACGCCGACAAACAAGGCGGATGTGGTTTTCGTCGTTGATGTGAATGTTACACCCAAGGTACTGTCCAATCTAGTTGCACCGGCCATAACCGAGATCCGGGATGCATTGAAGAGCCGTGGATTTAGCGACGTTCAAGTCGGAGTCATTGCCTTTGATGAAAGGAAACGCTATCCGGCTCTCCTGACCAGCGACAATGGCAAGATCAACTACAAGGGAAATGTGGCAAACATTCAACTGAACGGACCCAAACTCTTCTGTGACAATTGTGTGGAGCAGATCATCACCGAAAAGAAAGTTCTCGAAGTTTATAAAGTCCTTGAGCGATTCCTAAAGACCATTGTGCCCCAGTCCGATGAGAACGCCTTCAAATTGGCCCTCGATTATCCATTCCGTGCCGGTGCAGCCAAGACCATAATTGGCGTCCGAAGTGATTCCCTCGAGTACAGCAATTGGGTAAGTGCATATTTCTACATAAAATATTTCAAAAGCTAATTATCCCATTGCAAAGAATCAATTTCAATTAATAAATTCAAGATATATAAAATAAATAAATCTAATTGTATAATAAATATCTGAAATACTTTTCACAGTTGAAACTCCTTCGTGCTCATATCACAGGCACTGTAACCAATTTCGATGGTGCTCTTCTTCATTTGATTGCACCGGTTAAGGGACTTGCTTTAGATGGTGTATCGGCTGAAAAACTAGTTGGTAGGTATTCAAATGTATTCACATTACACAACAGAGTTATTAACAAAAACTTGTCCTGCAGGATTTAATGCACGCTTAGTTGCGACTTTGGATGGAAAGGATAACAAGAAACGACCCAAATTACAGTTCGAAAATGATATGGGCATCGATTTTGTGCTCAACAATGGAGGTTGGGCTTTCGCCACGCAGAACTTTGACAAGTTGAAGGTCGCTGATCAGAAGAAGGTACTTAACCAGGTCACATCCTCCATTGCCGACACACTTTTTAAGACCGAGACAGTCAGTGATTGTCGTTGTCTACCCGTCTCCGGATTATTTGGTCAGCACAAGTGCGCCATTAAGTCGTCCAGCTTTGTGCCAAATAAGAAAACCAAGGCCACGTGAAACCCATCAATTTCAATATTCAATTAAATGATTGCAAACATTATCTTTTAAATGCATTTTTATCTAAGAATACTTTAATTCTCAGTTAAATTATTAAAACTTTTTACAAATGAAACATTTTAAACAAATCTCCTTTTTGTTATTGTTATTGTGTTGAAAGAACCATCAGAATTTTCTATTTAGTTCGATCTCTAACTATTAAGTTTGCATTGATATGCTTACGTACATTACAATGCCTTATGCCTTACTTTTGTTGAAGGATATATTTCTCGCCTTCTGTATTTATTGAATATTTTTTTGAAGACATGTCTGTCTACATGAAAGTCTACCGATTCGCATTCAAGGATCCCTCATATACCTAAAAAGTAAAATGTGTCACTATTGTACAGAGCAATTAATGCATAGAAAACTGGTCTGCTTAATTTATCAAACCCGCTCGAGAGTATGCTGTAATTTTTACAAAAACTCATTGTGTTATACCACCAACGTCTGCTATACTCTAAAGCGGAAAACGCCACCGACCGTTTACATCGAGGAAGCTCCCGTACCACAGCCGAAGGCAGCAAAGTACCTCGGATCGCAGACTCACATTTGCCAAGCATGTGACTGCCATCAGAATGCGCTTACGTGCTGAGGTGGCGAAGTACTACTGGCTACTCTGTTCGCGCAGTAAATTGTCACTCTCAAACAAGCTGACAATTTACAAACAGATTATAGCACCAAACTGGAAGTACGGGTGCCAAATTTGGGGATTGGCATGTGACAGCCAAATCAAAAGGATCCAAGCCATCCAAAATAAGGTTGCAAGACTCATCACCGGCTGTGAGTGGTTTGTGCGAAACACCACCCTGCACAGAGACCTCAAACTCGTGACGGCATTTGACGAGATAAACCGGCACTCCAGCCGGTAACATTACAGAATCTGGAGCGCCACAGAAACCGTCTAGCTAAGGCACTATTCAGATCCCGCCCACCTATAAGGCTCCACAGACAGCCGAAGGACCTTATACTACGGTCCCCCGCAACGAGAGGGATGAGATAAGGATCTCAGTTGTCTATTGTTAAATTGTTAACAAATAACAATTTAACAATAGACAACTGAGATAAGGATCTTAGTTGTCTATTGTTAAATTGTTATTTGTTAAATTGATATTGTTATTGTTAAAAATTGATAACTAACTTTAGTAGCCGGCGCGTCCTGAAAGGGCTGAATCAATAGCGACCAAGGTCACAAAGGGGCTTTTAGCTACCCCGTATACCTTAATAAAAAAAAAAAAAACTTATGTTATACTTTTTATAAAATAGCAACAAAGACCAATTCTAATTTTCTTACCATTTTCACTGCTTAGTTTGAGAAACGAACAACAAATTTATTTTGCTGGTGCTGTTGATTTCAAAATTAAAAGATGAATACTTAATTAAAATGTTAATTTGCTATCATTAATTGAACTTATATTTTCTAACTGAATAGCAAAGAACAATAATTATATATTGGTGTAAGTTTTTCTTTATATTCTATTTAAGCTACATACAAAATAATGTAATTATAAGCTTACATAAGCCCACAATATTACATGGCGGAAGTATATGAATTAACGGCCGTGTATTTATATGGTAGATAGTTATTTAAGAACTACTTATTCGATTATATGTGTTGAGGAACAAATTTGACTGGAATGTATATAAGCTAATGAAGTGATAATAATACGAGAATTTTAGTTATTATAAATAATAACAAGTTTTTACATCTCAGACGACTCTAGGTCATACGATTTGTCAATACTTGTACACGTCGAGCATTGCAGCTTTTACACAAAACATGATCATCTAGAGGATAGCATCCTCGTCCATCAGCTTCCGAAGATAACAAGAGGTCACAGTCCTTTTGGAAAAAATTTGGAAAATAATACGTTAAACCGCATCGATTAAAATATTGGCGTATACAATGATTACTAACCTCGCATTTATAGCATTCCAAGTGAAAGCTTCGATCTAAGGCAACAACCCGCACAGTTTCCTCTTGACCGGTTTCCGGCAAAATGGGCTCCTTACATACGCAGCATCGAGGTGCAAATTTTCTAAATTCACATAATTGTATTATTTAATTATACATATATACCTACATCTGAAATATAGGAAAAACTCACTTGTGAAAATCAGCAATGCAGTAATTTTGATTAGTGGCATCAACTGTGAATGGAATTGCTGCAAATAAAATATGTGATTGTATGATTGTATGATTTATATTTGGTTTAATTGGATATTGGGTTGAAACATTTTAAACTTCACTATCAAATATTATACATTAATGGGGACATTTTTCCCCTTTACATTTGTTTAAAATTTAAATACTTTATTGTTTCCTACAAATTATATTTTATGTATATAATAATATTAATAAACATATTTTCTTACCATCCAAACTATTTCCACATACAACACAAGTAAAGCATTGTGGATGATACGGTTTGCCCGTGGCCCTCAGAATACGCTCCAAAATTGGCTTTAAGCAAACGGAACACTTCTCCAAGGTTTGTAAGTAATCATATTCACAGAAGGGATTACCTTCCAGTGCATAAAATGGTTTTCCCTGCAGATTTATTTGACAATCAGTGCAAGTAAAACATGAAATGTGATAAATTTGATCCATTGCCGTACATCCGCTGTTCTCGCCCAAAACGCGTTCACCGCATTTAAAACAGCGCCCTAATAACAAGTAACAATAATAACAATATTGGGTACAGCATTAAACAATTTATAATCAAATGAAGTACGTACCATAACTCTCAACTTCATTCGTCGACTCAATTGGTGTTAGATGATAATTGCCTTGACCCTCGTCAATTGTTTCCTTTTTCGAATAAATAATAATATTTGCATCAAGACTTTCGTCAATAGCGATTCCTCCGCTGCAGTACATTGAAGTATTTCCACTATTTGGGACTAAAATGTTGCCCCCACATGTCGAATTGACTGGTATATTGCTTTGATTAATATTAGCATACATATTATAATTAGTTCGTAATGAGATATCGTTCGGCGGACGAGGATTTATGGGCTCATATATCGAATCATATGTAGAAGAGCTCTACAATAAAGCGAATAAACAAGATCCATTCAATATTTAAAACATTTAATCAAGTCGAAGTACAATCGTCTTATATACCTGAGATAATCCACCATAACCATAATAATCTGCACCAGATTTGCTTTGATAGTACTGTAATATATATAAGACATATATGTATATATATAAAATATATATAGAAAGGAGCAGCAACAAAGCCTTTAAATTAATTATTTACGGTTTACCTTTGGAGTTGTGTTTTGCGCATAATGATTTGCATAATTTCCGTGTGAAACTACGGGCATAGGTAAATGAATTACACTATTCTCTTGTGGATTTACTACTGCCTTGTTGAAGACATCACTGGCTCGCCGAAGTTCACTATACGAAGAGCTTACCGGACTTGGTGGTGGTGGTAGTTCATCATCAAAATCCTTTTTTGGAAAAGAGTTTGTACAAATGGAAAGTTGTCCAGGCACCGGTTCTATGGCTGAAATGGTATTTAAATCTGTACAAAAAATTATATTGCTTATCAAATTATTACTATGAAAATTGTTTAAGATTTGACATAATTCAAAAAACGTTAAATCTACCAAATTCTAATGTAGTATCAAACGGCTCAGAGTACACAGAGCTATAATTTTTACCTATTTAGCCCATTACCTTTAAATATTATATAAGAGACTTACATTTTTGTGGGCATGTTTGTTGTATATTTGAGTAAAGTGTACCAGCACTATTTTCGGACCGCGTAGGTAAATGCATATATTGTTTTGTATCATCTGGGCATGTTTTCAAATTATTGTAAATTGAAGCATTTTGGCTTGTTAAGTTACGTCCACTAAGAGATGTTGACGATAATTTCGGAATGCAAGTGACTGGTTGCTCATTTGGATGACCCTTTAACCCTAAGAGACCTCTCTTCTCCATCTGCAGTTTATGATACGCCAAGGCTTCCAATTGCTGTTCCAACACAGCTGGATTGTCCAAAGTCGATTGGCTGCCGCTAGATTTCTCTACACGTTGAGCTGCGTAAATTGGCGTCTGCTTTCGAAAAAGCATCGATCCTGATCCGCAATCAGATTTTAGATCTTTATTTGCTCCCAATTCTAAACTATGTAGGGGTTGCGAATATAATGGCTCTTGAGTATCTGTAACCAACTTGCTGAGTGGCACCTGTCAAAAAACATAAGCATTGTTATTATATGCAATTTGCATCAACAAAATGCGTTCTCTAACATATTAGTTTTAATGCGTGCATGCTGATATTAAATTCAAAATAAGATTTTGAAGCATATTAAATTTGAATATGTATTTATAAACTTTTTGCTAGTTATTAAAATTAAGATTATGTTGTGTACCTGAGGCATTTCAATCGTTTTTCGAATGGGTTTTGGTGGAATTGTTGGTGCCATCTTCGTCTTACTATGAACATTACTCTGTTCAGCGGATACTTTCTGCTGTAAGTTTTCAACCAATGCTGCTACTTTACCGGTTCTCACATATCCTTCGTCGCTTCGACTATTCAATATTGTTAACTGCCTTAATTGCTCCTCTAGGGAATCCATTGTGCACACGTCTTGCCCGATCGAGCAATTCTTTACCAAAAAAAGGCAAGGCAATTGCGTGACTATATATCTTTAGTTCCTTTGTATCACTTAGACATGGTTTTCCCCAAAAGTTTGCACATTTTAATAAAAGTTAATGGAATTTGTTTGTTAGACGGACTTCGATAGCAAAATGGCCTAATGAGATACATGTATACTTATTGTCTTTTCAGCCCTGCAGCAACAATCAGCTGATCGGGACATCGATTTTTTGTGCTATTAATGTTGCAGCCCTTACAAACAGGAGGGTTCATCGGCTTATCGATTTCTCACGAACCGGGAATAATATATTATTGAATTTTTTACTATATCGAAAATTTTTACCGTCGAGACATGATAACGTAGAAATTGTTTAAAATCTTTTCATGTCAATATATTTTTAAGCTGTTGCAAATAGCCTAGGTAGACACCAATAGGCAAAACGATCAGCTGTTTTAGTCATCTGTTATTGTTTCTTTACGTATGCACGTACATAAATCAGTACACCAAATATGCTATTATATATTCCTATTCTGCTTATATTAATAGCTCTTATAACAAACCTGACGAATAAAATATTTAATTATTTTAAACCATTATTATATATAAGTTTCATATAATATATTAATATCACAATACAAATGCAAATTCAAATTATGTATTATCAGGCCATTATACTTTCGTATTCGGTTTTTATTAATAGCTCAATTAACGAACCTTACAAATTTTATTTACTTTAGTTCATTATTACATGTAAGTTTCTTATAATAACAAAATACAATTGCAAATTCAAATTATATATTATCGACACATACGAGCAATCGATTTAATGCATACTTTCGATATTTCAATGCGGTGCATATGAATAATAAGATCGATACTATGTGCAATTAACAAACTCGGAATATTCGTTCGTTTGTCGGCATTAATCAAAGAAACAAGAAAAATTCAGAAATTACGAAAATGGTGTAAATTACGGAAGCAGCGCGACAGCGAGTATATATTTGTGCCCATATCAAATGATAAATATAGCCCCGGAATGTCCGGACTCTGGATTGGCAACCACCTGTGGTGGTTTTTGCAAACCCTGTGTAAATTTACATATACTAATATTCATCGAGCAGCCAAGTAATTGATTGCAACTGCATCGTAGTGGTCCTCACACAAATATTTACATGCATACGTAACTATTTCTTATCACCGTATCCGCTATGATGATATACATATGGATATCAAGTGTACTAAATTCTAATTAAATTAATAAAATAAATAAACGAGAGAAAGGAGTAAGAACTTGAAAAATATTCTACTATTTTCTTTGCTTTCCATTTCGTTTATAGCACATTTAAAGCTCTGGCCTCTTATGAGATAGCCTCAAAAGCCCAAAGTTGTCTGAAGGAGGAGAAGCTTTTGGTCGGTCTGTCATGCGTCAAAGAGTGGAGACTTTCTCTCAGCTTTTCTATCCACAGCATTACCGTTCACGTTCACAAAATCCAATAGTTAAGACAGAGCGAATATACAAAAAATGTGAGAGAGTAGAGGCGACCTGGGATACAGAAATGTAAAGCATATGTTATATATGTATTGTTGTGTAGATGTGCAATTCTATAGCATACTCCTGATGCTGCCATCAGTATTGAATTCGCTTTCCTAACCAACGGATGTTCTTGATACGACAAAATACTAAAAGCATACATATGTACGTACATAAGTCGCGTGTCGCCTGGTTCCGTTAACCGTGTTTTTACATATATACAATAGTGTATATATAATTGATATATATATACGAATATATATACTAGTTCTATATACATATATATATATATATATATATATAAATGCATACATATATATATATATATAGCTATACTTTAACTTTTATATCATACGCGAACTACATATGGATAATCTGTATGTTCTTATTTATTAATTATTTATATATATATACATATATATTTGAATGTTATGTTAAATTGTGTGATGCTACTATTTACCGCTATTCATTATCGGATCTACAGGAGAGATTCAAAAATATACGTTCATATATAAATATAGAATACAAATATACACATATATAAAATGTTTTCATATATGCGTGGGTATTTTTCACCTTAGTGTGAGTGTAAATTTTAGAAAATGTGTCTGTTTGGAACTAAGTATTAAATACATAATTTAATATCTACATATATCTATATTTATACATACATACTTACACGACATATATGTATGTATGTATATATTTAATATCTGTGCATGTGTACATGTTAAATTTATGAAAATGTATTTAATAGCAGATAAACATATATTCATACATACATAGGTATGTATTCATTTATTGATATGATCTTATTAATGAGAGTGAATGGAACAAAAATTTTTGAAAGTTGTTCTAACCAATCACTTTACTAACTGTATGTCAGTCATTCCGATCCGTTAAAGCCTCGCCCAATTTTCAAAGGACAGCAAGTTAATATACACGTATATATCGCACATACTTTCACCTACTTATGTTCTTAAATGCGAGCATAAAGGAAAATATACTTGTCATCTGAACTAGTATAAAAATGGCTAGTCATATAACTGTTTTGACAAATAATATATAAATATGTTCTATATTAGTTTTAGAACAATTTTAATGAACTACTAAAAATTGGATTCCCTATTTGAGAATTTATTCTTTGGCAACATAATTACCAACATTTTCCGAATTAACAAGTTTTTATACCTCTAGAAATTTATGTATATATTCTTGCGCAGTTCCTGTAAACGTATTAAGCACTCACTCTGATTGTACATATGTATGTATGTACATACAAATACTTTTTTCCGCTGTCAAGTAATAGTTTCACATATGTAATACAAATAAAGCAGTCATATAATTGTTTTTTTTTTCTGTTTTATGAATATGTACATAAGTTAATATAAAATGCACACACATTGAAACCCCAGTATAGTTTTAATATATAGGTACAGATGAATGTGTGTATACCGTGTATTTATATATCCATGTATGTGTTCATATTTTCGACATTACTGCCAATTGGAATAACGGTGGAAAATTCATGCGCAGCAAAAAATGGAATGGAATATGGAAGCAAAAGACTAACCTCCCCGTCTGTATGTCTATATATACATACACACATATATATATATATATATATATATATACAGTATGTCAAGAAACTTTTCATCAAAAACGAATATAAAATAAAATAATATATATTTGTTTAGCCTTGGCTTAAGGAATTATAATAAGAAACACAAATGATAAATTTAAAATAAAAATGTGAGAATTGGTGAATTTGTCAGAGCAGTTTATTGACAAACAGTATTTATGAATACACACATAATATCTGGATTCATCTGTGATTGTTTTTGTGTGAATTTGCATACATATAAATATATATGTACAGGTATTAGTCAACATACGAACATTCGCAACAAGTTAAAATCCTCCCCCATATCCAAGATGTATTGCAGTAATAACTTGCATAATATGTACAGGTAGCTTTCGTATTCTTATATACTATTTATATAGTTCGTCAAGTAAATATTTGGAAGGTATTAACATGTTTCTTTTTAATATTTTAAAGTAGTTAAGTTCAATGGATAGATATTCTTATTTTATTGTAAATAAACTATAAAAAATTGTATAAATTGTTCTCTTACATTCTATATTTTTTTTTAAATAAAGTTTGTGCATTATGTTATTTTTATTTTAAACAATTATTGTGTGAACACAATGTTTGCAAGATGATGTTACTTGGTAATGGTTATCAACTACAAAAGTGTCCACTCATTTAGGATTAAGTAGCGTAATTATCTTTTGAAACATATATAAATATTTTGGTTTATTGCTATATATATAAACTGTTAAAGTTTTATTTGTTATTTGACCGTCTGATAACAAAATGATCAAGTGGTATCTTTTATCCACGTTCTCTCATTTTTTTTAACTGATATACTTATTCTTCTTGTTGTCATTTACACAATTAATCACCACAATTCTACTCAGTGTGACCGAAATTGAAAGCTCCATAAAGGAAAAAATCGATGAAACCTAGAAGTGGACACTTACTTCTGTAAAATCAAATTTAAGTGGATTTCTTGATCATTATTCATTAGTTTAAAATGCATTGTACATTGAACATATTACACGTTTTTCACTCATGCATTTCTACTATATTTATGTGCATCTTAATTTTTTATATTTAATCCGCAGAAGCGTCAACTAATTAAAAAAGCGTCCCTCGAAAATCAAAAGAACAAAATTGCTGTTTTATCCAAAAAATCGAACTTGAGAATCGGGAGTCAGAAAATAGCATATATCTTCCAAATTACTGGTACCATCTATTCGGTCAAGTGCTACACACTTAAAAACAACACACACAATAGATTTTCTCAAGTGTGCCATCGCGATGGCTGCTCCAGCAGCCTGTACGCGTTTTTCCGACAATTATGATATCAAAGAAGAACTTGGAAAGTATGTTAACATAAAAGACACAAGTGAAGAGGACGAATACCATCACATTTAATTTTTGTAGGGGCGCCTTTTCGATCGTAAAGAGATGTGTCCAAAAGTCAACGGGATTCGAGTTTGCGGCAAAGATTATAAATACCAAGAAGCTTACAGCAAGAGGTAAGAAGCTCAAAAATCAGCCGTTATATACAATTAACAATATATTGCAAACTTTCCGATTACAGATTTTCAAAAACTAGAGCGAGAGGCTCGTATCTGTAGAAAATTACATCATCCTAACATTGGTACGCTACTGGAAGTATTAACGGATAATGTAGATTGATCGTAGATTGATCGTATATTGATCGTAGATTGATCGTAGATTGATCGTAGATACTAGGGATTAAAATAATAATGATTTGTATAATTAGAAAAATCTTAATAATTCGACTATTTGATAGACTGTCTTTAAATTCTTGCTATTGATCTATATTAATAGTAAAAGTTATTTACTTTAAAAAGTGAAACTTAATTATTCCATCATTTGTTTTTTTAGTTTGATAAATTAAAAATAACTTTCACTTTATAGAAATTGGAAACCGCGCGAGTCCCAGTTAAATACGCATTCCGTCTGCATTTGCATTTATCGATTTTAATGGAGTATTGACTTTCAATCACGGAAATAGTTACTAATTTCTTGTATTTTGGCTAAAGAATTATTAAATCCTTCATATTTAAAAGTCTAGTTCGAATGGGAATAATTGTTAATAACTGTTAATATTTTATTTTGAACTTCAACCTCTTTCAGTTCGATTGCATGACAGCATTCAGGAGGAGAACTATCATTATCTTGTTTTCGACCTGTAAGTAACCATCCAAATGCTACCTTAAGAGATTGTTAATAACGATGTTTTTAAATACAACAACATTCGGGTCTCTGTGAATAGAGCAATACAATGACTTGACTATTGTTTATTGAGATTCATAGTTCATCCTTTTCCCTTTGAGTTGTTATTTAACTTAAAATACATGTACGATATGTAATTCCCGAAATCTACACACTTATTTACATATACATGTAACCTTAGTACTAACACAAAGTTGTTTAAAAACCAAAACCAAAACCAAAACCAAAACAAAAAAAAAAAATAAAAATAATTCAACATAAATTTTGAATTTCCCAATGAAAATACGAGTAAGACTATCAAAAAATCTACCGAATTGACAATAAATGCATTTTACAGTGTAACTGGTGGTGAACTATTCGAAGATATTGTTGCACGTGAATTTTATTCAGAGGCTGATGCATCACATTGTATTCAACAAATATTGGAATCGGTCAATCACTGCCACCAAAATGGTGTGGTGCATCGAGATCTCAAGCCAGAGAATTTACTATTAGCTAGTAAGGCAAAGGGTGCAGCTGTGAAACTCGCTGACTTTGGTCTAGCCATTGAAGTACAAGGCGATCATCAAGCATGGTTTGGATTTGCTGGTACTCCCGGTTATCTATCGCCCGAAGTTTTGAAAAAGGAGCCATATGGCAAATCGGTAGATATATGGGCATGCGGTAAGCACAAAATATACTAAAAGAAATATACAAGTAATTGGTTCCTGTAAGATTATAATGTTAGTTCTAATATTCTTTTGTCTGGGACCGCAAATATATACAAATAATTTCAAATAATTTTATTTTTTATGTAAAAATGAAAATACGGCTAATAAGAATACATTAAAATTGTATTATTATTTTACACTGCTTTCTTAAGAAATAAAATTAATAGCTATTATTTCTTTAAATTGAAATCCACAATTATATTGCATTTTTTAATATATATTCGTTACGGGCTCTGATTTTCATTTTGCTACAACTATTACGAGTATTTTTTCTATTGTATTCTATTTACACGTATAGGTGTCATTCTTTACATTTTGCTTGTTGGCTATCCGCCTTTTTGGGACGAGGATCAACATCGACTGTATTCACAAATCAAGGCTGGAGCGTACGATGTAAGAGCTAAACTGAATTCAATTATGGAAATCAGTAACATCCATCCTATCCTTATCAATGCAAATAAACCGCGAACCCTCTGAATACGATATTGATATATTATTATTTTATTTGGTTTTTAGTATCCTTCGCCAGAATGGGACACTGTTACGCCAGAAGCAAAAAATCTAATAAATCAAATGCTCACTGTAAATCCAAATAAGCGAATAACAGCAGCTGAAGCCCTGAAACATCCGTGGATTTGTGTACGTATTGGCATTTAAAATGATTTTTGATTACAATTCATTGAATATTGTATATTTTTGAAAACTTTTAGCAACGGGAACGTGTGGCTTCTGTAGTCCATCGCCAGGAAACAGTTGACTGTCTCAAGAAATTCAATGCTCGTCGCAAACTTAAGGGCGCTATTCTGACAACAATGCTGGCCACCAGGAACTTCTCCAGTATGTTTCCTGATGCTTTGATCTATGTATTCTATGTATTTTATAAACACAATCATCTTAATCTCGGATATAGGCAGAAGCATGATAACCAAGAAAGGGGACGGATCCCAGGTGAAGGAATCAACTGATTCCTCTAGCACAACACTTGAAGACGACGATGTCAAGGGTAATTATTTAAAATTACATTTAATTAACAGATACAGAATCGATACAGATCGTATCCAATGCTATAATATTTAATGATTCGATCAATATATGCGCGGCTGTCAGTATAGGAAAGGAGCGAGGCAAATTGTTAGACATAATTGGTGCAGCTGAATAAATATCAGTCGATTCATTCAATTTATATACCTGAATATTCTAAATTATTAATGAGTTATTAAACGATCCAAATGAGATCTTTTTTCCTTTCTGTTCTCATAGGCTAGTACTCAATTGTTTATACATTTTGCTATTTATTCGCATGTGTATTTCATTTTGGTCTTCAATGTCGTTAATAGCTGTCGTATATTATTTATATTGCCTGTGACTTATGCTTTCTAATTTCATTTATTTTTCTTAAAATATGTTTTAAAAACTTTAATTCGAAATCGATGCAACATCGACCTTCCTTCCAAATCGGCATTCAAATCATATTCGGTTGTTAATAAAATAATGAAGCCTGTTAAACAATTGCTAATAGTTCTATTTGGCATATTTCAATCAAGCTGTTCGGATGAAAAAAACAAGAACTATTATAAGAACATAACATTTTTAGTTATGGTAATTCCATGATTAACATTTTAGCACATATAATATATTATTATTAATTTATTATAAAATTATTTTGTTGTTGCACCTTTATAAACTTATCAAAGAAAAAATGAGATATTGATGAACTCCATTCCTCCTTGTGTATTTGCGTGTTGATATTGGAATTTTGTCATTTCAAATATTGATTGATTGATTAAGAATATTGTGATTGAGAAATACACACGCAATTACACCCTGACTGTTTAAAGTTGGACTCCACAACACAACTGCATTTTCAATTACGAAATTTATTATTATATATTTTTTAGAAGATAAAAAGGGGATCGTTGATCGCAGTACCACAGTCATATCAAAAGACACAGAAGGTAAATTTTCACTGGCATCTTATAATTATTTTCGGTTCATTTCGATTTCGATTTGTTCTTGTTAAATATCCGCACATATACCGCACACATAATTACATCAGATCTGTCATATTAACCAGAACTAACTTACACATACCCTTGAAAGAGAATGTTAAGGTTGCTATAGCTTAAATGCATTTTCAGGCAGTTAATTAGATGGTTTTAAGACGGTTTTTTTTTTTATTAAGAGCGAAATTCAGAGTGTTGTCATTTTTAAGAGCTATTGGTTTGAAGACATTTTGTCTATATGGATTTGATTTTAATTTCAGCTGTGGAGCTTCTAACATTGGATTAAAATGGAAAACGACATTAAACAAACCTTATCTTGATACCGTGATTTGAATATTAATAATTTTGGCAGAGTAATTTAATTTAGCTTCGTACTACATGAGGGGTAGTTATGTCTAGTACTATTAATTAAATTGAAAGCAAATAATTTGTTTTTCTAAAACATGTAATTCTATAACATTACCTTCACATTACAAGAAGCTTTAAAAGACAACAGATTTAACAAATCTGACTACGATAGTACGATTTTATAACAATCGAATAATAGATGCGATGATTCATCAGTTCAATCATGTTCCTCTGCACAGACAGAAAGAGCTTCGCTTACCCAAAGGCATTTAAAATACAAAGATTGGTAATTAAAATTAATAAACATATTATAATTTACATAAACAGGTGTCTAGATATACAGACCCAGAAAATGATTTTTGTAACGACGCTTTAAAAAATTGTGTACACTTTTGTTTTGATCCCTTAAGTCAGTTTGATGTAGACACGAACTTAATTGCCCAACATTCACATTAAAATAAACAGCAGCTTCATAAATGTAACTTTCCCAGAGAGATAGGAACGACAAATCCATTGTATACACATAAACCAAGAGATCAATTAAAAATATTTCCAAATAATATTTAAAATCAAAATAAATGAAAATGCAATCAAAAAAGAGAGAGTTCTCTCAATTGGATGGAAAAACTTCAATTTTCCCTATTAAGTTTCTTGATAAATCGATAAATCATTGATAAATAAAAATTGATCAATACTTGAAGCAGTTGCTTTTCTTTGTATTTGAAGCGTCTTTGTTATTACTTATACGGAATACGTGAAATTTTCAGACAGATGTTAAAGTTGTACTCATGTTGTACTCATCGTACAAATCATTTTAAACAATAGGAACCCAGATCAAAGTAAATCCGACGACCTGCTACTCTACAACAAAGTCATTTGCCTTGCCATTTGGCATTGGCTTTACCACAATAGATGCGAATACTAATGTCAATGTCAATGTCAATGTCACTGACAATGTCAATGTCCATGTAAATGCCTGCAACAATGGCCCACTTACAAACCAGATACTGTCAAAGTCCCGCCTCAGAGGTGAGTATGGTCACATTCCTTGGTATGGCCCTTTATTGCTTGGCATATCCAAATTTCAAATATCCAAAAACTTAAACTTCTGTAAAACAAAATAGTGTCGCTATATGAAACAAGTATTGAATTATGTATATGTATTATATTCTATCTTTCTTTCTCTCTCTCTCTCTATTTCTGATCTATTGCAGATCGCATACTTAATTTTTGCTGTTTATCTAATAAAGGGAACAATTAATTTCGGCTGCGAGTATGTATTGCTTCCCCCCGCAATTTTTCAATACTCTAACTCAAGTACATATTTGTATCTTCGTGTATAAAAACATGTGTTCGGCATCGTATTTTTGTATCTACATTATATACATAAGTATATGCTAGCTTGGATAAAAAATAAAAATTGAAAGCTTGGGCAGACTTCTACATTCATTGTATTTTCTGACAGTTGAACATTTTTCGCATCAAGAGTAAATTTGAATACATTTGATGAGCTTTAGCTTGAATATTCAATATAAATATGTAGAGGGTAGGTCGGTCTCAATCAGTTTTCAAAATGATGTATTGGGTGAACATTTGAAATGTCCTTCCATTTATTTTCTATATAAATAAAGAAGTAACTGAATAAAAAACATATATAATACACGAACCTTCACATTGAATTTTCGTTTCCTTTAATGTCATGTTCATTTTATCTACATATATGTACATAAAATATATATTTATGTATATATATAAATAAATATGTATATATAAATATATTTGTACATATGTGTATGAATGTGTGGTTTTAGAAATAAGGATTGTGTGTCCTGCAAAAACTTGCCAGCAAATCTCAGGAAATTCACAATGCTCTTCAGGTATGTATGTACAGCCATTCCATAACCGAAATGCCTTTACCAATTTATTCCATTTTTGCTTTGTTTGTTTTCATCAATCACCCGCATGCCTATTGTAACTAACTAGCAAATTAATAATCGTTCATTTCTAAATATAATATAATATAATATTTACGTGGACAGTCAAAAAACTTCTTAGTTGGAACATAGCTTAGGTTGTAGCTACACAGAGGATACAAATCAAGAAGTTTGTACTCAAAACGCCACTTTTAAAACTTTATATCTCAATAAGTAGAAATATTCTGAACTCGAGGATATCGATCTTAATTCAAGACCGATATTTTAAGAACAAAATTATAAGAGTGAGGGTAAAAAGCTTCAGTTAGTGTGTAAGCATGAAGACTGACTACAGAACGAAAGATTGCAGGCTAAAGTATTTTAAACAAATTTTTAGTAATTCGTACTTACATTAAATATATATTTTAAGTTTTGAAAGTACTTCACCCGAGTTTATTTGAAGCTGCTCATCAAAACTGCTAAAATAAAGTTTTTACGAGGCTTACATAGTTTAAAATCATATGGATAGAGAAAAACACACCTTTCAAACAGTGTTTAACACTGAATTTTGGGATTTAAATTACAGGATTATCAGGAGTGTCAACTATGTATATATTTCAATGAGAGAAGCTGAACAAATTTGGAGATTTCTAATAAAATATAACACACATATTAGGTCACATTCCAGAAGTTTTGTTTTGATTTTTCTTGTGTGTTACTGTATATTTAATTATATCTTATTCTACACTGCATAGTAAACTAACCACGATATTACAATATATATTTAACTAGAACATAATATATTAGATAATTCATAAATTACTTAAAATTGTCATCCAAGTCTTAAGGTCTATGCTATAACATCTTATGTCTTGTATATTACAAGTACGCGTCTGCGCGGCTTTAAATTATCACAAATATTAACCTTTATGTACTTGTATTGAATTTAACACATTTCCTTTTCGTATTTATCTTTATTTAATTATTTCTACCGTACTCCCGGGTACTTTGGTAACCCTTTGTGTTTGGAGATTGTAAATTTCATTTTTAGAATAAGCGAAGTGAATAATATGTAATGTATTTTATGCGAATCTACGGAGGGACTTCATAACTATTCAAAATGATAGATGTTAGAAGTCAAGCCGTTATAATTTAATTTATCTGTAGCGTAGTTTGACTTCATGATTTGTTTTTTCTTTTACAATTTACAATTTACCTATTATTTTATTCATATTAAACAAAATTATTTAGTTTGTTGTGTTGTGATTGTTCTGTTACACTGTTTCATTGGAACGTTGGTTGGTTCGTTGGATCGTTGAAATGTAATTCTCATCCTACTCTATCGTAATCGTATCGTATCGAAAACTTCATCCGTGGTTGTAATCTCTGTGCAACAGTTAATTGATTAATTTACATTAAATATATGTGAATAATAATTATTACTATTGAATATCAACTTAATTGATTCAAAGCAGCCAGACGACAGGAAATAATCAAGATCACAGAACAGTTGATTGAGGCAATCAACAGTGGTGACTTCGATGGATATACGTACGTTTTCTCTTCTTCATATTACATATTGAAATATATCAATCTATTGATCAATTTTCTATATAATTACTATAATTTACTCCAGTAAAATATGTGATCCACATCTAACTGCTTTTGAACCAGAAGCATTAGGCAATTTGGTCGAAGGAATTGATTTTCACAAATTCTATTTTGAAAATGGTAAGTGATAAGTGATTGGTATAAAATATATGCTTAATATCAATTAATTGAATTATATTTGTAATGAACAGTTCTTGGTAAAAATTGCAAAGCCATCAACACTACAATATTGAATCCCCATGTTCATTTACTGGGAGAAGAAGCTGCTTGCATCGCCTATGTGAGACTTACACAGTACATTGACAAGTGAGTATTGCTACTACATTATGTATTTTACATTATTCATACTCAAATTAACATTTGTATTATATATACTTTTCTTTGTGATCCCGTGTAAGTAAGAATCAAACTAAAAGTCACTCACCTGCCACAAGTAGAAAGGCTTCAGATCAAAAATCTAGGATTGATTCCCACCCTGCTAAAGATATAGCCCAATAGTTACATATGAATTAATTAATATAATAAAATGCATTTCCGGTCAATGTTTTCAGATATGTTTAAATGTTTAAATTCAAATGAAAAATTATTTTATTTTATTAATATTAATATTAAATGTAATTCAGAGTAATTTGCAAATATAATGAAAATCGTTGACTGAATTCTTTGCAGGCAAGGCCACGCACACACTCATCAATCGGAGGAGACACGTGTCTGGCATAGACGCGACAACAAGTGGCAAAATGTCCACTTTCATCGCAGTGCATCGGGCAAGATCAGTGGGGCAACGACATTTGATTTTGTGCCACAGAAGTAAGCGAACTCGGACTCGGACTTGGACTCGGACTCGGACTCGGACGTGGACTTGGACTCGAGCACGCTAATCTGAATGTTGGATCAGAGCTAATA
The DNA here is from genome assembly GCA_018901795.1 of Drosophila sp. st01m. NCBI lineage: Eukaryota > Metazoa > Arthropoda > Insecta > Diptera > Drosophilidae > Drosophila > Drosophila sp. st01m. The sequence continues at coordinate 359,977 of JAEIFG010000477.1, read as the reverse complement.
GCTAGAAGTATGCAAATTAGCTAGATAAATGAAGTGTGCACATAGATAATGGAGTATGTGCAGCATTACAATCAGCATAATGATCAGCAGCAACACTCGACTCCCGTCTACTGTCACTAATGTCTAGTCACTTACATAAAAATGAAATAAATGATTAATTGGAACTAAAAAAAAAAAGGAGCTAAACGTAAAAGTTGTCAAACCAAAGTTCATATTGCTCTATTTTGTTTTGTTTTGTTTTGTTTTGTTTCGTTTTCGAATCATCCCCGAATCCGAATGTATGTGTTACGTGTTACGAGTATCTTAAATTTATGATTGTAGTAGCAATGTGTCCAGAAAATAAACAAACAAGTACTCGTATATAAAATACAAATAATTTGTAAACCTGTGAAGATCAAATAAATATCCGACCACGCATACACACACACTAAGATACACCCACACACAGAAACATGTACCTATAGAACTCAACAACAACATCAATAAGCACCTCAAAATTTTTTTAATTCAATTGGTGTATTACCAATTACCAAAAATACAAACATTTTTATAGAAGAACAGTAACAGTAACAGTAAACAATGCATATACACATACATCTAAGCCTGGTTAGCTCCAAGCTTTAAACACGAAAGTAAGATCTCTACTAATACAACTTTGCAACAAATTTACAGCTAAACTCTCCGCAAACACACACACACACACACACACACACATCCATACGGACAAACAAACTTGTTTAAGCATACTTGTTTAAGCATATCTAATACTGACATGTTCTTAACTTTCAAAATTCAGATACCATATATATATATATATATATATATATATATATATACATCTATAAATATATGATAATCGAAATGAGCAAGGAAACTACCATACATACATACACACAAAATACATATACACACTTAAAGTTATTATGAATGCATATACAAAATTGCAAGGCATTAGTTAATTAATAGCATTAACAAATTTCTCTATACCAAAAAAACAAAACATTATTATAAAACATCATTATTAAACTCAATAAGAAGTAAACAAAAATAAAGAAATAAAATGTAGCTAATTATTAACAAAAAAAAAAAAACGTATAAATTATAGCTGCAATTTATTGGTATCTGAAATTTGTGAGCCAAATCTAAGAATAAGTATCGAAAATTAGGGAAAAGTATTCCTACTCATCCTAAGTAAGGTCTTCGATGCGAATATAAATATTTACTTACTTGCAAGTAATATATGAAGTATATGTATTTACATATAAAACATTTACAATAATACAAACAAAGAAACAGTAAAATTAAAAGTTTTAGCATAACTACATTATTGTTCTTATTATTATTATTATTACTATTACTATCATTATTATAATGAGAATTTCTATAAAATTTTATTCGAATTTTATATAAATATTACAATGCTAAAGCTACAAAAAAACATTTAGATAAATGAAAGGAACTTCAAACACTAACAATTTAAAATGTCGACGATGTATCAAGTTATTATTGTTCACTCTAGTAATTTGTATTGTTTTTGCAGAAAGTAGGCTAAGTCTCTATACAACTATGTAAATCTGATTGTGTATATTTCAGTATATGTAAAGTGTGTATATGAGTGTGTATGCGTATCACATAATCATTAAGATTATAGTTGTGCACTAAACCAAAAGAAAAAAATGAATTCAAAGGGAAATAAAGTGAAACAGCTTACAGCACCCAAAATTTCGTGAAAATAGAAATTAAAATAATTATTAAATTATGAACGCTTCAACGTTATATTTCAGAGGTCGCAAATAACAGTCAACATATATATTTGAAGCTGTCTTCTTATCTCAAAAATGAAATAAAATTAAATATGTATGGCCCCTGTTTTTGTCCTTTAATTTTGGACCTTGTGCTGAGCAATTACACAAACGAGCCTAAACAAATACAAGTTAATATAAAGTTTTCTACTAGCTCACATAAAATGTGTGTTTTAGCGAGCACAACGAAATAAGTGGAATATTGAATTAACTTTATTTGCATATGATCAAAATTAACAATAATTTTTATGAACTTTTGCGACCTCTGCTATATTCAACAAATTCTATATACAAACTGTTTTAGAATATGAATGCATTTACAGCTTATGCATGTATGTAACTCTACAAGTGGATAATTTTCATTGTATCTCGAAAACGATCTATTTCAAGTCAATGAAAATTTATTCACTTTCTGTGACTACGATTTGGCGATATCACATCGAGTATTTATTTGCATAAATCTATGCATACATATATGTATGTACATACATTTATGTGTAAGTATGTACGTGTATATACATATGTGGAAAAATGTCACGAGTTTCTTTGTTCATTGTTAAATTTTAATATTAAATTAAATTCACGTACATACACCTACAAAAAACAAACAAACAAACAAACGTTATAAAAACGAAACATTTTTAAACGGGAGCTCTAAAGATAAATGCTGTTGAATGTCGTAATTGCATTTTCAATTAATCCATATTTTGAAAAATAAAGAAAACAAAATTAATAGGATAAAATATAAATTAACAATTTTCTAGTTATTAAAATGTTTTCTTAAAAATATATTCTAAACCATACTTATGATATAAACACAATTATAACAACAAATATAATTACAAATCATTTCCACTTTTCAAAACGATCGATCTGTTGTTAAGAACACTATGAATCACAGAACAGACACTAAAAAAAATTGTCTAACTAAATTGTTTAGTGAATGTCTCCAAAAAAAAAAAGCAAAACAAAAACAAATAACGATAGCCTATTCAAATTAATTGCTGTAGTTGATGTCCTTTAAATGCATACTATAATAATATTTGAAATAAAAAAATACGCTAATAACGATAATAAACTCTACAAATAAATATTCATTATATCATATTTATGATTTATCAAAATACAAATGCATACTTAATAAATATTACAAATATCATTCAATTCGAAATGGAATCTAAGTGTATTAAAAACCAATAGATTTGTGTTAGTACAGAACCGGCTTAAGGCAACTAGAAATGTATAGACGAAGAGTTAAGAATTTGCTGCGACTAAAACCTTTGCTAACTCACCTGGCTAATGAGACAAGGGGGTCGAAGTGTGAGGATGAAAATTCAAAAACCCGATAATATTGACACCCCATTTTCCGTATACCGTTGGAAAGGTCTTTGTGAGAGCTTTTAATTTTTTTTAGTCTCCGATTATATAGAAGCTTATAGGCGTTTGTCTTAAATTTTTGCCGATTTTAGATAAATTGACACTTGACTCTTTATCAAACTTCATTATGCTACAACAGTTTTGCTGATCAAATTTATTTTGTACATAAATGTAAATACATTTATTTAATTTTACAAAAAATATACTATACTAATTCATTTTAAAATAAAAATAATAATTTAACTTCTTTCACTTAGATGAAAAAACGAGTGAAAATTTAATGTTCCCGTACAAATTAACTTTATCCAACAATAATTAAAATAATTTTGAGATTCATATCTTATTGCAATCCCTATAAAAAAAACTAACCCTAATCTGAAAATAGGCTTGCGCTTTGTCGTCTCCGGAGACATGATATCCCTCAAACTACTTAATATATTAAAAGACTTGTTTATATTTAATTAATTTTTATTGTTTCCTCTAAGGTTTGAAATTGGGTAATTTCTGTGACAACTTTAATGCTTAGTTCAATTGAATATTTAGTTCGCAAGGATCATATTTGGTAGATGCAGCTTTTTAGGCAGCTTCCTTGGCGAGGCGATCGGCCTTTTCGACGACTTCTTCAATTGGTCCAACCATGTAAAACGCAACTTCTGGCAAATGATCGTATTCGCCAGCCAAAATCTGTGAGAAGCCCTTAATAGTTTGCTCCAATGGGACAAGTTTTCCAGCATGACCGGTGAAGACTTCAGCGACCTGGAATGGCTGGGACAAGAAACGCTGGATCTTGCGGGCACGCGCGACTGTTAGCTTGTCTTCTTCGGACAACTCATCCATACCCAGAATGGCAATAATATCCTGCAGAGATTTATAATCTTGCAATATCTTTTGCACACCACGAGCGACATTGTAGTGCTCCTGTCCAATGATGTTGGGATCCATAATACGAGATGTGGAATCCAAGGGATCGACAGCTGGATAGATTCCCAATTCAGCAATGGCACGCGACAACACAGTGGTGGCGTCCAAGTGAGCGAATGTTGTAGCTGGAGCTGGATCAGTTAAATCATCAGCTGGCACATAAATGGCCTGTACCGAAGTGATGGATCCCTTTTTGGTTGTGGTAATTCGCTCCTGCATAGTACCCATGTCAGTGGCCAATGTCGGCTGATAACCGACGGCTGATGGAATACGACCCAAAAGGGCAGACACCTCTGAACCTGCTTGGGTAAAACGGAAAATGTTGTCAATGAAGAGCAAGACATCTTGTCCCTCCTGGTCACGGAAATACTCGGCAACGGTCAGACCAGTCAAAGCAACACGAGCACGAGCGCCTGGAGGTTCATTCATTTGTCCGTACACGAGAGCGACCTTTGATGTCTTGTCCTTGAGCGAAATGACACCGGATTCAATCATTTCATTGTACAGATCGTTACCCTCACGAGTGCGTTCACCGACACCAGCGAATACGGAGTAACCACCATGGGCCTTGGCCACATTGTTGATCAGCTCCATAATCAGCACAGTTTTGCCGACGCCAGCGCCGCCAAAGAGACCAATTTTACCGCCCTTGGCATAGGGAGCCAAGAGATCGACCACTTTGATGCCAGTTACAAGAATCTCCTGCTCCACAGACATGTCAACGAATTCGGGTGCCTCGGCGTGTATGGGAGCGGTCTTATCGGTGGGAATTGGACCACGCTCATCGATGGGCTCACCTTAATATTTATATAATTTGTTATTGTATATTAATGTATGTTTCTTTTTGCTTGATGTACTTACCAATGACATTGATAATACGTCCTAAGGTTTCAGCACCAACTGGAATACGGATTGGGAAACCAGTATCAAGAACCTTCTGTCCACGTACCAGACCCTCAGTACCGTCCATGGCAATCGTGCGCACGGTGTTCTCGCCCAAATGTTGAGCTACCTCCAGTACCAAGCGTGGGGAACGATTGTCAACCTCCAATGCATTCAAAATTGGTGGCAAGTTCTCATCGAACTGCACGTCAACGACTGCACCAATTACGGCCACAATTTTGCCATTAGCTCCAGCGGCCGCTTTAGCAGCTGCCTTGGCGGCATGGCCACGAGCTGGAGAGTTCAAATTTAAAAAAATAATTACATTTTTCAAGTAAAAGCCATTTTCAATGAATTTTCTGTTACGTCACAGTGAAGGACTCAAACTATTTTTTATATTGTTATTAAACAGAAATTTTCAAAAATCATTAGAATATTTAAATATCATTTAAATACTTTTCATCGTTGACATTTTTCGAGACAGTAAGTCTAATCATAACTAGTTACACTGAAGTTGAAAATCACTTGAAGTAAAATGTGAATTATGGATATACTTATGTAAGTAGATCAAGTTCAAATATTATATGTAATATTCAATTGGTTTTTAAATAGTTTAACACTTTATCTGTATCTATTCGTGTAAAGTTAAACGCTATATATTTTATATTATTATGCAATCAGTTTTTTCTATTCTATTCATTTTATGTTAGGTTATGTTCGGATTTTGACAAATAATTTCAGTAAGTTTTAATAGCCGATAGCCATTTAGAACATATGCAAACATGTGTCTTGATCACTTATTAAATTACATTCTTTAAATCTGATTTTCTTTACTACTTACACAATTGCCCCAAAAATGGCAGCAAATTTTTATCAGCTTTAGCGGCAGCACGTAACGCGAACATTTTTCGACCTACTGACGGCGTATTATACAAACTTCTCCTTTTCGTCGGAATGTGAATACATAACTTTTTCACACCGTCGCATTCGTCGATAGTAATGCTTGCATATGAAAATATATCGATATTTTAGTTGTCTTTGTATCGATATTCCATGCACTATATTGAAAAATATATTATTCTTACCATCTATTTTAATTATAATAAATAAGTTCCTTATAAAATGATAACTAAGATTAGAATACACTCTACTAGCCCATCGACCATTTATTCTATTAATCGGCAAGCTCTCGATAATCGTTTCATTCCTACATACACGTTTATATATGCACATGTACGTACACATATGATATAGATGAGAAGACTACTTTTTTTTCTCTTAAAATGTATTAAACTACAGTGGCCCACACCTTATTTCAACCAGCACCTAACAAAAAGTTTGTTGGGTTATAAGATCTAAACTATTGGGGATATTCAAAAAATTTAAACGCAGGTTGTTAGTATGATGTTTTAACTAATGCAAAATCAAATCATTTGTTTTAAAAATATATTTTTCATATTTTAAAATGCCCATTTCCGTAAAAAAAAACTGCTGAGATGGTTAGATTTAGTGATTCTACAGTTCAAAACATCATATACCCTGGGATAAAAATCACGCAGCAGCATAATGCGAACAATTTCTGGGTGGCATGGCTTGCCCAAATTCTCCTTGACATCGTCGACCACTTTTCGAACCGATAGCCTCGGGTTGTCCCGGATTTTTTTCACAATTTCTACCTTTATTCGTGGGTCCTATGTTCACGGATAAATCGGTACATAATGATTTGAACTGTAGAATCACAAAATCTAACTATCTCAGCAATTATTTTACGGGAATGGCCATTTTGAAAGTGTTTGAGAACATTTTTCCGCTGCCATTGATCACATTTTAATAAATTCAATTTACTGTAAGTTAAGTTCTCAAAATTCAGCACAAATGTACTTCTTCACACTGCGAAAACAGTGTATAATGCATAGAAGAAGAATTTATCCGTGTATTGCAAAAGAACGGGTTTTTAATCAGCTGCAAAGTTAATGGTTGAAATAAGCTGCAGAACTGTTTTTGTCTAATTTTCTAGGTTTTAAGCATTATAAAATATTTAAAAAATAAATGAATTCATTTTGCTTTAGCTAAAACATCATACTAACAACTTGCGTTTAATTTTTTTGGATATTCCCAATAGTTTAGATCTTATAGCCCAACAAACTTTTTGTTAGGTGCTGGTTGAAATAAGGTGTGGGCCACTGTACATACATACATATATGCAGATGCAAATAATTTCGACTTTATGAATATTAATTTTAACGCAAAACAAAGGCGTCTTTAAGTTCTTGATTTTGTTTGTCGATACAATTACTTGATTGTCTGTATGTATTTATGCTTACATGGATTTGCGATCCCAAACTTACAATTTACAACTTTTGTTATTAGTTTTGCACAAATCTAAGCCGAGCAGGTGGTCCATCATAAGTAGCAGCTGCAAAAATCACCAGGGAAAACCCACGTGCTTGTTGATGCGTATATATACATATTTGTATTAGTATTATCAATTGTCTGCAAATATCAAAGAAGGAATTGCAAGGAATTTACTAAATCAAGACTGACTTTATTTTCAAAAATCATGTAAAACAGCAATTGTATTGTTGAAACATTTTATTGATATTACTTCATTACATCTTTACTCTTTCAGTTTTCAGTATCGGGTTCGTACCGATCATGTCCTATTTATCAAGAGCAGAATTGTTTTTGATGGCAATAACGCACTCTTCGTCACAGGCTTTCATCACGGTGCACAGAATATCCTTGCCTGCATCGAAATCGGTGCGCAGAGAAGTGCCTAGTGCTCCCTCGGGCAACTTGAGGTCCTCACGAACATCTCCATTATCGTTCATTAATGAGAGGTAGCTATCATCGCTAATGTCGTTAAGTTGGTAATCCTCGCGTTTTACATGAGGCACATCCATATTATGGGTGGAGGGGCAAATATCCTCATACTTCTTCTGATTAAATATGTCGATGCCAACAAGGTGGACTTTGGCGTGGCCATGTTTGCCCGTTTTAGAAGTAGACATATCCACAATTTTGCATGGGCGTCCCTTAAGCATTACGTATCCATTTTTGCGCAGGGCTGAGCATTGCATTGGGAAGGTAGTAGCTGCTCCTGAGTCAACAACTGCAAAATCGGTGTCATCGTGGTCGGACATTTTTAAACAATGTTTCTTCTTAAAAAACTTTACACGCGGCACGCTACGGAAGAAAAAGAGCTGGTAGAGTGGTCACACTATAGAGATGGACAATTTTCGCAAACATTGTTGCATTTTGTCAGAATATCGATGTTTCGAGTCGATGCAGCAATTATGGTTGCACGCAGATAGTTGATCATTGTCCAACACTTGCGAAATCGCCATATCGATACTTTAATGTATCCGACATCTTGAAAATTGAAGAGTTGCATTCCAGTTCGTCGGTGTATGTTTGTTTAATATGATTGTGTGTGAGTGTCATTCTGATGCCACAAAAAAGTATATGTACATTTATATTGCAAAAAATCAAGTTGCAAGTGTTTTTCTGCTTTTAAAAAACTATACTGCGAATTAAAATAAAAAATATAACATTATTGCGCCGAATTACACATGAATATGTGCTTGAACAATATATAAGAAGACATGTACGCCCATATAGAAATGTGTTTGAATTGTGAAAAGTAAAGTATTAATTTATTAAAAAATCGTTATATTACAAGTAACAATTATGTACTTGATGTATTCACATTTCAAAGTCTTTAAAATTAATAGAATTTGCAAAATGTAATACTTTGACTTGAAGAGTAAGTATCTTTTAATGCAAAAAACATAATCAGTATGCGCATGTATTGTAGGAATATATACACACACACTCAGGTATGCATATCCTACATTTGCATTGTCATATACATCGTCATGTACATATGTACATCATCACGATATTTTCGTCTTCTATGAATGCAATTTTACATGTTATAAATTAATAAGAAAATGTGCCGATATTGTACAAATAAATCACTATCAATTCGAGTATACTTGTTATATTACATATGCATACATATTTGTTGCATTAACACTTGTAACAATGGGCGTGGTAGAATGCAAGTCGACAGTATCTTACTTAAGTTATCAGTCATATTAAGTCCTGCATATGGTGGTGAAATATTTTATTACTAATTCGAAATGTAAGGGCATGTTCAGTGTTGTTGCAACATTTTTGGTTATCTAAAACTTGGATTCTCTATTGTGTATGCATTAATAATGTTGCTATTGTTTCATATTTCCATGTATATGCAACTATCCAGACAATGCATATGCGGAAAGGCAAGAATTTCTTTTGAAAAAATGTATTTTCATTTTTATTTTTTTTTAAATTTCTTAAGAACCGAGAGCTCTATACTAATATTTTGCAAAATTAACTATGTGTTTTTTTTATTTTGTCAATACAATGATTTTACCAACTGTATGTTTGATATGCGGCAAATATCTTTGTTTAATGTTAAACCCTAATTGCTTTTATCGGTTTTAATTGGTTTATTTATAAATTATAATTAAAAGAAAATGTATTATATTCATCTCTAGAAATCAAAACGGTTGTTTTATTTGCCCATAACTTATTTGTACACAAGATGTACACCTTCAATGAGATGTTAACCAATTATTTATTTTTATAATGTATTTAAATTATTTTAATAAAGTGGTTTACGAAGATAGTTTTCTTTAATAAATTTAATTAAATTCACTGACAATTCTTTATTTAGCTAATAAGTTTTAATAGTTTTTTTTTATTTAACTCCTAGTAGTTGGAATTTTTGAAGAAATAAAAAACACTACAAATTATTAATAGTTAAGTAAATTGTTGAATATAATTAAGTTAAATATGTTACTACATGAATTACTATTCAGTACTCATTTATATTATTTTACTTTGTTATGTGCAATTGCAGATAAAATGAAATTATAATGTGGCATGTGGAAGTTAACGCATTCGAAGTCAAGTCGAAGTACACACACATCTGTAATGATAGATAATGGATATAGCAGAATACGCTTTTTGAAACGAATTTCCTTCAAGCGTAAATAAACATTTATTATAATCTTAAGTTGGCAACAGAAACAATAACAATATCAAAACCGACGAACATAACCAAATCCCTTGGCTGCTGTTGACAGATTTCGAATCACATTTATCGCCTTTGTGGCGATTATCTTTTGATTGTGGAAATGAATATGCTACTCTATATTGTGGTATGGGTAACAAGTTTGTTAAATCTTCATCTCCATCTATCGCAATTACCATTTGCCCAAGGCCAAATTGTGCATATAACAAAAAATCGCAATGAACCTCCGGAAATGCCATCAGTAATGGCTTTACGAGGAGCCGGCGCCGATAGGATTGGAAGGAGTGATGGAACACTTAAAGTCAATTTAACGGATACTGCTGACGTTGCTGGTAATGGAAATAGAAATGGAAATGGAAATGGAAGTGGAAGTGGAAACTTGATTACTAGCAGCATTATTACAAATGTGGCCAAATTTGATACGATGCTCAATCATCTGCTTGTGGATACGATAACAGGACGCGTTTTTGTTGGGGGCGTGAATCGGTTGTATCAATTGTCGCCAGATTTGGAACTGCACGAGACTGTGAAAACGGGTCCCCAAAATGATTCCGTTGAATGCACCATACTCGATTGTCCGCTCAATGCGGTTCGCAAGCCGACAAATAACTATAATAAGGTGTTACTTATTGATCGGGCCACTTCACGTTTAATTGCATGCGGATCATTGTTCCAAGGCACGTGTACGGTTAGAAATTTGCAAAATGTTAGTATCGTTGAACATGAAGTGCCAGATGCGGTTGTTGCCAATGATGCAAATTCATCAACGGTGGCTTTTATAGCGCCAGGGCCACCACAACATCCAGTGACAAATGTGATGTATGTCGGCGTTACATACACAAATAATTCACCTTATAGAAGTGAGATACCCGCGGTTGCCTCACGATCTCTAGAGAAGACGAAAATGTTCCAGATTGCCTCATCGGCTGTCACAACGGGCACACGAACATTTATCAATTCATATGCAAGGGAAACGTATTTGGTTAATTATGTATACGGTTTTAGTTCAGAGAGATTTTCATATTTCCTTACAACACAATTAAAGCATAGTCATCATTCATCACCTAAGGAGTATATTACGAAGCTTGTTCGAATCTGCCAGGAGGACTCCAATTATTACTCGTACACAGAGATTCCAGTGGAGTGCATCAGTGATGCTCAGGGCGGAACCAAATTTAACTTAGTTCAAGCTGGTTTCTTGGGCAAACCCAGCTCTGATCTCGCTCAGAGTCTCGGCATTACAATACAAGACGATGTCCTCTTTGCTGTCTTCTCAAAAGGCGATAGCAACATTCCTACCAATAACTCGGCTCTTTGCATATATTCCCTAAAGTCAATTCGTCGCAAATTTATGCAAAACATCAAATTCTGTTTCAATGGCAATGGCATGCGTGGACTTGATTTCATTTCACCGAGCATGCCCTGTGTTTTAACGGTACGTATCTTTTAATTTATCTGTAAAGTTGATATATATGTTTTTTGAATTAAGTTCAATGGACTAATTAGTAATGACACTAGTTATAAAAGATAATGTTATCAAGCAATTTAGTGCAGTTTATATTTCATTACTTATATTTGCCAAGTAAATATACTAAATCTGAATGCTTTTATCGCTGCAGAAACTGCAAACGATCGGCGAAGACTTTTGTGGCTTGGATGTGAACTCGCCGCTGGGTGGAGAGCAACCGATTACCGCCGTTCCAGTGGCAATGTTTAACACGAGGCTTACGTCTGTGGCAGCAACCAGTACCAGTGGCTATACGGTGGTGTTTATTGGAACAGTTGATGGATATATTAAGAAAGTTGTCGTTGAATCGTCGACAATTGCCAATGAGTATGCCAGTTTGGCAGTGGACGTCGGATCAGCGATCAATCAGGACATGCAATTTGATAATCAGAATCTATACATTTATGTCATGTCGGAGCGTAAGGTATCCAAAGTGAAGGTCTATGACTGTGCGGACTTTGGGACATGTGGTGAATGCCTTGGTGCTAAAGATCCATATTGTGGTTGGTGTTCGCTTGAAAATAAATGCACTCCGCGCTCTAATTGCCAGGATGACGCGAATGATCCATTGTACTGGGTCAGCTATAAGACCGGCAAATGCACGACAATAACAAGTGTGGTGCCGCATCAATTACAGAGAACCACCGCCCGCACTTTGGAGCTGATTATCGATCATTTGCCGCAGCTAAAGGAGAATTTAATCTGCGCTTTCACTACAGAGGACAAGGCTCTATTTACGAATGCGACTAAGAAGCGCAATGGAGTTAATTGTACTACACCGCGAACGGATATGTTACCACAAATTGAGCAAGGCAAACATCATTTTACGGCAAAGCTCTCAGTACGCACGCGAAATGGACCCGATCTCGTCTCAACAGATTTCACATTTTTCGATTGTAGCACCCACTCGTCGTGCACGCGATGTGTATCATCAGAGTTCCCTTGCGATTGGTGTGTCGAGGCACATCGCTGCACCCATGATACGGCTGAGAATTGCCGCAATGATATATTGGTAACAGGTGTCAGCCGTATTGGTCCAAGCTATCGTTCCGGTCCAGGCTTTTGTCCAACCATTAATGCTACCGGCGACGGCAGTGAAGTTCTAGTCGCCGCCGGCACCAGTAAATCCATAAAGGTCAAGGTTCATATCATTGGGCAATTCATTGTGCAGACTCGTTTCGTTTGCCAGTTTAATATCGAAGGACGTGTTACGAGCTTAAATGCCCAATTACTCGGCGATACCATCTATTGCGACAGTATGGAATTTCAATATACATCGCGATCACCGAATCTAACAGCCACATTCGCAGTCATTTGGGGTGGATCGAAACCGCTTGATAATCCACACAATATTCACGGTAAGAATTCCATAAGAATGTCATTTATTTAAAATTCCAATTTCCAACTTAAGTTTGCACTTTCAAATCTTATAACTTTGTCAATTCATGACGCATTTTAATAGGCACTGTCTTTATAATCATTGTTTGACTTTAAAGCTCTTGTCATATCTTTTTTTGATTGATAGTTGTGATATATCGATGTCGGGATATGGCTGATAGCTGTGGAATATGCTTGGCACTAGATGAAAAATATAATTGCGGTTGGTGCTCATCAACGAATACATGCGAAGTGGTTGAACAGTGCAATAAAAATAATGAGGGTAAAACCGACTGGTTAAATCGCAGCGAGATCTGCCCAAATCCGGAGATTCATTCGTTTGGTCCAAAAACTGGACCCTGGGAGGGTGGTACAAATATAACAATCAAAGGGATTAACCTTGGCAAGAATTATAATGATATATATTCGGGTGTTCGAATTGCCGGTATCAATTGTATGCCATTTCAACAGTTTTACATTGACACTAAACAAATCGTTTGTACTGTTGATAGTCCCGGCGAGCAAATGTATCGAAATGGACGTATTGTTGTCCAAATCGGTGATTATCGTGGTGAATCCAAGGAGGATTATGAATTTGTTGATCCGAAAATCTCAAATTTTCATCCCCGCTTTGGTCCGACATCAGGAGGTACTCAGATCCGTATATTGGGCAAGCATTTAAATGCAGGATCTCGTATTCAGGCGTTCATCAATGATCATTTGCCATGTAAAATCATCAGTACGGACTCGTCGCAGGCAATATGCCGCACTTCACCATCACCGGGCATCATTGAAGGACGCCTCAAGATGTCCTTCGACAATGGTCCGCGAGAGTTTAATGATTACAATTTTAAATATGTACTTGATCCAACCGTTGAGCAAGTCAGCTCTGGTCCCAGTGGACAAATTAAAGTACCAAAGGGTATTCCAGCTGGCGGCATCCGTATTGCAGTCACAGGAACTCAATTTACGAGCATCCAAGCACCAAGCATCTATGTCTTTTACAATGATCGAATGTATGCCAGTCTATGTCGAGTTCATTCGGATACGGAAATGGAATGTCCATCGCCAGTTATTGAAACGGAGGCAGGACAAATCTTTGATCCGGAGAATCCCCAGTTGCTGGAATACGGCTTCCTTATGGACAGTGTATTGCGGGTGCAGAATTTATCAAGGACACATAACAATCACTTTGAACTGTATCCGAATCCTGAATATTTCACGTTCGAGGAGCGTGTCAAATACTTTAAGAGCGAGTATCTAACAATCAACGGACGCAATCTTGACCGGGCGTGCAAAGAAAGCGATGTTGAGGTCAAGATCGGCAATGGTTTTTGTAATATAACATCGCTATCGCGACAGCAACTGACATGCCGACCACCGACGGAAGCAGCTGCTGCCAGCGATAGTCCAAGTGGACCGGAGGTGATTGTCCGCATTGGCTCATCGTTGGAGTATCGCATTGGGATTCTCAGTTATGAGTCATCCAACATTATTATGGACTGGGGCGATAATGTTGTATTTGGCGTTATTGCTGGTAGTGTTGTTTTCCTAGTGATCTTTGTTGCTCTGCTTGTGGCATACAAAAAGAAAACCTCCGAATCGAATCGTGTTCTTCGCAATATGCAGGAGCAAATGGATATTTTGGAATTACGTGTAGCTGCCGAATGCAAGGAGGCTTTCGCTGAACTCCAAACTGAAATGACAGACTTGACGGGAGATCTAACATCCGGAGGTATACCATTTTTGGATTACCGTTCATATGCCATGAAGATTTTGTTTCCCAATCATGAGGATCACATTGTCTTGCAATGGGAGAGGCCCGAGTTGTTGCGCAAAGAAAAAGGACTGCGTTTGTTTGCTCAACTTATTATGAATAAAACGTTCCTTTTACTATTCATACGCACGTTGGAGTCCAACCGATATTTTTCAATGCGTGAGCGAGTTAATGTTGCTTCATTAATTATGGTAACGCTACAATCAAAGCTTGAATATTGTACCGATATATTAAAGACATTATTGGGAGATTTAATTGAAAAGTGCATTGAAGGCAAGAGTCATCCCAAGTTATTGCTTCGTCGTACTGAAAGTGTTGCTGAAAAAATGCTGAGTGCGTGGTTCACATTTCTCTTGTACAAATTCCTAAAGGAATGTGCTGGAGAGCCCCTATATATGCTGTTTCGTGCTGTCAAGGGACAAGTGGATAAGGGACCAGTCGATGCCTGTACGCATGAGGCACGTTATTCATTGAGCGAAGAAAAACTTATCCGACAATCTATCGACTTTCGGCCAATGACTGTCAATGCCAGCATCATACAGCAGCCAATATTTTGCAATAACTTGGACATGTTGCCACCTCATACGGAGAATGTTTCTGTTAAAGTCCTTGACTGCGACACGATTGGCCAAGTGAAAGAGAAATGTTTGGAAACTATTTATAGAAATATACCATCCAGTCAAAGGCCGCGTAAAGATGATTTAGACTTAGGTAAGTCAGTTAGTCATGTTTCAATATGCTTATCGCTTCAGAAAGCGAAACTAAATGAAATTGCAATATAAATATTGTCAAAATGATATGGTATAATAATTATTATTTAATATTACTTGTAACTTCAACAGAATGGCGAACCGGGGCAACTGGACGTGTTATTTTGTATGATGAGGACGCCACATCGAAAACGGAAAGTGAATGGAAGAAATTGAACACATTGCAGCATTACAATGTACCAGATGGTGCTGGGCTCAGTCTTGTACCAAAGCAAAGTTCCATCTATAATTTTAGCATTTTATCTGATAAAAACGAAAAATCTCACAAGTAAGTTATATTTATTGTTATTTGATTCAAAGTGTAATTACCGCATTACTGTATTATCCTAAATGTAGGTACGAAACTCTGAATATATCGAAGTACACATCGTCTTCACCTACCTTCAGTCGTGCTGGTAGTCCATTAAATAATGATATGCATGACAATGGGTTGAAATACTGGCATTTAGTAAAACATCATGACAGCGACATACAAAAAGGAAGGAGAACGCGTTAATAAACTGGTCTCCGAAATATATTTGACAAGACTGCTAGCAACTAAGGGTACTTTGCAGAAATTTGTGGATGATCTTTTTGAGACAATATTCAGTACAGCCCATAGAGGTTCTGCATTGCCCTTGGCAATTAAATATATGTTTGACTTTTTGGATGACCAAGCCCTTTTGCATGGAATTACAGATCCAGAAGTGGTACACACCTGGAAAAGCAATAGTTTACCTTTACGGTATGTTCCATATATTTTTATAGTTATACAAAAATAGTTTAACTCCGATTAATGCTAATGTAATGTTCTTTTCACAGGTTTTGGGTAAACTTGATAAAGAATCCGAATTTTGTATTTGATATCCATAAGTCAAATATCGTGGACTCTTGTTTATCTGTTGTAGCTCAAACATTTATGGATTCTTGCTCGACTTCCGACCATCGATTAGGTATGACAAAAATCTTTCTTTGCTTTTCCTTTTTAAACATTAATCCGTCTTAAACATGTTCAATTGTAGGCAAAGACTCTCCTAGCTCAAAATTATTGTACGCCAAGGATATACCCGAATATCGCAAGTGGGTTGACCGATATTACAGAGATATTAGGGATATGTCGTCCATATCTGATCAGGACATGAATGCAATGCTCGCTGAGGAGTCCAGAGTAAGTAAAAATTAAGTAAATTCGAGGGCTGCTATATATAATTATGGAAATACGAATATTTATCAACGAAAATGGTTTAATTGTTTTTCAAAATATTCTCCGTCAAGACTTATACACTTTTGCAGGCGCTCAAACCAATTTTCGAAGCACTTTTCATTATTATTTATTTTCTTGATGTGTGGGAATAAAAAGAAGTCAATGCCAAGTCAGGACTGTACGGCGGATGACCCATCAATTCGACGTTTTGGCCGGTCAAAAAGGAGCTGGTTTGAGCCGATGTGTGAGAGCTCGCATTGTCATGGTGCATAATGATTCGTCTTCTCATGATCGTTTTTCGAATTTCTCCGAAGACTTCAGGCAAACAAATGGTGGTGTACCATCCAAAATTGACCGTACTACGTTGCTCAAGCGGAACAGTCGCAACATTACCAGTTTTGCCGAAGAAACAGGCGAAGTGGTTCTTCCACAAACAACTTTCGTTGGATTTGGCTCGTCTTGGAAGACCCTCACGGTCGATTGCTATTTTGTTTCGGGCTCATACACATAGATCCATGATTCGTCACCTGTGATGATCTTATAAACGTCTTTTGAAGCCCCGCGATCGTATTTTTTCAGCATTTCATTACACCAATCCACACGAGCCTTTTTTACGGCCAGGTGTTCATGCAATATCGAATGTATGCTGGTCGGAGAAATGCATAGGCATGCCTCTATCTGAAGGTATGTTACATGACGGTCTTGTATCATCAGTTCACGTACGGCATCGATGTTTTCTGACACAACGGCTGTTTTTGGACGACCTTCACGGAATTCGTCTTTGAGCAAGCGTCGGCCACGATTGAATTCGTTGTACCAGTTTTTCCACAGAATTCCATTTTTTAGCCGAGATAAATTTTTTAATTCCCTGTAAATAAAACAATTCACGATTAAATGACAAAACGTTTTGAGTGATGTAATGCTAGAAAATGTCAATCTTTCCAATAGAAATCTCAGATTACACCTAGCAACACTTAGTGTTGCCTAGGCCAGAAATATATATAGCAGCCCTCGAACTCTTTGAGAGCGAATGGTAGATATATATAGTTTGATCAGTTAATTAAAGTGCACTTGTATCCGATCAAACACCAGAAAATCGAGAATATACTATGTATACATATATAACATCACATCGATATTGATTTATTTGAATTTTCAGCTACACACAACGGAGTTTAATACCAACTGTGCTCTGCATGAGCTCTACACTTACGCTGTTAAGTATAATGAGCAGCTAACAGTCACATTGGAGGAGGATGAATTTTCACAAAAACAACGACTTGCTTTCAAATTGGAGCAAGTTCACAATATAATGTCGGCTGAATAAATCTCAACAAATTGAAAAACAAAAACAAAAACATAACAAAAAACACAAACAATATATGAGAAGAAGGATATGATACTGAATGTTTTTATGTATTATCAACCCAATTAGAATTTAGCAGGAAATGCCATTCTCCATTCATGAATTTTCATATGCATATGTAAACTGAAGTGTACCGCATGTGTAAGCCTCATAATGAATATATAGTAATACTAATAGTATGTGCAGTATATTGATATTTTCCAATATTTAACCTATATATATGTATATGTAATGTGTGTATTATATGATGCAGGGCATGATATTTCAAACTGCAAAGTAGTACTACTGCCATAAAGAACAAGACGAGAAAGGGAAAGGAAAACGAAAAGGAAAAGAAAAAGGAAGAAAATCATTAAATTAAACACATTCATTATCAATACTACAAGCAGCATTCCATTGATTGTCAGTACACCACACTTCATGTCAAAGGAAAGAATATCATAATTTTAAAATAATTCTTTGTTTATTTTTGGCATTTCTTTTGTGTGTAAGTATGCAGTTTATGTAGATGGATATATTTATATGTTTATGTATGTGTACGTACTGCATGGAAGTAATATTATGATGATAATTATTGGCTTATATATATATTTAATAATACACAATTAATCCAAAATGCAAAAATCGACTGATTACAACAGCAAGTAATTGATATTTTAATTTCAAGTTTATGTATCTATATATATGTATGTAAAATGTTATTCATAATTATCTGTATAAAAGAATGATAAGAATGATACAAATTGCAAACTACAATGTCACATGTAGTAAAACAGACGAAAATAGTTTTTGTAGTTTTTTTGTATTTATCAAAATTTCTATCTATGAATACTATGTTACCTGGTAACCCTACAGAAACTAAGCGTAACAACTAACTAACTAAACCTAATCGAATCGTACCGTAAGCTCGAGGTGCGTTACGATCCCGCATTTAACGCTGCAAACAAAAGAAAGTCGAAAATTTAATAAAAACATTATCAATTATAAGCAAGTTTTTTGACTCGAACAGTCCGAACTTTATGTGGAATAGGGAATACCAATCATTTAATTTATAGGCCATGCAATTGTATGTTTTCATTCTATTGATGTGCATTATTTTTATAAGTATCATTAAATCAAATTTTTGGTCAATGATATATTCAATAATATTTTGTATGTAAATTATTTATTTTGTACTTTTAAATTTAATCTACTTTTAAACAAAACTATTGTTTCCAATAGTGCAATGGAATAAACTTGATTCATTTAATTAATTTTGTTTATCATTTATTTTGAAATACATTTCATAAATGTTAATTGATGTTTTTATTTAGTTATTTGGTCAATTATTTTCCAAAAATGAAATAATTGAATCGTGTAGGAATGCGAATACTTACTGTACGGCATACTTATTTAGTATTCGTTCGTTTCAAGTTTCGTCTGGTCAATTTATTGCCACTAATCGAATATATATGTATGTAGATAAGTATATGATGAATGTAATATTATCGATAAGTGAGAGTTTGTAGCAGGTAAATGTTTTATATGTATGTCTGTGTATGTTCATAATAAATAAATAATTAAGCAAACTTTTAGAATTGAAAAGCATCAACTCAGAATTACGAAAAGAGCATGTAGACTTGTAAAAATAGATTTAAGTTTTTATTTTAACTTTTGGTTACTAGAAACTATATTATTTTGACTTTACATAATTTGACTGTAGCGACTTTTAATTTTTTTAATACAGCAGACCTTCGACTATTAGTATTTTTATTTATAAATTGAATTTGATCTTTGATTTTGGGAGATGCGACTAAATTTAAATCTTACAATTTTTTGTTTAGTATATGTTTTAAAAATGTATAAAATAATAATAATTCGTATACATTCGATGTGAATAATCGTCTAACTAATGGATATCTAATAAAGTCCTAAGAATATAACTCCAAATAAACAATAATTTTATAAAAAATAAAGATATATCAATAACCCACCAATAACTGCTTACAACCAACTAAGTATGTATATGAATAATCTTTAATAAATGTAATACCATCATTTCGATACTACACTAAATATTTGCAAAAACTGATTATTGATCTTTACTGTTCTTAAAAATATGTCTGCCTATTTTGCCCAATTGATCTTTTTAATATGTAGAACTGATGTTTTGTAATGCATACTGAAGACTGAACACTTTAATACAGAGTCATTAGAGTTGTTGTATTATTTTCGTTTCAATTTAATGGTATTACTTTCATGTCGTGCATGCTCCTTCTGAAATATGTTTATAGGGTGTTTAGTAAGCTATATATGTATGAACATATGTACTTTTGAACCACCGATACAAAACCATAAATACGTACACATATGTATGTATATGGTATGTGCATGTGCGTATATTTAAATAAATATATTGATATATATTATCAGGCACAGATATCTGAAAGTTTGTAATACTTATTTTTTTGCATATTCTAAAACAAGTAAATGAAACTGAAACATGAAGGAATAAATTGCGTCAATAAGTATGTAAATATCAGAGATACACTTCTTTATTATACATTAGTTGATTTAAGTTTTCATTTTAGTTTAAGAATACAATTTCTTATTACCAACTGTATAAAATATATATATGTGCCAGATAAGGTATATATATGCATACAAACATTTTTGTGGTTGTGCGTAAGAAACTTAATCTATAACCATAGTCCATAACAAGATGTACATTAATGTCTAATTAATCTAGCAATCTTAAATTTATTACGAACGGAAATTAGGAATAGCTGAATTGAATACAATACAACTCTCAGCTATAAGTATATAAATAACTTAACTCGCAAAATATAATGAAATTCAATAAATAAATATATTAAAGCTTCTGCTGTTGTCAACATATCTTTGTTAGATATATTCATTTCATTTATTTGATTATACCATCTACACATGTGAACAATTATTTATTTTATCTTTTTATTACTTAGATATCCGAATGAGAAGAAGCTTTATAAATAATTATTTCAATCTAACATAAAATAAAACGATGGTCACTTGGAAATCATTGGAAAACAAAAGTCCAATTATATTAAATTGCGATGAGTCCTAAAGCGATAAAGCTCCATATGAATTACATGTGAGCGTGGTCAAAGGTCAAATATGTATGTGTATATGTCTATGTGTGAGTCGATATGTAATTGATTCATTCGGTTTTATCGCCAGATTATAACTCTTATCAAATGTAATCTATGAGTAAAACAACAGCTCCAACTCAAACTGAAAGCTACAAAAAGTAAAACCCAAAAAAATCATAACTACAATGTAACATGTATCACAATATGATTATTGTATTTGCATCTATGTGTGTCTGTGCGTGTAAAGTATTTTAAAAAATATACGAAAAAAATTTGTAATAAAACTACAAAAATTTGCTTTGATCTATATATATTAATTTTGCTCAAAAATGTGGCATTCTTTTAGGTGGTGGTGATTATCTGGAAAATTCACACGGAGTCCAGCCAATTGGATACCATACGTATTACGTAACTACCAAAAATTGATTCCCCACTAGAGCCATTTTCGGACGATGGTTTTAATGACAGCTATACGATTTATAGATCTAATCCATCTTTCGAAACACCCGTTACATACTTTTAAGAGCTTGATTGCTTTGAAAATTAAAACTGTTAACTGCTATTACTGTTGTTCTCTTTTCCTCATCTTTATGCAATTAAGTAGGAAAGAAAATAACATAAAATAAAGTTTAAAATGAACTGTGGATGTAATGGGAATTCGCGATTTGTGGAGGCGGAAAGAGCGTGGCAAAAATTTAAAATAAACGACGACTCTTTTCTGCGTGCTTACGTTTTAAGTCAGTGTTGGTTAAAGCCTTAATTTTATGACGCGGCAACAAAGCGACACTTCTGTTGCTTACAGTGATGCTCAATCGGCTACTGCTAAACTGCTCATCTCTGACAAGCGTATATATATAAACTTTATAGGGTCGAAAATGCATCTTTCTCCCTGTTATATACATTGTAACGAACACAATATATCCTTTTACTTATATGAGTTCGATTCCCACCTTTCTAAAGCTAAAGGAGAACATAACACACTGTTAATACATATAAATGTGTTTTAAGCTCATTAAGAATGCAAACGCAATTAGCTTTACCGGTAAATAAAAATTATTTTTAATAACCAAATTTGTGGCACACTTCGAGCTGCTTTCATAAATAAAGTCCTGGCTATTATCAACGGGGCGCAGATATAGCAAAAGGAGGACTGAAAGTTAAGATCTATGAAAACGTTATCCATTAAGCTTATTAGTAATACCTTTTCAATATTCTAGGGCTTAAGGTACATATGAGTGCCAGTCATTGACATAACCAAAGAAAAGAACAGTTTAAGAAGATTACTTTTGTTTTATACATACATATATGAATTTATTATTTTCTTGTTTAAATTATTAGATATACGAGTAAACTAAAATGTACATCCAGTTGATATACACATATGTAAATTCGAACCATGGGTTAAATACATACAATACATAAATATCGATTCTATAATTAACTTTATTTAACTTAATTGTATTTCTTATTTTAGGGAGGTGCTTTAGGATGTATGGTTGGCATGGTTGTCATTGTTGAAATTGTGATTCAAATTTCGTTGCAATTCTATTCGATTTTTTATTTGATTTCGTTAGATTCTCCTCCGCTTTAAAGGATCATAATGATCTATTTTGACTTGTGGCTTAAAAATATATATCTAATTTTAAGTATGTATAAGTGTGCTTATCGAGATAACATGATGAAGTCAATTTTAAAACGTTTCGCACGAGCCTCATTCATAATTTTGTAACTCAAACCCTTTAAGTCTAGCCGAGGTTCAAAGTGTTCTTGAACAAGAGAATCAATCCTTTTTGATTTTTGGATAACTATATTTTTTGCTTCCTTGTAAAGATTATAAATACAAAGCCTCTCTTAAATAGTACTTTTCGATTCTTATAATAAATAATAAGGTAACAACTTTCATAAATATTTTTTTTTTTTTAATTTTGAAGGTGATAACCTAGTAACTTATGAGATACATTTGTTTTTGGTCAACTCAAGGAGATTCTCTTTGGCTACTAGTTCAGGAAAAATAAAAAGACTTTGAAGGCAACCAGACATCAAATTGCGTTTACAGCGTCCTAATCGCTTATATATATACTTCTGACAGAGATCTTTGAAGTGTGTGTTGAAGCTGATCAGATATAAAGCGAAAGATTCGAGATCAACATCTTTCCAACAATTTCCTTCCCTCGATTGGAAACTAACTTTGCGTTGATTGAAAAATGTCAGTTGGTAGAAAGAGAGAAATTCTTAATGATTCGCATATATTTTTCTATTAGATTTAGGTTTATATAGTCTTGGTCTTTCTGATTGTAAAATTTAATAGAAGTCAATTAATTTGAATTTAAAATTGAATTTGAAACCCGTTTTTTGCTAAGCGTACCAGAAAAGAACAAGCAAACAAACTATTGATTTGACATTAAAATTCATGTCTGATGATGAACTGACTCTCTTACAGAAGATGACAATGGACTGACGAGGGATAACTACTCGTGTTCTGCAGATTGACGGTTTGGCCACTCAGTGCAGGAGCGGCATACTGGGAGGATGGTGGTGTTGACATCACGGATGATACAGATGGAGTTGTCGGTGGAGTCAGGTTGCGATTTTGACATGTTGACTTTTCTGTCAAGTTAAAGTATATGGCTGAAGATGGACCTAATTGTGGTATAATCATTGGTGGGTTTTCCATATCCATAGAGGGCTTTCTGCCAATTGGATGCCCCTGCTGATGCTGATGCTGCTCCTCCACGACATGGGCAACAGCAACTGCAGCAGCTGCTGCCGCTTTCGATAGAAGCTCCGTTGGCAAACTGAATATTGAGGATCACTGAAGTCGAGGCCAATAGTTACTGCCAGTCAAATCGGAGACATTTTGTGTCGATATTTGTACAGGTACCGAAACGCCGGCGGAAATCACTCCTGAAAAGTCCAACAATCAAATCATTATATGTTTTATTTGTAGCCGTAACCAGTTTCATAAACCATTGGTCAGTAAACAGTACCTGTATTGGCTGTTGTCACTGCAGAGCTGTTCCCATACACTCCATGCTGTGGGGGCTGCTGATGAGCCGCTGCTGGATTGCATGCTGCATTCCTCGGGTGGGCTGCATAGGGTGTTCCCAGGGATAGAGGATCATGGAACATGTATGGATAACTATCCCGTTGCTGCAAGCATGTGGGCGTCATTGAGCTTAATGACGATGTCATCGAGCTGAAAGCAAACGCAACACACACAAATGAGTTTTCATTTCAGTTATTAATTTGAAGCTATGTTTTGTGCATTGAAACTCACTTATAATTTTCAGCCATAGTTGCGATGGGTTGCGGGATGGATGAGTACATTGTGTTGAAACCAGTATTTAGGGGCAAGCGGGGGCAACGGCTTGGAGGGGCGGACTCTCGGAATTGGTATGCGCAGTGCTAACATCTCCCCCATGAATCTGTAATTAAATATTTGTAAACACTCATGTACTATGTATTCGATATTTTGTGTGTTTCATGCGCTACACTTACTGTTGGACCATTCGAAGACTCAGCTAGACTATTGTTGTTGTTGTTGTTGCTACCTGGATGGGATGCTGAGGCTGCCTCCGATCCAGCTGAGCTAACAATGCCGGCACTAGCATTGTTGGCCGCTGTCGCATTGGTGGGTGCAGGGCCTCCAGAGGGAATATTTGTGCTTGCTCGTCCACTGCTACCAACCACATTATCAACAGAGCGTCGTTGAGTTCGCAGTTTTTCCTCCCTTCGCCATTTGGCCCGTCGGTTTGAGAACCATACCTAATTAGGAAATGCATTCAAATAGTAAGTATCTGAATAGATCGCCAATTGCTTGCACGTACATTTAACAAAAGCCAACAATAACAACATGACCAGAAAATCGCAAAAAAAGATGGAAAACATAAAAACAACTCAATATTAAAACATCTCAACTTTACACATTGTTTCATCGATAATTATCATCATAATCATAATTTATCGATCAACTTGTGCGTAAGTTATTTTAATTGATGCTCGATAAATATGAGTGAGCAAAGCTGCAAGTTCAATATATCAAAATATTTTACTCAAAACAGCAGTTGTTGTTGCAGTTCGATTTTCACATGAAGAATGAAGGATGAAGGATGGAGGATAAAGAATGTGACATCAATAAATTGTCAAGTGCCACAATTCGTTTCATTGAGTGGAGTCTCAAGCGCAGTATTTATAAGCTGGCAGTCGACAGAACCCTTGGAGTTTTAGCAATTTGGTGACAAAAGGGTGAATGGGATTACAGTATTTGTTATGCTTTCATATTTTCATGGATGACATTTATTACATTGGGTTATTGTACGAGTAGTCATCAGTTGGCCTCCCTTGTTTGGAAACTCTTAAACAGTTTGCTGTTTGCTGTTCCTCCGGATGCAGTCAATGTGAAAATCGCAAGTAGTTTCAAGTGTTTTTACAGTCAAATTGTTTTTATTCACTTATACAAAATAATCACAAGCTCAGTGATGAACGATGAAGGTTCAAGCCCTACCCATACTCAACAAGAATAAAAAAAGTTCATTAATAACAAAATAGCAAGAGGGGTGCATGTTGAGGGTTGACAATGACTTGACTTGCGACTCGACTCGACTCGACTCGACTCCACTCGATTCGACACGACTCTCACTCGAATGGATCAAAGATATAATAAACAAACGATAACAATACTTTAATCACCCCCCGTCAAAACGAATAACCTAAAGAGTGATATATATTTAAGAAACACTAAGCAACGCAATCAAATTCAAAATAAACAGTTAAACAATTTAAAAAAAAACAAAAAAAAAAACAACAACAAAATAGAGCTGAATCAAATTATAATTAAACAAAACTAAGTGACAAACCTGAATACGTGCCTCTGGCAAACCAATTTTTTCTGCAAGTCGCTCCCGTGCGAAGACGTCAGGATAATGTGTCCGTTCAAATTCTATGGCCAATAGCAAGTTGCAAATAGAACAATTTTATATATATAATAATCGGAAATGTATTGGAAAAGATAATGATGCAAGCAGGGAATGAAGACCAACCTTTTTCCAGGCTATCAATCTGTTCGTTGGTGAAAGAAGTGCGGTTTCTCTGTAGTTTGCGCTTTAGTCGTAGTCGCATCTGCGAATCCTCATCGCCGGATGAATTATGATCGGAGTTACCATCCGATGTGCTTTCATGTGAGTTCGGGTGGGAGATATCGCCTGGGTAAAGATCTGTATAAATAAATAAAAATCGTTTTGATTAAACTGGTATTCAAGGTATTGTATATAAAATAATGTCGATTTTCAAATAACCCAGATGTTAATCACAAAGAACTATTTGAAATTTATATTTTTTATTTGAATATACCAAGTACATAATTCCGTTTAGTAAGCTCTTGATTAGATTGCGTAATATCAGGATTCTAATTATATTGCAATAGCTCGATTGCCTCAAATTCATTTTACTGATTGCTTTTCTTATCTATACGGTACATTTGTCCTTCATTCACTTTTACGCACTACATTTTTATGTACATATGACACAATACGAGTTCTTGCACAATGCGAATACGAGAAATCAGAAGCAAACGGATTTGTATACAAGGATGTGGTTGAAGCGGTAATGGGACGGGATTGAATGGGATAGAATGGGCTAGAATGTTTCTTATTGGCAAGGGAACATATGTCAGCCTTATTTATCGATCGAAAAATAAACAAAAACAATTGAAAACAGTCCGAAATCCTCTCCTCAATTAGATTTAATGGCAAATAACAAATGACCAACAAATTAACTACTTGTTTGCCCTGATGTTTGATCATCTGTGACAAAATGTTTTCAATACTGCGAACAACTCCGTGGGGTTGTTTTAATACATATCATATATATACATACAATTGCTCTCGTGCTGCCAGACTGACTGACTGACTGACTGACTGACTGACTGACTGATTAAATGATTGGCAATCACAGTTCGCACAGTTCGAAATTTTGGAGCTAGAAGTGAAAAAGCTTTGTTCACTTCACTGGTTTTGTCTTTGTTTTGTTTTGTTCTTGAAGATAACAAACAGTTAAATACCCCGCACTAAGTGAAAAATCGAATCTAATCATCATCATAGATGTTCACATATAATGAAATAAGTAAATGCTTTGACAAAATTATAAAAGTCACATGTTTTCTAATTCCTAGAACAAGTGAAATTTATTAAAAAATTAGATATATTGATTTTAAAAACTTTCAAAATATAATCTAATCCAAGGGCTTATCGCTTTGTCTTAATAATTATTTGAATAACCTAATCATTACATTTACTGGTGATACCCGGAGGATTAAGACACCTATATCCAGGTTTGACAATGTCCTGAAAGTTCTAGGTTTTTCATAAAGTTGCCCTGTGACATTAAATTTTTTAATTGGAGAATCTTAGTCAAATAATGATAGAAAATACAAAGCTCATTAAAATAGAATCAGATCGTCAATATTAATGCCAGAAAAAGTTTATTCTGCTTTGAAAAATTGAAATTAACAAAGAACTATTAAAAATAAGAACACATAGGTGGGTCTGTATATTTAGCTCCAAATTTGTCCTTATTTTTCATTTTTAATAAAAAAACAGTCAAAACAATATAATCTATGCATAAGTGCTGCTTATTCTTCAATATCTTGGGTGTAAATAAACAAAAGAAAGTAACAATTTTTAATTTTTATAATGCAATCTTGTAATTGAAAATCGATTTGGAGATTGAATATACGACACACATTCATTATATTCATAAATCTGTATTACTTACCGCGCTTTTGAACTTCATCCCGGGCAATCTGACCAGATAAATTCGTTGGCACTGCCGCGGGCGTTGGTGGAAGCGTCAAATGGGCTGTCGTCGTATTGCCGGGGTACCAGGCCCAACCACCAGATTGTCCATTGAACATTCTAAGCTTTTCATAAACAGACTCATTTTGTTGCTGAGCCTGCTGCTCCTTCTGCGAAGCTAAATTGCGCAACACCCGATTAATAGATGAAACCTGCAATTAAAGCCAATGTACAGGCACACAAATATAAGTAAGTAAGCATTCGTAAAACGCACGTTTGCTTGGAAATTTCGTTAAGTTTGATTCACATTTCTACCCTCAAACGCTAAATACAGTGCAACTTGATGCCATTGGCTGTAGCAGTCCAGCCAATCCTGCGCTGTTGTTGTTCACCAGAGCGGGATGCCTATACAGTACGATGGCAGCGAGTACAATATTTTATTCGGTTACTCTTGTGAGGCAAATGAAACGTTTGCAAATAAGGCTATCGCATTTACATGCACGCAATCGCCAGTTTTCGAATTAAAACATACAAATGTAAATCTGTACACAAACACATGTACACACTCTTATGAGCATTTGTATGTATGCGCATAATTGAACACACACACATATTTGAATTTATTAAATTGCACTCAGAAGTTAGAAAATTTTAAATAAAGTATTGAATAATATTGATTTACTTTTTTTAGATATCAGCGAAGCTGTATATACAACCAACGACGGTAGTAATGTTAAAATGCTTTTAATTTCTAAATTACATGCAAATTGTCAAGTTAATCTTTCTGTAAAATTAAAAAATGTTGGTATTGTTTTTATGTTAGAATTTGAATCTTATAATATGCGTGACTTATTTAAATTGTAATTTAATTAAATAATAATTGTGGAGCGATATTTAATTTTATTTATATAAATTATTATTATTAACTGGATTGTAAGGAAAAGTTTGGCTAATACTCTGCAAAGTTTATTACTGGGTATAAGACATCTTGACATGCCGAATGTCGAATTTTCTTCGAATTTAAAATATCTAAAGGCTACAGTCGTGCCAACTCGAAAGTTATATTCTCGCTGCCTACACCTTTCCAGTAGTACGATTTAATAAATTTAACACAAACTTTCACTAAAATTCGTACAGACAATCGAAAGTACATTGCCCGAGATATTTGAAAAGTCACTTTACATTTTGAACACACCTCGTATACCGATCGAAAAGCACACTCCTAACTAACAAAAATGCGGACTAATTCATTGTCCGGTTGTCTGTACGGTTGATTAAAAGCGTTGAATCGCATAATGTTTTTTTCTTCGACCAAATCCCGTAAAATTGGCACGCCCATTGTCTCCAAGCCATGGAAGAAAAATATCCAATATACATATGTACATATCTGATATCTAATTTTGTGACGAGAAATTGTAAAATTGAAAATATAAAAATGCGTGGCATTCGGCATACAGAATGCCGATCTTTTTGCGAATGCAGTTTGTTAATAATATATTTATTCGATTGAATTTCGTTTTCTATATTCTCAGAAATTTTGATTTCCAATGACTTTCGTCACTAGACCTTTACCCCATAAAGAGGGTTTCTTGTGTGGGATATATATTTGTAAAGTCAGAATCAACAAGAACGCTAAATGAAAAAGACTTTAAGCTTGCGAGCATCGTTAAAATGAGCACACTTACCTGATTATATGACTAATTTAAAAAGAAAATCGCTTGGCACTTTTAGAGGTTAGAGTCTTGTCACGAACCTCACATAACGTATAGCTCAGATCTAGCTACAGCTTGACATTGTACGCCTTTGATGTCTTTTGATCTCTTTATGTAGGAATACAAAACGGCCAGTGATTCAGTCATAATCGCAAGAGTGCAACAGTTCAACAGTGCGACATCGTCGACGACAACATCAATGAGAAGCACAAGCATTCCATTCATTCCAGTGCCCAGTGCCCAATGCCCAATTCCATTGAAAAGAAATGATGGCAAGTTCAATGCGCAGGACACGTGGCAACACTTAAGGCCCAAAGTGATGCTTTCCATGTTCTTGTTAATGGCAAGGATAGAACTGAAGAGGGCCGTTACAAACATTTGCCTTGCCCAAGTATATATGTATGTAGTATGTACTTTGTGCTTTGTACATACATACGTAATTATGTATATATGTATATGTACATGTCTACACGCTATGCTTACTAAAATATATCCACAAGGAATCTTGTAAGCCGAATGCCTTTGGGATACACATTACATTATGCAACAAATGACGTTAAGCATTTAATTTTATCGACCACTAATTCCATCGAATCTTTACTTCTTCCCAAACTCACAAACACACGCAGGCACACACGCACACGCACACACTCACATAATAAATTCGAAGTTCTGTTCTAATATTTTTTTTTTCATCAAAAGGGGTGATTTCGAACATGAAGATTGAGTTTCCACCTCGTTTTGTATAATGGATGCTATAAGCAGATACTCATGTAGCTACAGTGTGTATGTGTATGTATACGTATGACTTTATCGACGTTGTTTTGGTCCGGTTAATTATCTTACTGCGATATGCATCGCCCATTTTTCATTTCGTTGCTTCGTAATAACGTTAATTCAAATTACATTCCCTTTTTCCCGTGCATTCATATTCATCCAAAATGTACAAAGTTCAAAAAAATGTCTGGTGACACAATCCACTTTTAATTTAAATCTTTTAAATTTTTATTGAGAATGTATATATTAAATTTAATATCGTTCGTCACAAAATTATTTATAATAATGTATTATTATAAATGTTTAACGGCTATTTACGCCTTTGAGAACCAATCACTATTAAGTTAAGAAAGTCACAGGCTGATTCTTAACCAATTCTAGATCGAGACAGAATTAATTTAAAAATCTTTTTTTTTGTAGATCGAATCGACTTGCTCTTTTCAAATTAACTGTAAAAATTGCTATTCGCCTTTCAACCCCATCATGCTGCTTTCGTCACTAGCGAGGATTGCCGTCCTCAGTGCTATTCAATATATTTATAAGATTTAAAACAAATTAGACAATTGTATAGCGGTGGATACTTGAAACTCCATATCTACTTAGCCATTTACAGGAATTAATGGTTATTATTGCAGATATAATATCCATATATATGTTTTTCTTTTCTCCTCCTCAACACCTGTTTATATACACAAAATCAACAAGAGGAACAACTGCAATTATCAGCTAATAAAATTTATATTGAAACATTATCCAAAAATTCCGAATAATGAATATTTTATATGTTTTTAAATTAAAATTGTTTTTCTTTTGAGTTTTCTAGTTTATACCTTAGCGAGGTGTGTCTTTAAAGACTATTAGCCAAATAAGCTTTATAACTCTTAATGATATATTATAATAAATTCAAATGAATTAATTAAAATTTTGGTTATTTAAAATTCTTTAATTATTTGAAATCTTTATATGTATTATATAGGCAAGGAACAGGGTATCTGAGAATCGTCTACAAAGTTTCCAGGTTGCTCATACGCACAGAAGTGTCTGTGGTATTCAAGGCAGACACTTAAGAATCCGTATTGAGTTCAGATATTTGGCGAACCGCTATGTCTTTTGTGGTTTTATTTCAACAATGTTTCAAATATATATTCTGTACAGTCAGCTACTGCTGCTTGTAAATAATAATAATCTACTGCTCGTTGTTAAAGTATTCGAATGGTTTAGGTTTAGGTTTTTGGGTTTGAAGTAAACCGCCAGCCGCTCTCTTTTTCATTTTCATTGTGAACAGTGTACACAGAGTGGGATTAGGTGAACTAGATGCATTTGTTTACCTGACCGAATAAGAGAAATATCTATTTGCGGATGAGTAGCTCTACATCAAAGTGTTTCTCTATTTTAATCCATTTTTAAGAGCAATGGGCTGGCCTTGTTTTTAAATTACTTAATCCATTGTCCGTGCCGAGTTCAGCAACTACTGTTTGCTATTGTTGCTGTTTGTCTTTAGTCTTGATCGTCTTTAGAGCCTACCTACGAAAATATAATATATGTATAAATCCTCCAAATACATTTGGCAGCACTTATTGTATTTTGCACATTCATATAAAATGGATGAGCCCACAAGTAATGAGTGCCCAAGTAATTCATACCCTGTTCCTAGCCTTTGGTATAATATATATAACATATTTCAAACTGTGCACTTAAGACAAGTTTTGAAGGAAACGGATGAAAGTTGAAATAGGATTTAGAGTCAATACTAACACGACTGTAATAGTTAAACTACTTCGCTTGATTCATCATGATCATAAACAGAAAAGATTTATCCTCTACACCATGTAAAAGTCTAGTGACTCTAGGTATCCAATTTTGTGACGATATTTATTTATATTTATACAATTTTAAAGCAATAATAGTATTCGGCAAAGCACAACAATTTTATATGAATAAATTCAATCTAATATTTTATATGAATAAATACCATCTCAAAAGTGAATATCAGAATCATTGGAATCATTTTGTTACAAAGCGTTTTCCCGCTAAGCCATCGATTTTTTAAAGAGCCGTAGAAACAACATTTCTAATAAAATTTTTTTATTACATTTAAGGGTTTTTAGCGCATTGATGCAAACAGGCAAATCAATTCATTTTGGAAAGTCGCCTAAAAAATTCAAATTTTTTTATCTTACAAAAGTTATTGACGGTCACATTAGCTGCAAGCATTTCAAATTTGTTTATCCCACTTACACCCCCTTATCTCATAAACCAGGTGGGCTGGGCATGTAAAGATTGCATGACAAGAGTCAGCTAACATGCTACCTTTCGATCGGTATAAAATTTGTTCTGATCGGACTGTCGTAGCAAAATTTCGTAATTAGCTGTATACACGTATTTGGCGAGTTGCTTTCGTTACTAGTGTGGACTGTCGCCTGGGAATTATAATGTATAATAAAAGTAAATTTTTACGTTTTTACAATTTTTAAAATCCACAATTGGCTTTTAAACCAACAACAATTTTGCATTGATACGTAACTAGAGGCCCCGCTTTTGCGTCTTTGCTTTGCTCGAACGCAGTCCCACACTTAAAGTTTCAGAAATATTTATATTAAAAGTTTAATATAAATATAATTATTTAAGTTATTTCGATATTTCCACACAACCAAAGCGATAAAATGCATATTTTCATTTCACTAACTCATTCAATTCAGAATCAACACGAATGTTTCATATGTAAAATCGAGTTAATTCAAGCAGCCATTTTTTTATGTATGACAAAAAACGCAATATAAATCATGCTTCGTTCACAGAAACAAAACAACAACATCATCCGCGATCTGGCTCCCGAACACAAAAACAAATGCCATAGCTGTCTTTCTCTCTGGCTCTCTTTCAGTTGCTCACGCTAAAATAGTGTATGTATGCGTACACAGTGTGTACTACACACGCATTGAACGTTTTTAACGATTAAATGATTAGCGAGCGTGCATTTAATGCAATTTAAATAATGTTTTTTAATTTTTAACATAGCTTTCAGGTGACTTTTAAAAAAAAATTGTGGCTTGGCCATGGCTGTGATATATCAGTCAGTCAGTCAGGACAAAGCATTTTATATATATAGATATACAAAAAATTAAATCTACGCATCGTGATATCAAATTGAGTTCTTGGTTGTAATGCTGGAATGTGTTCACATTGCTCAATGTCACTGTGGCTGTCGTAAAGTTCGTTTATCGAATTTCGAACTTCCCATAAATCACTGTTATGAATTTTAACTATACTTGTATTAGGTAATAAATACGTGGAGCACTTACACTTGGAATATTATCACTATTGCATACTTGTTCCGACAGCAATCTGTCTCTTATTTCCCATGCAAATATGCTGGGACATTCTCTTTGTAATCGGCAATTTTTTGTACGACGGGCGTTGTAGCTACTCGTGGCTTTGAACCACCTATCGCACGAGGCTTTATTGATCCGGTTTCGTAGTATCTACAAATAGAAAAATGATTTTCGTTATATTAATCAAGTTAAAATATTTTAATTCCAACATGTATTTTTAGGCCCCTTACTTATATAGAGGACAGAAGTCTATTATGTAAAGTCTTATTCATATATATATTCTTGATTCAATCAGATCATTATTGCAATCAGATCAAATCGTTTTAGAATTTAACCACGCCCCTTTTAACTCCCCAAAATTGCATTTAAAATGTAATATCTAGATATCACAACTTTTGTGGGGGGCTCTATTTTGGGTTATTTCATTCAATTTTAGTTTTATTCTTTACAAGTTTCAAAATGTTAATAAACAAATATTATTTTCACTTCGAATGGCAGTTCACGCTAGTGACGAAAGCAGCACAAAGAGTGCGAAAGGCGACTCGCAGCATATATATCTGTTCGATTAATATCGCGTTATATACCGATTACATACTGATGCTAATATTAAACATTATATTAAACATTATTTGGCTTTTTAAAAATTCTCACCAAACATATGCGATGCTTCATACTCCGATCTGCCAAATCTGACATTAGAATGATAAGTAAGTTAGAAATTTTAAGTTGCCTTTCCAAATTGAAATGAAAAGTCCTTTCATTTATCTGTTTGCATTAAAGTGATAAAAACTCTTACATT
This sequence comes from Drosophila sp. st01m, assembly GCA_018901795.1. Lineage (NCBI taxonomy): Eukaryota > Metazoa > Arthropoda > Insecta > Diptera > Drosophilidae > Drosophila > Drosophila sp. st01m. The sequence continues at coordinate 325,411 of JAEIFG010000477.1, read as the reverse complement.
TGATGATGTGATTTATTCTTTTTCAAAAATCTGGAAATGTATGTTATATAACGTTTTGAAAAGACGCTGGTTTTGTGAGAAACGCAATATCCCGTTAAAATTGAGCACCAAAACTTCCCAGTTCAAAGGTTTGATTTTTTGGCGTGCTTTTAAAATGTATTTTAAAGTACTCAGGTAACGTTCTTTATCTAAAAATGGGTCCATCTCTATTTTTAAACTTTTGCGTTTTTCGGTATAAAAAACTTTACTTTTGGCTGAGGGATTTAAAAAATAAAGCATGTTAACTGAAAATATAAATGAAAGAAGTCAACAACAAAAACAACAAGCTTAACAGACAGAGTTTGATAGAGATGCGTTTCACAAATGCACAACCAGTGTTGCCACGCCAGAGTGAGTGCATTAATTTGTTAAATGAATTAAAGTTTTCAGATATTTCTGCAACTATTTATTATTTAAATGTGGTGTGTTTTTAAAATTTGAAATATGTATGTGTTATTTACATTGCGAACATTTCAGATATCACTCACAAAAAAACATCTACTTGAGCTAAAACTCTAGTGACGAAGGCATATTCAAACCCAAATCGATGGAAGGACGGACAAACAGACGAATATGACTGAATCAACTGCTGTTAGATATATTTTTGCAATAATATTACACTATTTTGCCCATTTTTCATAGCCACATGGTATAAAATGGAGTAAAATAAAAAATAAAATAAAAACATGGTATTATAAATTTTTGGTATTTTAATAGTATGCAGAATGAAGTTGATAAAAAATTAAATGGAAATGCCATGACAAACTGTACGCTGTAAATATTAATAAATGTGAAAGGTGATAGATTAACGATACTCTTTTTAATCATTCGCGTCTTAGTATACACATAGCTACTACCTATACCGTCAACTCTCACCTGCCTAAAATTTTGCTAACACATCCGTTTGAAACTTGAAGTATTCGGGAAATATCACATGGCCGAGCGCCGGAGTGAGCCAATTCGACGATTTTTTGTCGTGTAGAATCCGGTAGAGGTCTACCGTTAACATAGACTCCCCCAAGTTGGTTAATTCCGCTGTGACCTGCAGTTGAGCATCCGAATAGTGCACTTTGGCCCATCCCCACGCCCACAGACGAGTGGGGATGACCGTGCATGATGTGCTCCGTTGTTAGCATCATTTTGGACACTTTATTTTCTTTTAATGTTGTGTTATGTTACCGATGAAATTGTTCCTCTGTTTACTGATATCGTTGAATAGTCTTAAATGTGTATGTTGAATGTCGAACGTTGAATTTCCTCATATAATGTAGCTCAAAAAGGTTGCATTCCACAAATTGAATTGACTATATATTCACTGATTAATTGTTTGCTTGTTAGTTTCGTTGTTTTGTTTCATTCGTTACTTTTGATTACTCATTTGTGTTTCATGTTTGCATGTTTGCATGTTTCACTTAAATTCTGCACTAGGCTAAACTACATTAAATTTGTGATTCCAATCGGCGGGCTGGTTATTGTTATCATTATTTCTAATTGAAATAAATCCCCATTTGTTTTGTACTAATACTCGCCAGATGTTTTTAATCTCTCGTTATATGTTTATGTACATAGAACTCAAATATATGTACATATATTTGCACTTAACAATTTTAAATACGCTTTCGAATTCTCACGTGTCTGTCGTGTTCTCTTTAATTAATGTCGGATTGTAGAGAAATACCATACATATGTATATGTATATATGCGATATATATGCAAATTGGTCCCGATCTGCCGTAGGCAGCCAGCGAACCGGCGGCAACGCCACGGATTGCGAGCGCGTCTCTTCTTCCAACAATTTGTTTGCAATCAAATGTAAAATAATCAAACTTGCGGCGGCGGTGTTAGTGTGCCCTGAACGAAACGAAATTGTTGACGACTAACTGGTTAGCCAAGCGAAACGATAATGAGCTCTCAAGCGAAAGACCAGACCTGCCCAGCCAGGGTAGTATATCATTATCATACCAGGCCCCAGAGGTCAGAGGCAACAGCAAATGCACAAGCGCAGCCATTTTCACTGCTTGCTCACACAAGTGCGAGAGGGATGACTCGATGCGACTTGTATGCTGCTGCGAAGCGAAACAACGCTACTATCACCGAGCTGCGCGAAACAGGGACAACACTGGTGCACTCTACAGTCTGCCTCTGTCGGAGAATATACTCAAAACAGGGCGTAGAATCATCATCACAACCTTTCGCAGCCATTTATAATCTAGAAATTGCAAAGAACTTTAATAAGGACGGACGACTGCCAAATATAACTACATCTATACATCCATCGCTTTGCCATATTGTACAAATAAATACATACTTACATGCTACAAATACTATGACAGCGGGTAGTAATTGTATCTCATGCATGTTCAGTCTTACATACTAAGGTACATACATATGCAGATATACATATATGCAGACCATACCATACATACACGTACGATATGTACATTTCCGTGGGCTTTCATACCCAGTGCTCAAATTTATAGACAAGAGAGATTCAGATTTGTGACTCATACACGACCTAAACAGTAAAGTTATGTATTACTGGTAAAGTTTGATCAAGTCCTTGAAATTAGAAGAATTTTTATACAATCGAGTAATGCAAATAATATATTTCAAAGAATTCTAGCACAAATTAAATATGTATTTCAATACTTATCTAAAATATTGAGTAGAATAAAAGCAAAGACTATTTAAAAATCGAGTCATGTACTTAAATCTTTACTACAGGGAATTTGTTAGTTGAGTACTATCAGTTAGAGTTCGTTCTTCCCTTATTATATATATTTATATGTATGCACGTGAATTCATACACCGACATTTTTACATACCTCTCTCAATGTATGTACAAATATTTTATTGTAAATATTTAAAATACTACACACACACACCCAAGAATATATGGTATATTCTTTGTATACATACATACATATGTTAAATTATATATGTAAGTGGCAATTAACAGCATTTAATTGCTCAGGTCAACGGGTCCAAAAGCAGAGAATGTACTACAGTAAGTCGCATAAATATGCTTAGAAAATAAATTGTTATATTGATTCTAGCGAAAGAAGAACTTTTAAAATAAAACTTTATTAGGTAAGAAAAAGTCTCATTTCCTCAAAATGTTTTGATTTCAAAAAGTTATGAGATTATGAGTTCAAAGTTTTCCAAAAATATAATTTTAACCACGATCTTTAAACGAAACGAATATCAGTTTTATCTGCGGTTTAGATCATTTTGCTTACTGTTAAAAGAAAACAACCATTCTTTGGATTCAAACGAGATATATCTAGTAACACAAGATATTCAAATGTATTATCAAAATTATTTTAAAAATAACGAATAATCTAAACAGATTGAACCGAAGCTAACCGTCAAATATGAATCGGCTACCAATAAAGTTGGGTTTATAGTTTTGATACAGTTTGGTTTGGTTAGGGTTTCAAGCACAATTACCAATTTCAATCGGTAAAATCGGTTAAAGGTTACGGTTCTGATCAAATAAATATATATATTCATATAAGATATTTTGGGGAGTTAAGTTGCTACATTTTAAACGGAATAACATTTTGATCATCTTTAGACTTCCGAATGAACTTTTGTAATTAGTATAATTTATTATACAGGGATAGTCAAAGGTATTAACACAAAACAGGTGTTAAGTCTACCCACCATTTGAGCTTACTTCATGTACATTTTGGAATCAATAGAAAAGTCATTGAAAATCCTTTTGAACGATTACAAAATTTCCATAACCCATTCAGGACCCATTAAATCCTTGAAAGAACGTCAAAAAATCCTGATTTTATATTTGACACCTTGAAAATTAATGCCAAAAGTTACGTTATACAGAATTACAGATATATTCATTAGCTTTCAGAATGCATGTAAATGCGTGTGCTAGAGTATTGATGAAAATGTAGAGCGCAACTAAGAAATTAATTATATACGAGTACACTAAGAAGCAATACAGCATCAACAATTTTATAGCGATTGAAACCTCACACTCATATAAAAAAATCAAATGTCTTGACTAGTGTAATTGTAAATACATTCAATATATATTGAGTGAATGCCTTACAAGTTGTAATAGTTTCATGCAAAATAATATATATTAAATATATATCCTTTGATTTAAAGGCAATCTTTGAGCACATTCTGACTTTCACGTATTTTAATAGACACACGAAGAAAAAATCGTAGTGTCTCAAAAGATTAAAACTGGCATTTCAATCATTTCAATCATTTCAATCATTTCTACCCCCAAATTACTCTACCATATTCCGAACTCAACCCCCCTTTTCAAGCCCATTTCAACCTAGCCACACTTGCGCCAGTGTTACGTATGTACGTCTGAATGGTACTCACAATACGAGAACTCACTCTATAAGAATCGGATGCCCCTGCGTAAGCTAAGAGAACGTCAATTTCAACATGCTGTCCGACACGTTTTTGGGATTTTTGAAGTCACACGCATCATCGGCCCACCGACTCACCGACTCACCGACTCACCCCAACTCCCTCTCTACACACCCACATCGGGTATGCCGGCATTGAACCAGCAAATGAGTCGAGGGCTTCTTCAAAGCGACAAATTCCTGGCACGGCTTTCGAGTGTAGTAAAAAATTGCACAGAACATTGTGGAGGTGACGAATCAGATTTTCTGGAATGTGTGAAAAATGTTAATTTGTTTCACATTGTATTTTGTATTTTAAAGGAAATTATATTCTTAATGTGCACATCAGGGGTGCAGGTTCTTCCCTCTCCTAGATCTTTGTTCAGTCTTTAAATAAAAGACACCAAACCTTACAAAGATACCATGTACTCTAAAATATGAAAATAGACGTGAAATATGAAAATATTTGTACATATTTTATATTTTTATATGAATATTATGTCAAAGCCTATTCTTTTTATTAATATTCCGGCAACAATTATCAAATAACACATAATCATTATTTGTCCTCTTTGAGTTGTGACCTAATGAAAAACACATATGCACATTGTACACACAATATGCTGAAACCTAGTCTCAATGAAAGCGAAAAGCCTGGCGGGCGTGAGTTGCGGAAGCACTGCGAAAGAGCGAAAGGGAGAGGGAGAGGGAGAGGGAGAGGGAGAGGGAGAGGGAGAGGGAAAGGGAAAGAAAGAGGGAAGGTCATGGGTGTAACAGAGGGCTGGCCTATTGATTAGCTCTGTCAACAGAAATGTTTGACGATCCCAAGGTGCGGACAACAGCTCTCTATTCCCTCATTGTTAGTTGTTATTTCGAAGAGAACAAACAAAAGGTAATATGCGTAACATTTGCCAAATCACAATCATCCCGATACCGATTCCGATCGCAGTCCCAATTCCGCTCGCGATCCCGAACCTGATTTTTATCCCTATTCTGAGCTCTTCTCTGTGCTCGACTAAAACATAATCCACAAACTCGGCCGCAGTTGCAGTCAACGCCAGTCGTTGGCTTAAAAAGCAAAAAAAAACCGCATGAATTGTGGAATGCTCGACTATGAATTACCCTGTGTGCCTGTGTATGAGAAGTTTGCTGCTGCTTTTCAATAAAAAACGAATACAATAAGTGAAGTGATAAAATAGGTTTAAAAATATGCTTTGTAGTGTCAGACATTCTACCTTCTGTTTGTCACATTGATTTTGAACAAGTCCAAATTCTCCTTTTGTTGCCTTTCAGTGGGCACAGGGTATAGATACAATAGACGACGAGAGAGGGACGACGAGATGGAGAGATAGGGAGGGATAATTTAGCTTAGATAACAAAGATGCTGAAGACCAACAAAAAAAACCACAGTCGATGCCGAAAGACAACAGCAACTGATGGCGATGGTTAGGTCTTATAATAAAAACAAAAGAGGTCAAAGTAGTTACACTAAACACAATGCGAGAATATCGATACGAGTATGAGTTCGAGAATGAGTTCGAGAATGAGAATGGGAATGAGAACAGACATATGCGTTTTGACTGCCAGCCCCTACTTAGGGTTGCGTTGAGCCAAGCCAATCCAAGCGGATCCTACCGGAGTCTACCCTTGAAATACAGAGCTATCCTACTCGTAAATGAAATGTTGCATTGTTGTAGTCTACCGCATGAATAACAACTAAAATAGGCTCTACTTACACACATAGACTGTCAATGTACACACCTTTTTTCGGATATTGTTGTGAAAAGGATGGATGGAAGTTACAACGCCTACCCGCCAAAGCGTGAGTATATATCGACTAGTTGGTCATCTGCAGACAATCATGTGTATTCGGCACAGACTAAGTTCATTGTAGATATCAATTAGTACAAATTTGAAGGACGGTCTCAGTAACTAAAACATTGAGAGTCATTAAGATCATTTTAAATGTTGTTTCAATGTATCTAACAGGGGGAATGAGGCATCTCCGACCCTACAGTATATATGATGTATTTTCTTTCTGTCCGACTGTCTGTCTATCCGTCCGTATGAACAAAGGGATCTCAAAAATTATAAGAGCCACAGCAACAAACTTTGGCACCCAGACTCCAATTTCGTTGAGCAGGTTAAGTTTGTTTCAAATGTTTGCCATGCTCCGTTCCATTTTTTAAGATATTTCTCTGTGATGACGCTATATATTATTGTTATCTCTCATGCTACTTAATCACACTAACATCGGTTGCGTAGATCGTCAGAAAAAGCACTTTCAATTTTAAAGGCAATCATGCTCATAGTAAAATGTTACGGATATTCCTAAGTCGGTGTCCCGACTTTAACTCAGATTCGACTTTCACATCAAGTTTGTCAAATATGAAATCGAGTTCATCAATTCTTATATCATTTCATCGTGCGCTTGTTCTTTCTAGCCAGCTATGAGGAGAATATCGATAAACACTCAGAACTTAAGACTATACTTAACAGAATAATTTCTGTAGACAGTCTTCACTTGCTTTTACACTAACTGACAGCTTTTTAAAATTAATTATCTTTTAAAATATCTAAATCATAACAGTAGGGATTTAAATAATTTCATTGCACAAGTTCTTTTATTTAAGTGTTCAGTATACTTGAGTCACGTATCTGTTCATTCAGTAATATGTTTTTATACTCAGTTTTAGAATGTTAAGAATCGCACTTAAAATAACTTAAAGACGCACTTAATTTAAGTACGAATTAAGTGCTTGAATTAAGATGAAATATTTATGTATTTAATATATATAAATATATATATATATATACGTATGTAAATATAGTTATATATTTAAATGTATGTTTATCAAGACATAAATGCTCTGATAGAGAACTCGTATTCGTACTCGTAATCATACTGAAGTGGCAGTCCGTCTATGTGCACGCGCCGCGTATTACTTGCCGGATTCGGAAATATTATTTTAAATAACTGCGCACCATCCATAAGGAGCGAAAGGCGTGCCAGGCGCCGTCAGTTTGTCTGGGGATGGAGAATGACTGTATAGAATGATCAGAGCCAATGTTGATTGCGAGTACTCGTATCTTTAACTGGACTGGTTCCGTTCCGTTCTGTTCTGTTCCGTTCCGTTTTAATAGTAAAGTGTATTTAGGGGGTAGACGTGTGCGTGTGCACGGGAAATTAACAATGGAGCGTGCTGAATCAGATTCGTAATATTGGCTTACTAAAAGCTACCATCATTTATTAATTTATTGCCTAGATTTAAAAAGGTATTGGTATCCTTTATACTGTACTGTTGCTTGCAGTCGATTAGGTCGATTTAATTAACTTATCTTAACTCTCTTTTAATTGTTAATCGAGCAGATAAAGGCAAGTCAAAGTACCAAAGTATATATTAGATGGCAATTAAGTATAGGAATTAAAAATTGTTAAATATATCCGAAAATAAGTATTAATCAACACATCAACACAGAATTATATGGAATACCTCGTGGTCTAAGGGTTATTATAATTCTCGTATCTTAGTCAACTGAGAAAAGAACAAATCGTTTTGTTGGCCAATAATAAGAATTATTTTGGATGCAGTATCAATTTATAAGTCATGTACTGAATAGAAATACATTCTTAATCAAAATTGGTTCACATTTGAGATTTCACATATGAGATTTCAACAAATACATCAACTTTTAATTGCACTTTTGAACAAGTTATGAAGAGTATAAAAATAATTTACAAGAAAGTAATTCCCAAAAAGGATTATGTTCAATCACAACAATAATATTCTAGTGGGATTCGGGATTCGTGGCTGTTGAACACGAGTATCGGAGGCTTTTACAATACAAAGAAATAAAAGCCACGTGCTGGCATTTGAGTCACAATACAGACTCTTTACACTTCGATTATATTTGAGTATTTGTGAAAGTTCATGAAAACGCGACGATAGTGTTAAAGCTGAAAACGACTCGACACTTAACCATAGAACCATTAACCATTGAATAGGTGTTTTATAGATGGGCATTTGATCTTGGTTTACCTTCTAATTCCCGCCCTGATCAGTCAGTATCAGTATTTTTTGGGGCTATTAAACTACTTTTAGCATATTATAACATTTAGCTATAATTTTTACTCGATTGTAGTGTAGTGATTTGAGTTTAAAATACCTTTTTTTATTGTTTTAATAATAATAACTAACTAGAGTAATAACTATGAGTTACTAATAAAATATGAGATTAATAGTTCCCCAACTATTGCAAATAATTGACGCTTAACTCAATTGACTGAAATACAAATACAAAAACAAAAACATTTCTGTGCTTTGACTAGATTATTATTGAGCACTAGGATATTTGCAAACATTCGATCTCCAACTGTGTTAAATGGATGTGTGTAAATTTGGCACATGTTTCGGCATCCGTTTCTGTTCTGGTAGGTGGGACAGATGCTGTGAAAGGGTTGAGTAGTGCAACAATAAATAATGCTATAAATGTACATTCCCCAAGGATCAATTAAAGAGACATACGTTTGAGATGTAACTGTCTTTACTCTCACCGATATACCATACATAAGCAATTAGAATGAGCTATTGCTCTATTACTAATACTATTTATCCATAGCCAGTTGCGTTGACAACCACAAGCTAAGTGACCATTTACAGCTTTGGCAGGCGCTTAAATCTCTATTTAGTACACCTCGCTGGAAGCACTACTAAATATAATAAAGGGGGATGGCTTTCCCTGTTCCGCTGTTCCCTTATGCTTATGTGATGCGGCTGCTGCTGATGATGATGCTTTACGTCATCGGCATACGCAGTCAATCGTTCGCTCTGCTGCTCAACCCACTCCCACCCCCGCTCTTCCACACGACCACCACTACCACCACCACCACCACCATCACCATCTCTCCCACTGGCAGGCCAGAAAAAAGCCCAATCTAAATCAACCGCCTGCTGTTGCCAGGCGAACTAGAAAGAACAGTCGTTCGGCCACGTGTCGCTGACAAACTGCTTAAACACGCCGCGTCGTTGATGAATTCAAATAGAGTTGTTCTCCCAGGGTTGCCATGTCTGTTGCTGTTGCTCTTGCTTTTGCTCTTTCTGTTTTTCACATCCACGCACATTCACATTCTCTGTCATCCTTGTCATCGAAAAATTACACACTTTGCGGCATTTTGCGCTTTTAACAATTTTATTGTTATCGATCGTTGGTCGCCTGGCTGCCAATTATCAAGTGCTAAACCAGACAAGCACCAATTGTGGAAATCAGAGACATAACGGACCTGCATCTTATCCAGTATCCAGTATACACCGCTGGGGTGAAGTTGTCAATAATTTGAATGAGTTGCGAGATAAGGTATGAGTAGCATCCTCCCGAATCGCCACTGAGACCCAAAACTAATTAACATATCGGGCACACACAAACGTAAACGTGATTAATTATATGGACTACTGGCTATGATAAGCATACATACTCGCATTAGTATGTATATGTTTTAAGACCCAATCGAATACAATTCGAAAGCAAACACACACACAAGGAGTACTTTAAACATGCACGTGTAAAAGGGGATTAGTAGGTGGTCACAGATGCTAATCTGTAGGTGTACACGATATTAATGATATTACATAAGCTCTTCTGAATTACATTGTGTACCGAACTCATGTCATCATCGAATTAAATAAATAATTATTAGTAATAACATTACATTGTTTACATATTCTACTTCTTACAATTATAATTTCATCTTATCAACTATTTTGATTCTATGATGGACGAAAACTTTTATTAACTATTGAACAGTAAAGTATGACAAATTTGGTTTTCCAGTTTTGATGCAGAATCAAAATATGGGAAAAATAATGATAAATTTGAAATTCCGCCAAGAAGTCGGTTCATTTCTGACAAAGTTGTGACATTTTGAAGTTTTCGTAATAGCTATAGGAAATAGATTGCAAGACAGTTTATATTTCTGCTCCAACAACTTTTAGTTATATTTTTGAAAAATTTGTTTACTTCTTAACATTCGACTATTTAGTTAGTCTTAAATAAAAATTATAGCTAAAGCTTTTTTGATCTTTATTTGGTTTCGTTAGAACTATTATAGACTTGATACATAGGCCTGGGAAATGAGTCATTCAGATAAAAGGTTTAAATTAGGTGCATCCACTTGTATTGGCCAATCAAAAACATTGACAAATATTACACCAGGGCGATATCTGCGCTCAATTTTAAGATGTTTTCGCCAAAATAGCATAACATAGCTCTAAAATCCATTCTAGTGCCCGCTTCTTGAGTTGATACACTTTTTATCGACATTTTTGGTATAATATAATTAGTATATCTTCAGAGTTTTTGTCTGCTCTTGACAAGACAAGTATCGAAACTCTTGTTAGGAACTTGTTTAGAACTTTGGTTTCTTACTGAAAGCATCTCAAAATTGAGCGATATAAAATATATTAAGAAGTTCGGTTCTCAATATTTAACGATGCACTCTAATACATAGAATACCAACCCGACCCAGGTTCTTAAAGTAATTTTGAAATTAGGGTTGATAAAAGAGCTGTAGACTTAGAAGGGGTATACTATGATTTCTCTCAATTCAATTCAAATTTTCTGGTACTTAATTCTCAATGCTACACAAATTACTTACAACGTTGTAAGCTCGAAAACTCTAGGGATCCTAAACAGTTCTACAAATTTGTAAACTCCAAGCGAAAAGCTCTATCATTTCCATCACCTCTATCTTTCAATAACGTTCAAGCTAATTCTGATCAATCCATTGCAGATTTGTTTGCTGACTTTTTCTAAACTACATATTCTATGAGTACCGTACAATTTTAGCAGTATTAACTGTATTTACAGTCCTTCATTTACAGACAGCTCGCTTCTTTGTGAATTTAAATTAATTAAGCCTGTACATACGACAGGTCCTGATGGTGTGCCTGGCTCTGTATTAAAGTACTGTGCGACAGCTTTATGTTATGTAGTCTGCTACATAAATTATATACCCTATCAATCGATTCTTCATATTTTCCAAGCCTATGGAAGGACTCCTATATTATCCTTCTTCACAAAAATGGGGTTCAGAACTGTAGGGGTATTGCTAAGCTCTCTGCAATTCCCAAGTTGCTTGAGAAAATAATGACTTCTCATCTTCAACATTTGTGTGGTTCTATTACCTCTCCTAGTCAGCATGGGTTTATGAGATGTAGATCGACAACCACCAACCTTCTTGAGTTTACTTCCCTTGTCATTAAGGGGTTCAAGAAAAATATGAAAACTGACGTTGTTTATACTGATTTCAGTAAAGCTTTTGATTCTGTAAATCACTCACTACTAATTCATAAGCTTGACATTCTCGGCTTTCCCAATAATCTTCTTCTTTGGATATCTACATATTTGAGTAATAGATCGCAAAGAGTTAGTTTCAAAACTTCATTCTCAAAGCCCATTAAAGCTACGTCTGGAGTAGTCATCTTGGTCCACTTCTTTTTGCGTTATTTATTAACGAACTTCCATCTGTTCTATCTCACTCTCATGCACTCATGTATGCGGACGACGTCAAGCTTTGTTTAACCTATAGTGACCCTCTCTCTGATTGGTTATTGCAAGCGGATTAAAATGCCATGTTTCTTTGGTGTCAAACCAATTTACTTAATCTTAACAGTGCTAAATGTAAAATATTGACTTTCTATAGATCTTTTCCCCATATCTGTCACTATTCACTTAATGGCATTATCTTGGAATGCGTTAATGATACCGATATCTAGGTATAATCCTGGATCATAAGTTGAAGTTTAATAAACATATTGATGATTCGGTCAATGAAGCAATGGGAGTTCTTTGGTTTTTTAAGCGTTGGTCCAAGGAATTTGATGATCCTTATATTACTAGACTTTTATATACATCGCTTGTTCGTCCGATTCTTGAATACGGGTCATGCATTTGGTCCCCTCAATACGAATCACATCTTGCCAGAATAGAATCAGTTCAAAAACAATTTTTAATATTTGCTCTTCGCGTTTTGAGCTGGAACTCTGAAATCCCTTTTCCTTATTATGCTTGAAGTAATGTTCGTTCATAAATTACTACTGGGTCAAGTTGACTCAATTAGTTTATTGGACGAAATAACTTTTAACATACCCTTTAGACCTACTCGTAACTTTAACCCCTTCTATTTTCAGCATTGCACCACCAACTGGGCTTTGCATGAACCTTTTTGAATTATGTGTGCTGACTAAAACAATCTGTACCGTGCGATTCGTTTGGAGTGTGCTTCACCTACTATTAAGGCCTCTATATTATTATATCCTACTAATCTAACTAACTAATATTTCTCTAATTTTATCTTGGTCTGATTGGGTTTTTCGTGGTTTTCCCCAACACTTGCAACAAATGTTGGACCAATCAGGTTATTCTTTTTAATTTTTTATATATCCCCAAAATTTTGTATATTCTTAATTAATATTTATATTATAAAAATAGATTTACGTAGAATTAATAAATTTTATTTTTCTATTGTAATTGTAAATTTTAAATGTCGGCTGCTTATAGCCAGACAATAAAATAATAAAATAGAAATTGATGAATTAGATATTTTAGAATGTGCTCATTATAATTACCATGAATACTTACAACTAACGAGAATTCGAAAACGACAAACGAGTCATCGCATAATGCACCTGTCACAAAAACTGGTTGAAGAGTTTTCAGGTTCGTTCTTCATAATCTTGCTGCATATCTATCTACATCTTCAACGTAGCTAACTTGATCTCCACTCAATCATTCTAGCCAGCACAATATTTGTATGAAATGTCAATCATATCAATTATAAAGTACTTTATAACATACTGCCTTTCAGTTTTGTGTCCTTCAACTTAAACATGAACTTCACAGTGTCATTTGTATATTCTTTTACAATGGTATCTAACAGAAGGACCAATATCTGATCTTATGAAGTATATAAATTGTCGATCAGTCCTTTCCGTCCATCTGTCCATCTGTCTATCTGTCCGTTTTAATGTAGACTCTAAATTCCAATTTAGTTTTAGAAATGAACGAATTACCACAAATCTTATAAACAAATAAAAATATATTTTTAGTCGAAGCATTATTGCTACTTACAATAGACATAGCTATATCTGCATACTTTATGTATATATTGTGCATAGTGTGCATAGCTGGATGAATGAAAAATGGAGTGGGGTACAGTAAAAAGAAAATTAAATTATTGTATAACAAATGTTACAGCAATTTTCTTGAATTCAAAATCATTGAAATGAAATAATGCAAAATCCCAAAAAACAATCAAAGGGATACCCATTTTTATATAAATTATTCGGAGGGCGGAAAGGCTCAGCTTTAAGGCTGAAGGAGGTGTTTTTTTATGCCAACTGGCCTACCACCAATTCTGATCCTGATCCTGTTGCTATTGGGGTGTCTCTCTCTCTCTCTCTCTCTCCATCTCCCTCTCTCTATGTGTGTGTATGCGTGCGTGTTTGCTGGTGACCACACACACACGCATTCACAGTTTTGTCCTTGCAGGGAATAATGTTAATACCAAAGAGGGCGTATATGTGTTGATAAAGTTAAATTAGCAGTCGGATATTTCCGCAGCCTGTGTGGGACATGTTCAGCCATCCATATAAAAGTGAGAATTATTCGAAACATATATGAGTGCGTATGAATAAATATTTCAACATATTAGTCAGCTGCTCCAATCTTTACTGCTTATACAGTTAGTCAAGTAACTGTTTTAACAAACTCAAACTTTCTTGCTATTATTTTATGATAAAAATAAATATGTGCATATTTGTAAATCGTCACAACCACAACCACTACTTGCCTAGCAGTATTTACTTATTTCTAAAAGCTTTTGCTCTAGGTGCCCATATTTCTTTCTGCCCTCCTAACCACCCACCTATTTACCCACCCACCCATTTGCCAAACACACACATAGACTCAACTCACGCCCCTTGTGTCTCCGTCTCCGTCTCCGTCTCCGTCTACGTCTCCGTCTACGTCCGTTGCCTATTGGATGCATGAGTTTGGTTTGGCTTTAGCTTCGACTATGGTACGAACAATGCTTTGTTTCATTATTATTTCTTTGAACGCAATAATGAACAACACAGCAATCATTTAAACAACAATGCGATGCACCCAGACTGACGGGATAAAGACGACGATGACGATGACGACAATTACAATGAGGATTTGGCCGCGACTGCGGTGGATGGCCATCATCACCAGGAATGGGAACAAACCCGGCACGGGTACGGTCAGGGCAAAGAAAAGGGGAAGGGGAAAGGGAAAGGGAAAGGGCACACAGAGAACCGATAGACCTATAGCTTAATTCTACTTGGCTGTCTCTCTCTCTCTCACTTACATTCACAAGCGTTGGAAGCTGCCAGTTGACTGGGCAATTAACCATTGAGTTGGAAAAGGAAAAAGGGAGCTTCAGAGCATCAACTACAACAACAACAACAACAACAACTACTGCTACTACTACAACAACAACAACAACAACAGCGGCAATAGCTATGATGCTCGCAGTAAATTCTGTGGATTTTTGCACCCTAGCATAACGGCAGAGTGTGCGAGTGTGCGGCAGACACTGCGCACTCGTTCTCACCGCTGCAGTGGCACAGTGGGGACAGTGGGTAATCTAGTTAAATAATTTGTTTAAATACGTTAGACCCCATGAAGATGAGTAGTGCTTAGTCGGAACAAGCCTGTTTATTGATTGGCAAATTGTAAGTTTTTGAGTACAAACATTTATTTGTCATTTGATTACGTTTTTCTGGACTTTCCAACGCCACCAGTGAATATTGGACGATATTTTATAATTTGAGCAATATCAGCATTCAATTCGAAATAGTCTAATATAAAATACAAATACGTCAATTACATAACATGTAAATCACTAACAATAAGTATCGAGTTGTCGATATACCGGAAAATGGTAGGTCGGAAATTCTAAAAATATATTATTTTATTGAAAAATTCAATTGAGATCCCAAAATATGCTCGTCCTCTTAATACAAATCTTTTCTTTCTTGTGTCGTTCTCACGCCTGATTCTAGTTTGGCCATTTTTATATTTGTGTTAAATTCATTTAATCATATCAACAGATCGTCAATAAATTATCGACTTGAAGTTCTATAGTTCAATGTACTTAAAAATCACTAGTGTCGCCTGGTGCCGATCAGGAATTAAAAAATTAATTTGATAATCAATTTGTTGTCACTTTTTTTGTCATAATTCCAAATTATTAATTTTATATCTTTGTCACTAAAAAAATATTAAAGGGGTATATTGAGTTCGTTGAAATGTATGTAACAGGCAGAAGAGCGTCTACAATCCTAGAAGTATATATATATAAATATATATATATATTATATATTTTATGTCGAAGTCTACGCCCAATTCAAAAAACCGATCTTTTCTTCTTTAAATATTTTTAAATTTTTGCACTCTATAATTATACAATCTTAATCAGCATCAACAGCCGAGTCGATAGGGAAACCAAAATGTGTAAACAGTTAGTCTGTTTATTTTAAATTATTGTCAAGCCCCCCGCCGATAATCTGCCGCAAATCTTGAAGAACCACCACACACATTGTGCTTTGATATATTTCGTAACCTAGCCTATATAATATTATGATTTCTTATATTCTAATATGTTTAGTTATTTGCCCACTGTGCAACTTTTGCTCCTGGTATTCACAGCGAAGGCAGCAAAGTAACTAGCAGACATACTGGCAGATTCTGATTGTGATTTTTTTGGTCGTGGCACATTTATAAAATCCTAGTATAGAGTTGTGGGTAAAGAAAAAACAGACGATAGAAGTCGGATCGATTGCGACTTTTAGAAATGATAGTGAATATTTTGAGGCTAGAAACCAATAAAATCTAACAATAAGAATTAAATTAAAGTATTGATATATTCATAATTAAATAACTCGGTTAGAAACGTTGTTTATATGTCCGTTTCAGATGCCAGATTTAATCGCAAGATTTTTAATAAATCGAGCGGACTTAATGCGTTTATTGCTGTGTTGAAGCGTTAAATATTTTAAATTTCAGTGTCATTAAAACCTTCCTCATTTAAAATTTGGCTTAAATGTGGATATTGAATGTGACACAGGTGCAAAAGTGAGCCTAAAAATTTGAAAATAAATTTTAGAGTTGAGAGTTCTCGATTGTGAGATAGCCTTTACTTGTTATTTTATAGATTGCTATGATAATTACACCAATTTAGAAATGACTGATATATTGATCACAACAGAAGTTCTAATATCAATTCCTGGTCCCGCACTTTAATTTGATTTGATTTGATTGGAAATTCACTAGATTTGAAGAAAAAGGCGAGATTTGACAAAGAATAGCTTATATGTTAGTTTTATTAAGTTATCTCCAATATCACAATAAAACTCTATTTATTCTGATTTCAACAAAATAAGGTCAACATGTATCAGGCAGTGTCAATTATACAATCTATGAGTTTAGTTGAGTTTAGTGGTTAGAGAAACAGGTTTTTCATACTCAATGTTAATTTACATTCGACTGTTCCTATGGCAGATATAAGATATGGGCCTCCGATTTTAACCTGATTTGATCAGGGTGTAACATATGATATTAATAACAACTAATTAATAAAGAAAAATAATATTTTGTCTCTATAGGAACGCATTGCTCTACTTTGCCACTGAATATGGAATTGGAATTTGATAAAACCCGACCCTATCTCCCTATCAATTTTTTATATTTGTGTAGTGTCAAAACTTCCAACTTGTATCCCAATTTGTTTGGCCTGTACAAAGATTATGAATGAGTGAGGACAAAGAGTTTTATCAGAGATTTGAAATTAACTAAAATATGTGATTTGACTACGACTGTTATTATTTAAATGCAGAAAAATGTGATTGTAATAAAAATTTGAGTTCTCCAACTCTATTGACGTGAAGTGTACATTTCATATATTATTATCTGAAAGATAGTGCCGGCTCGGGTTCGGCAGAGTATAATTTACACGGTGCGGTTCGTTGTCCTAAATTTTCTACTACTCTAAAACAATTTAAATGTGTTAATTTGCAAAAAAAAAAAATTGTATAATTGTAAATCAAGTCAAGCAAATCAAAAAAATACCCGAAAATCGTATCGATTATGTTTTGGGTTTTCAATTTCATTTTCATGTTTAGCTTTAGCTTTTGCTTTTGTTTTGTATTGTTTGTATTGTTGCAAATTTCTTTAATCCAACAAGTGTTGTTGACAGCATCACTTTCCACATTTCATTTGTGTGTCATTAATTTTCGAGTCGAACGAACCGCATCGTGAAAAATAACAGCTGATCCCGCTTGGCTTTACGCTTTGCACTCGGAGCACTGAGCCCAGAACTCAGAACCCAGAACTCAGAACCCAGGACCCAGAATCCAGTACTCGAACTCAGCACCGCGTTGAGTCGCTCGGCATCAGTCCGTCAAGTGGAACTAAATTGACATGTGATAAGAATTTGTTGAGATAAATCTGATTTCCCTGGCTTTCCACTAACACCCACACACACACACACACACACACACACACACACACACACACACACAGAGAGAGAGAGAGAGAGAGAGAGAGAGAGAGAGAATGAGAGAGACTGAAGTGTATACACATACGCACAAATGACGGACAAATGTTTGGTGTTGTGGTTGTGTTTGTTGTTTGCTGCCTATTACCTGATTTGAATTGGAATTCTTTAAAAGCCAAACCAAAGTATTATCAGCTTTAATATAACACTATATATGACCAGATCCATTTAAAGTCTTGCAATTCTTCATCTGATACGCGGACTTGTGAATCTAAGTTTGCACAACAACATTTTCAAATGCAACCCCGTTCAATCACAAATGCCTTCGGGCCAATGTAAATCCATATAGTATGGCTCTATGGAAATGCATATTTGATGTGTATCGAATAAGCCGTGGGAGTTCCTTCACTTGTTAACTTCCTTTCGATTAATTTAAAATTGGAACTAATTTCTATGCAAAATTTGGGTGACAAACTTGTCTAATTTTTATTATGGTTGCGATTAAATAAAACTTGTTATCTAAAGAATCATAGTTAATGAGGAATAAACTATATTAGTAAGGGGAATGATCGATTGTTGGCACACTTTTATTTTAACTGAGTTACGCCAAATAAAAATCAAATTAATTTAATTTAGTAGTAATTGATAATTGCTTTAAGTAAAGCAGAACATTGAAATATTTGTTGAAGATGAAGATTTTTGCCGACATGTTTAAAAATATCGACAAAATGTAATGAAACCGCATTAAAGTGAATTACAATTACATCACTGAAGCCATTTCGCCATCCCATGTAAAAAAATATTGGAGTACTTGTAGATATTGAAAAGTTAAAAATTATATGTTGAATGTTTAATTCAACAAAAATTTAATAAACCTCATAGGATTCAATGGAATTTTCTTTTGATCGATTAACATAATTCTATGGCAGTAAGCCATTTATAAAAATAGAAATTAAATTTAACCACAATTTAAAGAACAATGTTCATTCAAATTAGTTGTGAATTGCGAGTTTGCCAAGGTAATTATTTATATTGTCCAAAAGTGTTTAATATTTTGTGTGTTGCAGGATGTTGAAGGATGACTGAATACAGAATCTATTTAGAAAATGATCTAAAATACATTCCTCATAGAATTCGGCTCAAAATAAACTTTTTTTTTCAAAATTTTTAAAATTTAATACTGAAGCTATTTTAAAGTACATTCTTTATTTCTTAATTTATGTAGAAAAATATTGCATATAAAATAGTACTTTGTTTCGATTATTGTATATATATTTTAAAATTAAAAAATGTGTAATTTTTAAGTAAACTTTTTTAATTTTACCTGGTGTAACAACAATTAAATAGATAATGTATTTTAAAAATAATTGATTTTTGAAACATTTCCCCATAAGGGTAAGCTCTTCATAATTTCATCGGTGTAAGGTTCACAATAATTCACCTTTTTGTATCTAAATTCGAATTTATTTATGTTTCTTTGATTATTATATTTTGATAAACTACTTCTAAATAAACTAAAACAAATTTCCGCTTTGATAATCCAAAACTAGTTTTCGTTACTTTTGAATCAGGAGGCGTCACAATAACTTATTAAACAAAACGTTAGGCATTGCAAAGCGTAAATTTAAAGCGACATCTGTTGCTAATATTCAACTTATGACAATCGACTATATATTTTGTTACACAGTGTCTTAAACATTTGCAGTCATTCGAGCTTAAATGTGCAATACAACAAGCTTCTGTCATCAGTCACAAGTTACAGTTTTATGTGCAACGCTGGTTTTGGTCCAAGCACCGGGTTTGTGTCTCTAATACCTATTGAAGGTATACTCAAATAGCATGGCGCCTGGTGTTGTTCTTAGAAAGGATGGTGAAATAATTGAGCGTAGTGGTGAAATAGAAAAGAAGTGGTAAATTAGAAAAGGAGGTGAGACATCGACAGACAAGTGAGGGCAGTCTTGTAAAAACGATTAGATAGACAACATCCAGGCGACTTGCTTTGCTACTCGTCATAAGCAGAGAAGAGGAAGAAATACGAGATGAGTCTCCGTCATATTCAATAAGCTTCTACCATCATTGACAAGTTATGGGATTGGGCCAAGTACTGGGTTTGTGTCTTTAATACCAATACATTGGCCGATATATTTCTTCAGTTTCTGCCCTCCCTTAGGTGGATGAATAAAAAATATTCTCTTTTGTTATATTCAGATCTAAAATAAGAAGGTTGAAAAACAAGATAATATATTAACATGTTTCACCCTCTTTTTTATCGTATTTCTTTACGAATGTGTTAAATTTACGGTGTTTGCTGGAAATATTAAAGACATTAACTTATTAAGCATAAAGAGTATTCCATAGTGCGCATGTTTTACGTTTCTTTTACTATGAAAGCGAATGAGCTATGCAAGCCAACTGAACCGAAAGCCAATAGAATTTCCCTCGCACATTAGGTCCACGGCATTGAATTTTCTACAAAAAACAATCGGTTCACAAAATAAATTGAAACGGTCTAAAAATTTCTATAAAAGGAGCCTTGGAAAGGTTTGCGTCTAATTTTAACTTTCGTCAAAAAAGTTTCGTTAAACTTGGTACAGTGTCTGAGTTTTTGGCGCCGATTTAAATTCACGATTTAAAACAGCAAATATTTGTGTACAATGCAATGGAATCAATTATGTCAAAACAATTTAAATTCAAAATTAGTCAATATAAAGAAAATCATTTATATAAATTTTGTATTTTGAATGAATTTTTATTTTAAAAATATAAAACTCTTCGTATATTAAATGTGCTCTATCTTTTAAATAAAAGAAAAAGTCAGTCCTTCGTAAAATTTAAGGACTTTAAAGTTCATTTATTTATTGTAAGCTTGGGCTACTAGTTAAAGTTTGTGCTTAATTCAATATTTTATTGTCACTTCAATGGCATAAAACAATTTTTTGGTTTTGTTTTGACAGTTAATAAAGGAAAGCGTTTGATCCCAAATGTTGTTCACAAACATCTATCTATCAATTTCACATTCCAGAAGCGTAAAATGTGGAGCTAATGAAGATTAGTCAAAAATAGATAAAAGGGTCTGTTGAGTTCGGTGGAATGTATGTAACAGTAAGAATGAGGCGTCTCCAATATAGTATTCTTGATCAGCATCAACAGTCGAGTCGATATATTCATGTCCGTCTGTGTGTGACTATATGTATGGAATGTGTAGACAGATTAACCAAACTTATCACACAGACTGCAATAGCATTGGAGTAGATCAATTTTTATCAAAATGTTTGACACGCCCCATCCGTAGTTTCTACGGGTCTTAAGATACACCGCTTTTTTAAATGAATTTACATGATCTAATTAATCACATTAGGATCGGGTAAATTAAACGGCAGTAATATCTGTTTAAATTCGGTTTCAAATTTAAGTTCCTAAAATGTAATGAGTAATCCTATAGTTGGGGTCCCGTCTATAGCCTATCCGACTAGGTTTTGACTTTATTTAAACACCTTTTTGACACTTCTGGATTGAGGTGTGGAAAGGATTCAATCGAGCCAACTCGAGAGTTAAATGCTCGCTACTCACAGCTTCGAATCCTTTCGATTTGATAAACATAATAAAAACTGAAACATAAACACGTACAGATGTGAATTTAAGATGACACTGTTACCTTACAAAATGTATTAAAATACAAGACGAGTTAAAATTAACCAACAGACATACATAAATATAGATACAATTTTAACATTTCGTAGCCGATCTTTAATTTCTAAATTCAAGTGGAAAAAGGAGTTAGAAACACTATTAATATTTATTAAGTTTGTAAGCCAGTTAAAGGGAGTATAAAATGTCTCTCTATTCTTTAAAGAAGTTTTCTGCTGCTCCTCCTCCTCCTCCTCCTCTTCTACCTCCTCCGCCGGGCATCAAAAAATAAAATAGGCGAGCGAACGAAGCGAGCGCTATATAAAATGCTTTGTCCTGACTGACTGACTGATAAATCGCAGCCATGGCCAAACCACAAGTCGAAGAGACTTGAATTTTTTTTTGTAAAATCAGAATAATTTTTTACAGATTCGTATGGGTATTTCTATTTTATAGTTCCACCTGCAACCTATTTTAAAAAATAAAAAACATTAATTTAAATTGCATAAAATGCAAGCTAGCTAAGCAAGCATTGAAAACGTTCAATGCGTGTGTACGCATACATACACAATTTTAGCGTGAGCAACTGAAAGAGAGCCAGAGAACAAGAGTTAGACTCGACGCAAAGCGAGCCATGGAATTTGTTTTTGTGTTCGCTCTCGAAAGTGCGAGCAAGATCGCGAATGGTGTTGTTGTTTTGTTCCTGTACACAAAGCAGTGATTTATATTGCGTTCTTTATCATACAACATCCATGTACTATTTGCCAATCCGTGCCGAATTATGTGCTTATTATCACTAACAATGGATGGCGCCACTAGGTTGAAAAGGACCATAAATTAAATAATCTCTCTATTCCGGACATCAATAATATAATATCCGGTATAAAAATGTCTGAGATGTATAGTTTCGAAAATTCTCGAATAAACGACGCGATGAATAGCTTAATCATTAAATTTCCAAAAAAAATCAAATTACTTATTTCCATTAAAAAATGAAATATTTTTGTTTTATTGATAGGTATTTAAGATACCACGCATTCTGGTGGGCACTCTCAATTAGGAGACTAGCAACCTTTATCATCAAATAAAAGATTGCATGACAACCAAATGCTTACTTGAGATTTGTTCTTTGGGGTAGTTCCTTTAATCAGGTATGTGTGTTCGTATGCAGGCATGCATTGAACTCAATAGGATAACAAATAACAAATAGGTTTGTAGAAAGTATCGTTAATTGGGCATTAAATGTAACTTGAGTCGTGTGTTTAGCATTAACTTATGACCACAGTCGCTCCCTTGAAACATTGTTGCAATCGGATCATTTATATAAGTATACATATACATACATATATACTTAGTACTGTATTTTAAATACGTTTTGCATTACCTTGCAAAACAAATCTAAAACGGAATGGGAAAGGGAGCAGTTGAGTGCACGCGACTGCATGATACCCTGTGCCAGTACTTTACTTTGCCCTTTACTTATTTTGTCAAATTCGTTTATGATGACGATGATGATGGAACGGATTCGTGGCTAATTGGACATGGCTAAAATTGACGACAAATCTATAATCTATCAATAATTCAATAATTAAAATGTTCGTATTTATGCACATACACTTTAAACTCCATCTTAAAGTGTAACTTCAATATTTAACATTTAAACTTAATTGTAATAAATTTTTTGATTATTCCAATAATATTATAGGTACGATTCATTGTTATACTAAAATTGAGTTATTTTTAACATTACCTACTCACTGGTTGATACTGACCAATATACCCTGTTCTCGGGATTGTTGGATTATTGGTATAGAAATATCGCTGAATTGCAATTGCGTGTGCCAAGTGAATAAAAATTGAGCTATATATGCATAGATATGTTTTTTTGGTATTTCAATTTTTAAACTTCAGCAATGCGGGCAGTTGTAAAATTATTTGTAATATACCATTTGCTAAATGGAGAATTTATTATATGCCAGCAAAACGAAGCGAGCTCCAAGTATAGTGAAGAATTTGAAAAATATAAGGTTGTAAAGATACAAAGAATACATATGTATGTCCGTATGATGAAAATGATGAATATCGTTACAGATACTTAACAACAAAAGTTATAAACGTGTCTATGATGAAATTCGAAGCTATAAAGCATATGAAGCGAATCAACAAATTGTCAACAAGCACAATAAAGACTACAAAAATGGAAAAAGCAGCTTTAGATTATCTACGAATACAATGGCAGATATGGTATTCAAATAAATGTGATATGTGTATATAAGTTCATATACCAAAGTGCTTAAAAAGTTATACTATAATATGGATTTGTTTTTGCAGACCACGGATTCGTATTTAAAAGGTTACCTACGACTATTAAGAAACCAACCGAATTCTTCATTGGATAATATGTCGGATGTGGTCGGATCAACGCTTATGAATAATGTTCCAGACAGCTTTGACTGGCGCAAAAGAGGCTTTATTACAACATCACATAATCAAGAGACCTGTGGATCCTGCTATGCCTTTAGTATAGCTCAAAGTATAGAAGGGCAGATTTTCAAGCGCACTGGCAAAATACTGGACTTGAGTGAACAGCAGATTGTCGACTGCAGCATACCCTATGGCAATCGAGGATGCACGGGTGGATCGTTGCGAAATACACTGAAATATCTACAAGCTACAGGTGGTCTCATGAGAGCTGTTGATTATACATATGCGTCGAAGGTAATTTGATATTTTGAAATCAATCCTTTATCCAATTGGGAATAACTCATCGGATATCGAGCAGTATGTTGTTATATTTATTGAAAGATGTACATTCAATTAGATACGGTAAATTTATGTGTACATTTCTCCTTCAGAAAGGCAATTGCCAATTTGTAAAAAGAACTGGCTGTTGTCAATGTGACTTCCTGGGCCATTTTGCCGGCCAATGATGAAAATGCAATTCAAGCGGCTGTTGCTCATATTGGTCCAATTGCAGTCTCTATAAATGCAACTCCAAAAACGTTTCAACTATATAGGTAAATACATTTTGAATATGGTAGTTTTAATTGATGCTATAACAGGTCTTTTCTAATCGTAGTGACGGAGTTTACGACGACGTCTCCTGCTCATCAACGTCTGTGAATCACGCAATGCTACTGATTGGATTCGACAAAGACTTTTGGATACTAAAAAACTGGTGGGGTGAACGGTGGGGTGAGACCGGATTTATGAGACTCCGCAAAGGTATTAACTTATGTGGTATTGCAAATTATGCTGCCTATGCCATAGTTTAACTAGTAATAAGACAAATTCTCTTATAACGACGAGACCATTCAATAAAGTCCCTTATTATTTGATTAACTCAATTAACGGAAGGGGAAAGGAAAGGGTATAATTTAAACTAAGCTATAAACTTAATAGCTTTTAACTCAATCTTAGAATTCACCGAATGCATCGAATTCGCAATAGCACTTTTCAATTTGTTTGGGTCCAAACAAATTGACTTATCCTAATGTACACTGTAGATACTGGGCTAATAATCATATTACCTATCCAAGATATATACAAACACACGTGAAGACCTGCAGTATGTGTGTGTGTGTGTGTGTGTGTGTGTGTGTGTGTGTGTATGCATAAGTATGAGTATAACCTGCGATGTTCCTACCCCCTCCACAAAAACAGCTTAATTTAATTTTCAGAACACAATTTTGCTGGAAAAGTTAATTAAATTAAAAGCAATATTCACAGTTCGTTGAATTCAAAATACAAAATACGTGTTATGTGCAAATTATGTTTCCTCCGAGGAGTGAGAAATGAGGTGTGAGTGATGAGTGATGAGGAGTGAGAAGAAGCCAGGGTGACTGCTGGAATTTCAACCGTCGACTGTCCGGGCCATTCTTGGGAGGAGTCGGAGTTGGAGCGCATGCGTGTCGCAATTTGGAACCCCGCCCTTATCGCGAAACACATTGTTATTGGCGAGTAAAATGCTGGATAGAGAGAGTAATATTTTTAGACTGTAGACTGTTAGTATAGTGAGCTGGAAATCTACTAAAGCAGCTCTCATTGGTTGATTTTAGTAAGCTGCTGTTTATTTATTGGACATGCTGGAAATTGGGATGGTGAATGGTGGCTTTCAGGAGAACTTGGACCTACGGATATTAAACCGTTTTTCATATTCAGTCTTCGTGGATATTCCGTGACGCAAGATTTCTTCAAAACGGCGCTAATTCCTAAAATTTTGAATCGAACGCAAAGTTTTTACTTGGATATTATCCCAATTTAAGCGAATCATCTAGACTACAAATATAATGATGATAATTATTAATGATAATACTGTTGTATGAGCTGATACTTCTGTTCAATAGCTGCCGGTCATTCATGCAAGGTGAACAATTAATTATTAAATATATTGAACAGTATACTATAGCGCACCCAGTAATAATCATATTCATCAGTTTTGTTGATGTAAATTTTCAAAACTTTTTAAATTTACAATTATACAAAGTGGAGAGTCGGATTCGACCTGTTACATAAATATATTTATTATATTTATAATATGGATTAACAATCGGAAAAGGTCTTTTGTCGAGATCGCGAATATTATATCCGTTTTATTTGACCGATGAAATAAAATGTGTAAAATAAAATATATATAATTTCTATGTAATATATAATACATAATATAAAATGTATGCTGTATAAAATAAAATGTATAATGTATAATACATAATATATAAGATATAATATATAATATATAATATATAATATATAATATATAATATATAATATATAATATATAATATATAATATATAATATATAATATATAATATATAATATATAATATATAATATATAATATATAATATATAATATATAATATATAATATATAATATATAATATATAATATATAATATATAATATATAATATATAATATATAATATATATATAATAATAATAATACAATATTTTAAGCCAATATGATTTGTTTGCTAAATTTGGATATTCTAGCTTATATAGTCTCTTTGAGCAACATTGAAATCAGGGAATAATACCGGAGCAAGTAACCGTTCTTTTAACAGTTTCGTTTTGAGGACCGTAGCCGGAACTATAACCGAAATAAATTATTTTCAAGGACCGAAATTCAAAACGTTTTCCATAGACTTCTTCAAAAATGATTAGTTGATTTCTGATTTATTGTATTAAAAAAAAAATTTACATTTCAGTTGAGTTTGCCTCGATAAAACATTACGTACATATGTACAAACCTATTAAAACATTTTTGTTTTAAAAGTGGTACCGGTACATACCAAAACCGAAAGGAAAATACCGAATAAGTTGTTTCGGGCGTACCGGAACCGGAATCGAAATTTGTTTCAGTTTGATTCACTGATACTTTTTGATTGGTACTTGTACGGCAATTTATAAAGATAGGTAGATAGACAAAGTAAAATAATTTTTAATTTTAGTAAAAATATTAATTGTTGCCAAATTTATTGATTAGATTTGATTAATTGGTCGATTTTTTGGTTGATACGGCCAATTGTTATTTTA
Source organism: Drosophila sp. st01m (assembly GCA_018901795.1). Classification (NCBI taxonomy): domain Eukaryota; kingdom Metazoa; phylum Arthropoda; class Insecta; order Diptera; family Drosophilidae; genus Drosophila; species Drosophila sp. st01m. The sequence continues at coordinate 298,244 of JAEIFG010000477.1, read as the reverse complement.
AATTTAAGATATCTTTTAGTCAACTGCTCTCGGTAAATTTATAAATAAATAAATTTTGTTAAAAATCGTTAATCTCGAAGTAAAGGAGTTAAAATTGTTCGAAATAGTTCTACAAGAGAAAAAAACGGTATTAAGTATTTTGTAAACCTAAAACAAATACTTGATATGAGTACGAATTACTGAAAATATGTGTAAAAATACTTTAGTCAAGTACTAACATTCTTGATATTAAATCAAAGACTCTTGAATCAAGAAAATTATTTATTTTACTAGAAATGAGTATAAAATTTCCCAATATAAGTTGAGGACCCAGACTCGACTTTCAGATCAAGTTCAAATCAATTTGTGAATTGCGTTCATTAATTCTTATATAGTTTTTCTGTTCGCTTATCTAGAATCTTCAACTGGTTTTTGCTTGCAAGCCAGAAGAGGTTTCACGGACACTCAGAATTTCAGACTGTACTTAACAGAATAAATTCTCTAGACAGTCTTCACTTGCTTTTACACTAACTGAAAGCTTTTTACCCCCAATCTTAAGAATTGATAATTTCTTAAAAATGGTGCACAAGTTTTTTAATAAGTCATGGTTTAACATGTTTTTGTACCTAGTTTCTCAGTTTTAGAACTTGGATTAAGTACTAATGGCACTTAAATTAGGTGCGTTTTAAAGATATTCCGAGCTTCCCGATCTCTGTATTTTTATCAAGTTTGAAAAGTTGCATCTTAAGTGCGGAATTCTTCAAATTTTCTCATTGTGTACTACAGGTTAATTTCCATCTTACTGTCCTATGACAGCTATAAGAAGAGATACAATCTGCGAAATTGGTTGGATATCTACAGAATCAAAAAAGTTATTTATGCTAAAGGTTAATTTGATAGATTTAGCAACAGAAAAAACAAAGAACAGGAATCTTAGCAAACAACACTGAAAATTCAGAATTAGCAAAATTGTATATCTAAAAAAATACTTTGACTCTATCGAGCTTTAGCTTTGGACCTCTTGCACTCAATTTATCATTTCTGTGTTTTGCCGAAATTTCAGACTTGTAAGTGAGTGAGGACCAATATTTTAATATACGTGTAGACGAATTTGGAAATTGGCTATGCGTAAATTTTTACCTCGATTGATAAAAATTAGAAAATAATAATAGTGCATATTCGCCAATGACCAATACCCAAGGATATCTATAACTGACGGTATGTCAACTGACGAACTTGCTAATAATATATTAATATGAATATTGAGTTGTCAAATGATAAGGTTGCTTTACTATTTTTCGCACATCACACATTTTTGATGATACAACGCATATTTTTAAATGATCCTTAGTGATTTTGTCGTGCAGCGCACCAGATTTTGATAATATAGTAAAATATTATCGGCAGTGAATGTTTGCGACTCTAATCCACTTTACTGTCAAGAAAAATGGCATATAAAGTCAATTAGTACCTAATTGCGACCTTGCATCCTTGAATTGAGCATTTAAAAATGCAGTCAGTTGAGATATAAGGTTTATATTCAGTTGTCTGTCAGGTGTATTCGCAGTTTTCTATGACTACAGGTACTTATGTACTTACCTGTAGGAAAAGCACTTGTAATTAGACAAAGTAAACTCAATTATCCGCACATTTCATTTAATTTCAATTCATTTCAAAACGTTAATCGTTCAGCAATTTAACCCAATTAAATATGCATGATGTTTTACGTGTAAACAAAAGACCATCACCGTCATCGGCATCAGTGTAATAATGTCTACCCGCCCTTAAATGGAACACCTATTATTTGCCTGTTGACAGTAACCACTCATCCGAATTATTGCCAACTCATCAGTGGGCATTTTTGTATCTTTATCTGTCTCTATTCTCTATTCGTTCGAGTATTCGTTTACGTGCTCGTATTTATTCGTGGCAGTCGTCAAAAGGACATATGCTTTCAAATTTCATCAACCCTTGGCGAGTCGTACTGAAATCGAATCGCATCTATTTCCATGGTGTACTCAGCCTTGATATACTGATGAACCCTGATATACCCTGTATGCAATGAAGAATAGAAAATAGTTTACTTTTATTTATATAAAATATATTAAAATGTTAAAAATGTGAAAATGTTATCCATATCTAAATCGAAATTAGTGTATTCAAAATATGTCTAGTATATGTCTAGTTGCGGTACAAAGCTGTAGGTTTAGTTACACAGTATCTGCAAGTCAGGCACATAAAGAGAACTGGTTTTTAAATTGAAACATGAGTACTGAAAAGCAACAGGGAGTGAACACACAGTTTACACACAGCACAGAACACACACAAATAATAAACAAAGCACTTAAATTAATTCAAGGTAATTGCTTTGACATGCTAACTTGTTGTAGGCACTTGTACCATTGGCAATCGGCAATGATATAATAACACTTATTGTTTTTGATAAGTAAAAGGTACTCAGATTAAGTCTCTACCCTCAACACTATTCAACACCAATACCAAGGGAACAAGACAGAAACATTAACTCGATAATATACTATACATACATTGTACATACATATATGCAGGTTGCGAAGTGTGTGTTTATCTGTGAATGTGTTTTAATGTGCTTATTTAAAATATGTATCTATATCAAAATATCTTCAATAGAATAATGTGGATAAATTTGTTTATAAAATGCCTATTTCACATTCTCAACTGTTTTCCACCTTTCGTTGATTCTACGAGTTGTCTATCAAACTTCTTAAGAATCATAGGATGAAAGTCAATGACTGTACTTTAAGCTGAAATTAATTGTTATATGTTATATTATTATTCTGTACTAAACTTAAAGCTATATTTGGTACATTGTATATATAACATTTATCATTTCATCCCCAATTGAAAAATTCCCTAGCCTTTACCGAACAGCACAGCGTAGTTTTATTATTTTTGCCGGCTAAATAAGTACATCTGCCAGATTTGTTAACAATCTGCTGTTTTTATAAATACTAACAGAATTTTGTCATTATTTACCTCACTGGTTTGTAATTCGTTCAACCCTCTGATGGCTTCCTCCCTTTTGCTTTTGCGGGCTAAGAAGTCCCATAATCATTTGTTTCGCTTTTGCTTTGCAACACATTCTGAGCCCGAGTAAGCCTAACAATCTGTGCCTTACCACATTTTTCGTAACCTTATTATCTTTAACGCATTGTCTCTAGGGACAATCTCCTTTTCAATTATGCCATTCACACGCATAATATAATTGAATGCGGATGGGATTTCCCCATAAAGGGAATTGAGATTGAATAAATTTGTAGTGCCAAAATAATTGTACAACACATTCAATATTGGCTTTTAAAGATGTCAAAACTAATACTTTGAATGATTCAAGTTAAGTTTTTTTTTTTTTTTTACAACTCTTTTGCTGACACTTTCAAGTTCGTAAAATACGTAAAAGTCCGTAAACAACCAACAATGCCGATAAATATCATATGCTATTGACGTTACTACAAAATATAAATGAATTGTTGCTAGATATATGCATTAACATAAATTTTAGTGTTTTTCAGAATTTAAACAAATGGCATTCCCTGAGCCTATTCAACGATCCACTCGTCCTTCAACACCAACAAATGGAATGGAAAACAATCAAATACCCCTCAGCCAAAAATCAAATCACGTATGTTCAATTGCAAAACATTTATTGTTTCTTCTTAATAAATTGTGATAATTATATATATACAAATATAATATTTAGGAAACTAAATATATGGTTATAAGTTTTCGATCTGTTATATACTCAACATAAGACAATTTATGTAGCTCTAAATAATTTATTTCCCGATTTAGTTGTATTTAATTGTACGTCTAACATCCTCTATAAAAGAGTCGATCTTAAACAAAATCACATCTGCAGTAAGCCATCAAATTAGCTTTGCTCTATGCAATAGACAATATAAAAAATTATTATTTTAACTTAAGTTAATTTAAGCTTTACGTTAGCATTGGCAAAAGTTTAGACAAATAATTCAGTTTCTTATTTTAATTGGATCGTCTACAAATAACGAATTCAAATAGAGTACGCTATTCACATATAAATTTATTATATGCTTGCTGGGGTGTTTTTGCTGTCCTTACACCTAGAAAATAAATCGAAAGTAGACAAATGTTTCCCTTGAGCAAATGCAGTTTACGTGCTTTGATTCTTTATTTGATAACACTAAATAAAAAAAGTGCCAGCAAATTGTCAAAGCAGCACAATCCATTTATTTTCAGCCATTAAAAGAATTACCAAACGTATATTTTTCAAAAAACTGTCGTAAATATTTACTTTTATAAACGCCATCCATTCGGTCACGGGTATAATTATTCATTGATAATTTGTGCTACCGACAGGAATGAAATCGGAAGATTTAGTAATTTTCAAATGCTTGTTATCTCGCTTAAATTAGTTCAGATTGAAATAATTATAGTGAACCTATTTTCCAATAATTAAAAGCTGCATCACTTATAACTTAATTAATGCTTTAAAAGATATTGCCTTTTGAAAATGGTTGAGTTCTAAAAAAACTAAAGAATGGGAAAAAATTTGGAAAAATGGGTAAATTAAAAATTAATTGTTATGTTCTTTTAAATAAAAATATTTGTTAATGCTGTACAGTTAAGAAGTATAATTATGTTTACGAAAATGTTGTTTCAAAAATTGGCTTAGATGTAACAAAGTTGTCAGATTTCAAAAATTATCAAAATTGTTCAATGAAAAAGATTGAAAATATGTTGAGTTTTAGAAAAATGTATATGCTTCTTATTTAAAAATAATATGAAAGCAAAATGAATTTAAAACACAACAAAACTAAAATTTGGTTAACATTTTTTGAATTTTGTACAATTTTTGTGAAATTTGTACAATAGTTTGTGTAATAATCTAATAAATGCTTATAAATATATCCTTTAATTGCAAACAGTCATAGCAATCAATATCAACAAAATTATGATTATTTTTGTTTAATGTTTTCTTTATGATTTTAATAGGCAATGAAAAATGACATTTTTGTTCTAAACTGAACCAACCCCACTTTTCTTGATAAACATGGGTCGAAATTTTTTAAATTTTCCATTTTATGATCAAGCATTATACAGAGGTGAGTAACTTTGATTATTACTTAAGCATGACAGCTTTATTCTAAAGTTGTCCGATTCCAATCAAATTTGCTAAAAAAAAATTAAAAAGGTTTTTCAAACTTAAGATTTTTACCGACCCATCATTCCGATGGCAGCTATAGTAAAGTTTCACATATAGTTTGGTCAGTCCTAGGATTTCAAATTCTTAAAACTATTTGAATCAATGTTAACAAAAAATTAAAATTAAATCTGCAGAGTTATGTTGTTACACAAAAAAAAAACAAAAACTTTGTCGGGAAACTCGATACAATGTTTTAGCAGCTTGATTGTCTAAACAAAATAAAAACACCGTAGTGTGCTAAAAATTAATAATATATAATCAACACGACGTGCGAGGGCGGAAAAGCGTGGAAAACATTCAAAACAACCTTGGCGTGCTCCAATGCAATTGGAGTCTGTATGCCTAATTTGGTTGCAATAGCTCTTACATTCTCTCAGATCAGATGGACACGACTATATCGACTTAGATATATACTTTATAGGTGTTCAGTGTTCCACGTAACATGTAACGGGCACAATATAACCTTTAACTCAATTTTTAAGTAATAATAATATATTAATACTAGAGGACCCGCTTTTGCGTCCTTGCTTTGCTCGGACGCAGATCCCCACTTAAATTATGAGAAATATTTATATTCGTAATATGTTTTTAAATAAAACAAATTAATTTTATATCATCATCATGCGCATTTAGTGCATTAACTCACATTTGGCGAATTTACGCATTAAGTTTTATTGGAAAAATGCAGAAAAACTAGAAATATAACGGGACTCATGGAATATAGGCATCAGGTCTGCATACGCACGCTGTAAACATTTTTGTGACTTCGCTTAAATTTGTTGGCATTATTTTGCTGTATTTTTTTTGGCACGTCGCAATATCCGGTTGAATTGTGAAAAATCTCGTCTGTATAAGCGCTTTGTCGCTAAAAGCGGAGACGAACTGACGTACTTACCCGGCGGTCCTTTCCTATAACTTTGTATGGGGACCAACCAAACCATCGAGTTTCCGTCTCAATAACCGAACTAACACTATAAGCGAAGTTGTTATAATCGGACTCCACTGTATAAATATTATTATTTAAATTATTTCGTCATTTTGTCACCACCAAAGAGGTAAAATGCATATTTTCATTTGTCGTCTTGTGTTACTGGCGCCAACTGACAATAAGCCCACAATCCTGCACGGATCGGCAAATAGTACATGGATTTTGCAAACATGCATTTTTAATTCGATTTAAATTAGTACATTTTATTTTCAAAAATAAATTTCACATACAAATTAAAATGGGCTTCTATTTCGATCTTATATGCACTAGTGTGCGTGCTGCCAACTCATTAAATTCAGTATCAACACGAATGTTTTATATGTAGAATTGAGTTAATTCAAGCAGTGCTTTATTATGTATGTATGACAAAGAACGAAATTTAAATCACTTCTTCGTTCACAGGAACAAAACAACAACAACACTCATGATCTTGCTCGCACTTACGCGAACGCAAAAACCAATTACATGGCTCTCTCTGTAGTCGAGTCTAACTCTTGCTCTCTGGTTCTCTTTCATACGCTCACACTAAAATTTGCGAGCTTGCATTTTAATGCAATGTTTTTTATTTTTTAAAATAGGTTGCAGGTAGAATTAAATAATTAAAATATTCACACGAATCTATTAAAAATTATTCTGATTTAAAAAAAATAAATCAAGTCTCTAGGACATGTGGTTTGGCCATGGCTGTGATATATCAGTCAGTCAGTCAGTCAGCCAGTCAGTCAGTCAGCCAGTCAGTCAGTGAGGATACAGCATTTTATATACATATATATAGATATTCATAACTAATATATTTAAAATTTCACAGTTCTTTATTTTGTTATTAAGCTACCTTTAGTGTCAGAACAGTTCTTGAAAATAATATAATATTTACGCATTAAAATAACCTCACATATTAGCAAACAGGTAAATACATATTTTTATTACATATACATATACGGAAACAACTCTGTAGACCCATTCGAAGTCGCGTGCTTACTGTAAAAAAAGCTAAAATGTTATTTTAAAAATTATATTTTAATAGTTCTACAATAATTTAAACTTACCATTTCTGAATATGTGTGCTGAGCAAGTCAAGTAAAGATTAGATTATATGGGAAAATCTGCTACATTTTCAGATAAATGTACTATACAATATTTTCCGTTCTCTTATTTTGTTTTAGGTAAGTTCAGTATTACTTTATGGTATACCAATCGTATCATTGTACATTGAGGGCCAGGAACGCCTGTGTTTGGCCCAAATTTCGAATACTCTCCTCAAGCAATTCAGCTACAATGAGATCCACAACCGACGAGTGGCATTGGGCATAACTTGTGTGCAGTGCACACCAGTCCAGCTGGAAATACTGAGAAGAGCCGGCGCAATGCCAGTAAGTTCGCGTAGATGCGGAATGATAACACGCCGAGAAGCTGAACGGCTGTGCAAGAGTTTCTTGGGTGATAATACGCCACCAAGATTGCCAGATGATTTCGCGTTTAATGTCCAGCACAAGTGCGCGTGGGGATGTCGAGGATCATTTCTGCCATCACGCTACAATTCATCACGTGCCAAGTGCATCAAGTGTACCTACTGCGGAATGTTCTTCTCGCCAAACAAATTCATATTCCATTCGCATCGCTTGACAACCAACGATAGATATATTCAGCCGGATGCGGCCAATTTTAATTCCTGGCGACGCCATATGACACTCTGCGGACATGGACAGGAGGAGAAGATCGTACATGCTTGGGAGGATGTGAAAGCAATGTTTAATGGTGGCACCAGAAAGCGCCTTATTGGCTGCAACAACAATCACAGTTCCCAAAACTCACCAGGAGCATCAGCAGCAGCAACTACAACAACTAGAACAACAACACCAACAACAAATGCTCTAGTGGATTCATCGGTGGAATGTGAGACTGAAGCAAAAATGATATCTCTTAGCGAAGAGTCGTCGCCCTGTTCGAAAAGATCGATGGATCATCAATATAATTACAGCACTGTAGCAGCCGCTGCCGCTGTTGTTGGTGTTACAGCAGTAGCAACAACTGTTGGTGTGCCCTTTAATCTACATCACCATCATCATCATCATCGTTCAACGGTCTTATCCCCTCTGCAATCACTGCGGAATGAGCAAGACTTATCGATTATGCCACTGTCCAGAAACTTTGTCGTTGACTACACAATGTGGCAGCAGCAGCAGCAGCAGCAGCAACAACAACAACAGCATCAGCAACAACAACAACAACAACAGCAGCAGCAGCAACAGCAACACCATTCAAAAACTAAAATCGAATCAAGAAATGGATTTGAATCCTGTTCGTTACCATCGTGGATCCGATCAGAAATAAACGCATCGCCATTTAATGCAGGTATTATAAAGAACGAAACTCAACATACATCGAATTGTGGAGCCGTTTTTAAGAATACCCGCAAAATATCAGATGCTTTCATCAATAATAACAATAACACAGCCGATTTCTCTGATTTCAATATACCATCAATATTAAGCTCGTCGGCATTTAAGCCTGTTGTCGCCTCGACTGCCATCGTGTCAACATCGCTATATGCAACCCGCACCAACGATTCGAGCAATAACAATGTTTATTTGAGTCCAACACAATCAACGAGAACAACGACGGTTTTTACCAATAATACTAATATTACCACCGGACAACGGTTACCATTTCACAATTCTGCAACGAGTGCATTTTCCCCCGTATTAGATGGCATTCAATTGTGTCCGGAACCCAAACAACCAGATAATATTAAACCAATCTCATCAACGAACCTACAGAATGCTGATGATGGTGACGGTGACTGTGACGGTGATGATGACGATGACGATGAAGTTGTCGATATTGAAACCACGGAGGAAGAAACCCATATCGAAACATTGAATGATGATGTTGCCTTCAATGTTATTTGCTCCCACTCACCAGATTATATTTCATCTATCAGTGCAGGGCACTCACATTCCCATTCACATTCTGGAAGTCCAAATCTCGATGTCGATGTCGATGGCTCTAGTACAGATGCTGAAGATCAATTCGATTTAAAGGCTAATATTTGCTCATATGACATTAACATTAGTCGCTCCAATTTAAAGCTGAATCTAAGTAATGAAAACGATAAAATTACATCAATTGCCATTAATGGTGGAGACGAAATACGCTCAAGTTATTTTAAAAATAGCAATGAAGTAAGTCATGCGCCAAATTTCTTTCACAAAATTTTAAATTTGAAAAAGCACTTTTGCAATGGGAGCTTAACATTCTTAAGTTATTACAGTTAAGTACAGTTAAGTACAGTGGTTGTGACAGAAATAATAATATGAAATAATATTTGATTTAATTCTTTATTTAATATTGACTTGCAAACATAGATAAAAATTGATTTTTTTCATTGTACATTATTTTTAAATGACTTAATTAAAAGCTAGTTTTGTTAGTTTAGTGTGATACGACTGGGTTGGAAGTAAACCTTTTATTATGTGTAATTAATTAAATAATTTATATACAAATATATTTTCAGGATACAAAAGGACATTTGAAAAGAATGTCTCGACGAAAATATTCAAACCCAACAAAAGACCGACAAATTGTAAAAAAGAGTGGAATCGGAATCGGATCGAAACTAGATACCGATAAACTATTTTCAGCCCAACCTAGTTTACACATTCAGCAGCGAGTAACCTTCCCAGTATTTTTAAAATCACATTTAAATTCTCTTCGTCAACGCCACCACCGACAACCCAGTCCCAAGCCAAGGCAATTCTATTGTTGTGATACATCAGCAAGGGCTAATGACAAAGGCGCGGATACATTAAACATATAATTTTTAATACACAATTGCAACAAAATATGAATATTTTGCAGTTTTAAGGGGCAATAATCTATAACATCTAAAAAGAGATAATGGATGAATAAAGAGTTAAAATAAAATATGTATATATTTTTTAATAAACTTACACACTAATTTGTTATTTTTCAGATTAAATCAGGGATGTAATGTAATGGTATTGCATAGTGATAGCGCTTGTTGCCACAGGTCAAAAAGTCTGTTATTCAACCTATTACTCAACGTCCAAACGTTAAAAGTTTAAACTTAAAATAGAAATTGTGGTTCAGATCCAAATATCAGATCTATTATTATATCAAAATAAAAATTCCCAAAAATGAGTATCGAGTTGTCAAAATATCGTTATATAGTAGACCGAGTTGAAAACATCCAGTTTCCTTAAAAATATATTGATATATTAAAAAACGAAATACGAGTCATAAATAACCAGAGTACATTTTATACAAATTGTATTTTTCTTGTATTGCTTTCGTGCTTAGTTCCCACTTTGTAATTTGTTTGTCATTTATCACGTTTGTTCTCTTAAAATTGTTAAGCAACCCACAGTACGATGTCGATTTTTCTTGGAAATCGAGTTAACCAAGTATGTTGATTGCCAGTAAAATTATCGAGTTGAAGTACTCGATTATCGGATTTGCTAAAATTAAAATGTCGAAATTTCGATGTATTTTTATATAACTAATCTAAGAAGCTTTTGTTAATTTATAATAAATACTGAAACTTATTTTTTTCTTCTTTTTACAAATCAGTTCGCTAACTAAATATTAAAGATTTGTCCGCTCCTACCAGCTTATACAGAAGATATAGTTCAAACTTCCTTAGTGTTGGGACCTTGCATTAAAATGGTGAAAGAAGAGACATAGAATTGTTTAATTGCATTCGTTTATGCAATGCCTCATTATATTATGAAATCCGGGTAATAAACCAATTTAATATACTAAATAATACTGAAATAAATAAAATGGTATACAATTGTATATTTTGGCAACTAAAGATTTCTTTTATATAAGAAAGAAAGTAAAAATATTGTACAACTTTGTCCGACAATCCTGAATCACGCGGTGGATGTATCACACTTGCAAGCATTCACATCGAAAATTAAGGAGTTCTCTATAAAATTCTTTTTAAATTGATTCAAAAGATCCATCGATATTTTTTCATTTCTATTCCCCAAGATAACGAAAACGGTGCATAATATAAATTGTTGGTAATGCAAATTGCAACATTAAAAGATTTGAAACAAAATTGGAAATCTGTAAAAACTTAAAATTCGAAATTGTATCTCTACTTTAGCAGAGAAGTCAAAAATGTGTTTATAAAAATTCAAATACAAAAAATCTACCAAATTCTCACAAAAACCTTAAAAATTTTAAATTTAAGAAACTCTTTCTTCAAAATTAAAAAATACCAAACCAATTTATTAATTCAAAGTTCCTTCATTTTGCATTTTACTCCTACGCAAATAACCTAATTACTTTGTTGTTACACCTAATATGGACCGGCTTGCCAGATGGGGAAATTTTGCAGGGTGGCAGCCTTTTAGCAAAACTGTGTTGCCACAGTAGTTCTGCCAACTTGTTAGAATATGAGTCTCTTTTTCACACCAGTGCAATTCATTCATTCGTAAAGTCGTAAGGTAGGTAAAGAATGACGTCATTTGAACAGAATAAATAAATCCTTTAAATCTGTGAGGAAATCACTAATAGTTAATAAACACACAATCAAAACCAGTGAATTGGTGGTAAATAAATGTGTGCACATGAATACATGCATATATTTTATTTATGTATACATATCCGATGTAAATATAAGATGCATACTACATGTACATATGTATGTGTGTATCTAATTAAAAAGTACACTTGCATCTGATTCCTACAGAGTCATAAATAGTGATGTAAATACATATGTGCACATACACAATTAGTAAACTAGTATATCGTAAATGCATTAATCTATAGGTATTAACTTGAAAACCATGACACTTGGTGAGGCCCAAACCGAGGAAGGGATACAACAGATACAATCGAAAAGCGAGGGCCGCGAAAAAGCTCCAACACTGAAAGCAAAGCAAATTAACCCTGATCGCAACAGCGAATCTATGGATTACGGAAATGTGGATAAAACACCCCGTGGAAATATAAAGCATCCAAAACAGGTAAATCAAAATTATGTTCAGTATTTCACTTATATACATATATTTATTACAAATGCATTAACATAAGTTAGTAAGTTGAAAATTGTTTAGAACTACATTGTGACATAGATACATACATATGTATATACGTATGAATGCATGTGTAAGCAACCCAACTAAGTTGAACCATTGAGATGAGATCACTTGTGGCTTGTACAGTATGGCAAACAATTGTGTTAGCATAAGAATCGCGCAAACAGTTCAACTTGTATCTTGCTATTTTTTATGTAAGTTGTCCTAAGATTCAAATGCAATTATAAATAAATACAAAAAACCATAGACAAGAAAATGTATTTAAAAAAATAAAATACTCGCACTTTTGAATTTAACAAAAAAAAAAAAAACTTATGTGACCCACTGTACACACATCACACATATATTTAGAAGTAAATTGTACCCACAATTGTGCGATGTGGTGACCAATATAAAATGTATATGTACATTTCTATGGTTGGATCAGTTGAAATAATTATACCTAAAATGTTAAATTATTGCTACAATAGTTGGACATACATATGAACATATTCAATTAAATGAAATTGGTTCAATTAGCATATACTTAGATTGACAGTTTATTTGGGATACTATATTTTTAAATTAATTTGACTTTTCTTACCTTATTTAGGTAAAATATGTAGATATTAATAAAATATAAATTTATTTTTTAACTTTAACATTCAATAAACAGATCTGCGCATAAACACCATATCTCGTTCCCTTTAAAATAAAAATTAGGTTTGTATTATATTAGAGAGTGGCATTTGACTTTCCAATTTAAATTAAGGATTTTATGATATTTTCTTTGCCTGACGTCTTTCATATTTAAATTTTTAGATGCCTTTAATTTATTTTTACCATTAATGTATCATACATTTCAGACTGATGAAACAATATCATTTCTTCGAGCTGCTCGTAGTGGGGACCTTGCAAAAGTTCTTGAGTTTATAAATGGAGAACTTATCTCGGATATTAATACTTGTAATGCGGTAAGATCCTTAATAAATGTTTTATTATTATTATAGGTTTTCCCAAACTGACAGATATTTTTGCATTTATGATTGAAATCATATAAATTGTATAGAGATGTTGATCTGTTATTTCGAAAGTTACAAATATGCAATCGAATTGATAATATTGAGCATCTTTATACATATTATTTAATGTGACAAACAATGCACAAATATCCTTAAATAATTAAATATTGTATTGTATTGCTTAACATGTGTAATTTGATTGTAATTTGGTGTAGAATGGATTGAACGCTTTACATTTAGCGGCAAAGGATGGATTTGTCGATATTTGCAATGAGCTTTTAAGGCGCGGAATAAATGTCAACAATGCCACCAAAAAAGGTAACACAGCTCTGCATATTGCTTCGTTGGCAGGTCAGCAACAGGTGATAAAGCAGCTCATCCAGTATAATGCGAATGTAAATGTGCAATCGTTGAATGGCTTCACCCCATTGTATATGGCCGCACAGGAGAATCATGACGGCTGTTGTCGCCTTTTGCTTAGCAAAGGAGCAAATCCTTCGCTTGCCACCGAGGACGGATTCACACCATTGGCCGTGGCGATGCAACAGGGACACGACAAAGTGGTCGCTGTTCTCCTCGAAAGCGATGTGCGAGGCAAAGTCCGTTTGCCAGCATTGCACATTGCAGCCAAGAAGAACGACATAAATGCGGCAACAATGCTGTTACAACACGATTCAAATGCTGATATCGTATCCAAGTCGGGCTTCACACCGCTGCATATTGCGGCGCATTATGGTAACGTGGATATAGCCAGCTTGTTGCTAGAGCGTGGTGCAGATGTTAACTATACAGCGAAACATAATATCACACCACTGCATGTGGCCTGCAAATGGGGCAAGTCATCGGTTTGTCGACTTTTACTCTCGCGACAGGCTCGCATAGATACAACAACTCGGGATGGTCTTACTCCGCTTCACTGCGCTGCCCGGTCAGGCCACGTTGAGGTCATTGAGCTGCTGCTAAGTCTAAATGCACCGATCCTATCGAAGACAAAGAACGGATTGTCGGCACTGCATATGTCGGCGCAAGGGGGAGCACGATGAGGCAGCTCGGCTTTTACTCGACTACAAGGCGCCCGTGGATGAAGTCACAGTTGACTATTTGACGGCCCTTCATGTGGCCGCCCATTGTGGCCATGTTCGTGTAGCTAAGCTATTGCTGGACTACGGAGCAGATCCAAATTCACGCGCCCTCAACGGTTTTACCCCATTGCACATTGCCTGCAAAAAGAATCGAATTAAGGTTGCCGAATTGCTTTTAAAACATGGAGCCAGCATTGGTGCCACCACTGAATCCGGCCTGACGCCGTTGCATGTAGCCAGCTTTATGGGTAAGTCTCGATTAATGGATAACTACAATATTATAATTTCATCAATGAAATATGTATATTTATCTTTGTCAATAATGATTAGTTATTTGTTATTTGAAATTATAATTCTTTTTCTTAATACTTAATATTTCGGAACAAGTTAAGATATTTCATGCACATTACATTTACAAAAATAAAACTGAGTTTTATTTTGAGCAAACAAGTCATAAGAAGTCATAAGAATTTATCTTTCACGAGGCTTAAATAAAATGAATATAGTTTCATTTGTAAAATCTCTATAAACTGAATTTACATGACAAAAAGGAAAATATTGCTTTGGAAGGACCTCGATTATGTAGCTCTTTCCCTTCTAAGTTTATTAAAGTATTTGTCAAAACAGGAAACAAAATATTGAAATAAAAAATGAATTGGGAAATTTCAATTATATTTATTTACTACTTTTGAATATATACAATGTGAAAGATGCATACAGCTAATAACGTGTTTATTTACAGGATGCATGAATATTGTTATTTACTTGCTGCAACACGAAGCCAGTCCAGATATGCCCACTGTACGTGGCGAGACGCCTCTTCATTTGGCTGCACGAGCCAATCAGGTGTGTAGTATTGTATAGTATAGTGTAGTGTAATAAATCATATTAAGTTATTGTTGACTATCAAACTATCACATCTTGTATGCAGACTGATATCATTCGAATATTGCTTCGGAATGGAGCTGAGGTGGATGCTGTTGCTCGCGAAGGACAAACACCGCTCCATGTTGCCTCTCGACTTGGCAACATAGATATTATCATATTGATGATACAACATGGTGCCCAGGTGAACG
The DNA here is from genome assembly GCA_018901795.1 of Drosophila sp. st01m. NCBI lineage: Eukaryota > Metazoa > Arthropoda > Insecta > Diptera > Drosophilidae > Drosophila > Drosophila sp. st01m. The sequence goes on along the minus strand of JAEIFG010000477.1, from coordinate 282,823 downwards.
CTTGCACAAAGGATATGTACACAGCCTTACATATTGCAGTTAAGGAGGGCCAAGAAGAAGTCTGTCAAATGCTGATAGAGAATGGTGCACAGCTGGATGCAGTCACCAAGAAAGGATTTACACCCCTACACTTGGCCAGCAAATATGGCAAGGCAAAAGTGGCGCAGCTTCTGCTGGAAAAAGGTGCTGCCATTGATTGCCAAGGCAAAAACGAAGTGACTCCATTGCACGTTGCCACACATTACGATCACCAAGACGTGGTTCTCTTGCTGCTGGAGCGTGGCGCTTCCACACAAATCAGCGCCCGCAATGGACACAGCGCTCTGCACATTGCAGCCAAGAAGAACAGCTTGGAAATCGCTCAGCAGCTTCTGCAACATGGTGCAGACGTGGGTGCCCGTAGTAAGTCTGGCTTTTCGCCGATACATCTGGCTGCGCAGGAGGGACACTTGGATATGGTTCAATTGCTACTTGACCATGAGGCGAATGCCAATATTGCATCCAAAAATGGCCTAACGCCTTTGCACTTGGCCGCTCAGGAAGGTCATGTTCCTGTCTCACAAACTCTACTCGATTATGGCGCCAACATTTCGGAGCGCACCAAAGCTGGATATACACCACTTCATATTGCCGCACACCACAACCAAATTAATGAAATTAAATTTTTACTTGAAAATGATGCCAACATTGAGATGACCACTAACGTTGGCTACACTCCTCTGCACCAAGCAGCACAGCAGGGCCACATAATGGTTATTAATCTATTGCTGCGACACAAAGCCAATCCTAATGCAGTTACAAATGTAAGTATTTTTTTGCGCTATCTTAACTCACTGATTATTATTATTAAACTGAGCTAGCTTGCAGAGGGTTTTATATAATTGTCAAGAAATGGGTAATGAAATTGAGAAGTCCCAAGTGACTATTTATTTTTTCTTGGTCTATCCATGCCCGTGTGTTTCTGCAAACCAGTTTCTCAATTAGTTAGCGGCCAGTTAGTTAGATATACACATAAGTATTTCCAATTGACCGATTCTTTAAATTAATTTTTGGCAAACTTGCAACTTTCATGACTTGGTCATTTCTAAAATGTTCTCATTTCAAAATAATAATTTGATTCATATGTTGAAAACGAACGTCTCTTAAATAAACATAAGAAACCTACACACACAGCAGCACAATAATCGTTTGTGTCTATTTTTAAACGGATTTCGTATTCACATATATGCATTAAAAAGAGCATACAGACATTTTTGTTCTGAGCATGATTTTCAATTGAGCTTATAGAGCAAATATTCAAATTTGATCAAACAGTTCTCATCCCACATTAATCTTATTTTGTTCTCTCTATTTCTCATCCATAATGGGTGAGTGGGTGCATATGAGCTGGCATGGAAAAGAATTTTGAGATCGCCGAGAAACTCATTGTCATTAGGGCGTGGTCTGGAGAGAATTGTTTTACTACACGCATGGTTAGAGAAATTAGTAGTACATAGTTCGAAAATAGATGAGCAGTTTTTTACTTAGATTTCATTCATTTAGTGAATTTCCTATACTGTTGTAAGAAAACTGATCATAACACTTATTTTTTAAACTAAATATGGCTATATGTTAAACGAGTCGAATCAAAATAATTCTTTCAATTACAATATCTTTTGGTGTTTTCTTTTTTATTTTTAGAATGGTCAAACTGCTTTAAATATTGCTCATAATCTTGGCTACGTAACAGCCGTGGAGACTCTAAAGGTAGTGACAGAAACATCTGTAATTGATACAACAACTGGAGTGTTGGAGGAAAAATACAAGGTAGTAGCTCCCGAATTTATGCACGAAACATTGCTCTCCGATTCTGAAGACGAAGGCGGCGACGATCTTTTAGATCACAATCAATACAAATATATGGCGACGGATGAATTGAAAACCACAATTGAGCATGATAATAAAAACTTTGACACCACGAATCCCGAACAAGAACAATTAGATGGATATCAAGGATATACAACAGAAAGAGGTGAAATTATCCTGTTAAATATGCATTCAATTCAATTTTGTAATGACCGCATAATTTCTATTTAATTTTTGTACATACACTATATTTAGATATAATCAAGATAAACGATTCCAGTTTATATGCTTCTACGGTGGACAGGAAGTCCGATAATGTGGTCATTCTTAGACCACCTGTTCATTTGGGGTAAGTAGCGCTTTATTATTTAGTAATTCAATATTTAATTAGTATTTTCGATAAATTATAGTACTCATTTATGCGCAAAATAAAAATTTTAAAATGTGTTGCTTAAAATTAACTTCAATTTTAATATTCCAATCTGTTAAAATAAAATACAATACAGGGCTCTGATTGCAATCAAATTCAATTGCAATCACATATTATAAAATTCAAAGAAAATATTAAATGATTAATATACTTCGCAGCTCTGATGTTTTGCAAAAATACAAAAAAATGCCAAAATAAAACTCTTCTCACTCATTTCTTGCAGATTTCTGGTCTCATTTTTAGTGGACGCACGCGGTGGTTCTATGCGTGGATGCAGACATAGTGGTGTTCGCATAATTGTGCCTCCGAAGGCTTGTGCAGAACCTACGCGTATAACTTGTCGCTATGTGAAGCCACAAAGAGTTGCCAATCCTCCGCCCTTGATGGAGGGCGAGGCACTGGTCAGTCGCATATTGGAAATGTCTCCAGTCGACAGCAACTTCCTGAGGTAGAATTAGACAAGAGTTCTTTATTCGAATGTGATATGTGTTATTTAAGTTTAATGATAAAAATAATAATTTCTTTTTTAAAGCCCCATTGTATTGGAAGTGCCACATTTTGGATCACTACGAGAGAAGGAACGTGAGATTATCATATTACGATCAGACAATGGAGAGAGCTGGCGCGAGCACAGCATGTATAATAATGAAGAGAATCTGTTAGAAGCATTGAACGCGACAGTTGAATCGGATGTGAATCCCTTGGAGGATTTACACACCAGCCGTATAATTCGCATTGTGACGCAGAATGTGCCGCATTTCTTTGCTGTTGTATCGCGTGTTCGTCAGGAAGTTCATGCAATCGGTCCTGACGGCGGAACTGTTTCCTCAACGGCAGTTCCCCAGGTCCAAGCGATATTTCCGTCTCATGCATTGACTAAGAAAATTCGAGTCGGTCTTCAGGCACAGCCAGTGGACTTAATTGGTTGTTCCAAGCTACTAGGACAGGGCGTTGCTGTATCTCCGGTGGTCACCGTTGAGCCACGTCGACGCAAATTCCATAAGGCGATCACATTGAGCATTCCGGCGCCAAAAACATGCAATCAGGGTATGGTCAATTCCTCATATGGATGCGGCTCAAACACGAATGCGCCCACATTGAGACTGCTGTGCTCAATAACCGGTGGCCAGAATCGTGCTATTTGGGAGGATGTGACTGGATCAACTCCATTAGCATTCGTCAAGAATAGCGTTAGCTTTACCACCACGGTATCGGCACGATTTTGGTTGATGGACTGTCGCAATGTTGCAGATGCTGGACGTATGGCAACAGAACTGTATACATACATGGCCCAGGTCCCATTTGTGGTCAAGTTTGTAGTGTTCGCAAAGCGAATCTCCGCAACCGAGGCTAAGCTATCGGTCTTCTGTATGACGGACGACAAAGAGGACAAGACGTTAGAGCAACAGGAGTATTTTACTGAGGTAGCCAAGAGCCGTGATGTTGAGGTACTACAGGATCAAAACATTTATCTCGAGTTTGCCGGGAATCTCGTACCAATATTAAAATCTGGAGAGCAACTCAATACTAAGTTTGAAGCATTTCGTGAGAATCGCTTGTCATTTGTAGTGCATATTAAGGATCAAGAGCAACCAAAAGGTCGCGTCTGTTTTATGAGCGAACCGAAAGTGGGTCCCGGTGAGGCCCCATTACAGCCAATTTGTGCCCTAAACGTATCCCTGAATCCTGAAAATAATGAGCAAACACACGAATACAACAACAGTTGTAATGAAAACGAAAGTGCTATTGACTATGCTAAAGGTCTTAGTAACGGACTTAACATAGATCAAGGACTTACATACAAAGATTTAATAAATGCCGAAATTAAAGCTAGTAATAAATTTATAGCGGATATAGATGTACAATCGAAAGAAAGTGAAAATGTCACAGATGATACCATACAATGCGCGGATATCCGATTATCAGATATATCTAATTTGCTAGGAAGCGACTGGCCGCAGTTGGCTAAAGAATTGGGCGTTCCCGAAACCGACATCGACCTAGTCAAAGCTGAGTACGCTGACCAGGATGTTACACAGCAAAGTTTGGTCATTCTGCGCCTTTGGCTAAGCCAACAGGGCTCTCACGCCACCGGAAATTGCATGTCGCAAGCGTTAAATAACATTGGACGTGGTGATATTGTGGAGCAATGCATGTTTAACTTACATCCTGTCACTGATCAATTAGAGCGCGGCGTGGCCACAGCTAGAATGCAGTTGCCTCAAATCTCTTCGAGTCCCTCAGAAACTGACCACAAATTCTCCGACGGTCTTAATGAAACATTAAATATTGACATGCTTAGTCAAGACATTGAGGAAGAAATCGGTCGCAAAGAATGTGAATTCGCCGAACATCATCCGAATAATGGTAAGTTGAGAGCTTTTGTCGACCTGTATTTCTACCCCTATGAAAATGTATCTGAGGGGAAAGAAATTATTGCTTTATTTATTAAAATATTTACAAATACACATTACTATCCAGTTACAACGACGTCAATCGAATCCAATAGTAACATTCAAGAAACGACATCATATTCGCCAGGTGAGTGACAATAAAATCCGAATTTCATATGCTTAATTTCATAAACATGTTTTGTTTACTTTTTAGGAGATGACCATCATAAAAATGACAATTTCATTGAATGCTTGACTTCAGCGGTAGCTAAAGAAATTAGCACTTCAACCGAACCCAAAAATATAAACGTATCAACAAACGAATCACATATCAAATCAGAATCGTCTTTCTCTTCAAATATGTAAAGTAAAATGTCAAGAAACACAGAGCATGATAATTGACATTCAACGTGTCTCCAAACTTTCTTATTTATTTATTTATATAAATGTATGAATGTATTGAATTGATTTGAATTTGTTATACTATGTATGTAGATAAGGGAGAATCAATCGAAATTGTTCATCTATTACAGCCATAGAATCAATTTAGCGATAGTCGGTCGCAGTTTATGATTTGATGAACACAAATGTTGCCGCTTAAAGAAATTCGAGACTCCTTTGTCATCACAATAACGTTATGCGATCAATGTATGATTATATAATAAAGAATTATTATGTATGAATCGCTCAGTAATAAACTTGACAGTGAGCCTGCTTGTTATTGTGCGCACTTGAATTGATCTTAGTATAAAAACGTAACATTGTATTTGCAAAATAAATTGTTGAATTATCATGTGTAAATAAACTTTTTCTCACAGTGTGGGTTATAGGACTTATATATACGTGCTTTATATAAATATGTATTGTTATTTTCTTTATTTCTTTATTTTCGTGTTTAAAGTCTATTTGCTATTGTGTACGGGCTGTTTTTATGGGCGTTTTGAAAAGCTGTATTAGAGAAAAACTGGATTTAATTGCATCCTTCTGTTAATGGTCTAAAATCCTATTCGCAGCGCAAGGGCCGTCCCAAATAAGTGTGTATATAAATACAAATATGTTGGCCGTGCTGACAAATGCACTTGTATTAAGAGACTTTCTCAAGGAGACGGAGAGAATACAATGTGGATTCTATAATAGTGCGTTCTCTTGCTTGTGGTCTCTTCGAAGGCAAACGTGCATTCTCTCGTTCGTCTGTGATCTACTGATGGTTTCTGCAGAAGAAAAATCAATCCTCAAAAATGTTTTTGTTAATTACTTACAATAAATTTAACTATTATAATTAAACATATATCTTAATAAAACTATAAGCTATTATCAGCAGGTAAATGTTAAGACCAAAACATCAAATAATGCATATACGTTAGTGTTATCGATCAAAATATTTAAAATGTTAGCTAATTAAGTCGATAGGCCAATCTTGTACTTTTTCTTTATGTATTGCAGCTCGATATAAAATTCATTTATCGAATGATTATCGATAGCATGAGATCAGTGTGACAGTCTGTCTTTTCACATGAACATTTGCATATACTACTCCAACAAACTATAGAAAACACATGTGAGTATCTTTTTTTGTATCTAGGAGCATTTGATTAAAATACATATTCAAAGTGAAGCTTTTTGTATAGCTTTGAAACTAGTGCAAGTGGTAAATAGTTGAGTATCTGACTTTAAAAATAAATATTCAACTGGCAAATGATAAAAAAAATTGTCGGCGTGATATAATAATTTAATATTTATGACTGTCACTCGGCGTGCAACTCATTGGTGAAATATCTAAGTGTCACTTAATTACAATTGTTTTGGCCTTACATATACATGTTTATAGTTACGTCACACAAACTTATGTCGAATGAATCACATATTTATGTAGCAGTCAGCCGGTGGGCTCATGGATATCAATGGACTTTTTTGAATACGTATTGTATATTATTTTTAAACATATTATTGCCGAAAATACATTGTCTGTACCTACATCACACCTTTATAGAATTCAGCGATATCGATTATTCACAAGTTGTTCAATATAGTTGCTAGATTTTTTAGTGCCATTTGCAAAATACATGCTTTTGTGAACTAAATCCGATAATTGATTTCGTCGGAAAATTGTTCATAAAAAAGCGATCATTTAAGTGATTTTTTGCTTGTGATTGATTTTGTTCAATTGGCCTGTAAATATCCAAATTTTAATTGTTCAAAAAATAACAAAAATCTTAAATGTTTACTGACCAACTGAACAAGATTCATGATACAGTGCTCATTGCAGTCGCTCATTTGAACTTATTCTGAATGAAACGTGACAACTCTTCTCTTATTTAGGCACAGGGAATACCAAAAAAGGACAGCGAATACAAAAAATGTATAGTTTAAGTTGTCTTTACAATTTCATTTTAATTAAATATATTTATATAAATGTTAATTGGTCTTTTCAGACATTGGAACGCAAATATCGTTGGACACAGCCGAGATCTTAGATGTTTCATTTAAGCAAATAAAAAGCCGCATGTATTCGTCGCGATGAGTATGCCATTGAATGTTGCTCTTCAAGAAATGAGTGCAATAATTTTAAAGAATTATCATTTGAGAGTTTTAAAAAAGAATGAAAGACAACGACACATTTATAGTTCAATATAAAACAGTGACTTTTAAATATACAAAATCGGCGGCTTATCGAAAGTCAGCATTTGAAATATATACATAATCTATACATATTACATATATACATATATATATATATATATATATATATATATATAATTATTTTCAATAACATCTTAAAAAGCATCTATGCCATATTATTGTGAGTGTGCAGCTTAAATATCAAAGAGTATCAAGTGCAATTCAATTCAACCGTGTTAAAAAATTACAAGTGTATGTGCAAATAAAACAACAGACACAGAATATTGTGATATTCACATTGCGCGGATTTCAGATTTCGGACTTGTTTTTAAACGTTTTAAATCAGGCACATTTGACACACCACTGGTTTGTTGTCAAAGAAAGTTGCACTTACTCCTAGTCATAACGTAATGAATTCAGTTCAAAGTGCAACCGAGCAGCAGGAGCACATCGGGTCATTTAAGAGAAGATTGCGCAAACGTCGAAACGGTGACGCTTATTGCAGACCAACAACTACACCAGCAACAGGAGCAACGGCTTTTTGCAAGCAGGAGCAGGAATCTGGTGTCTTTGGAGATTTGGTACTATTACAGAAGGTGTACGTGAAACAATTCTATTTCGAGAAACGTGTTGGCAGCGGAGGAGGAGGAGGAGGACAACAACAAAAACAAGAAGTGGCCTCGCCCGTGCCCGGGTATTGGCTTCTGTTGTTGGTCACTGCAAGCGCTAGCTTCGGATGATTAAAGCTGTTTATTTGGGGTAGTAGTAGCAGCTGCAGATCTACGTTCATAGTCCACAACAAGATCAATAACATTATAGCCAACTGTCAGCTGCTCTATATAGGAGGACTGTTATATAGAAATTGTCATCAAATTGTCAAGTTCACAAAGTCACCAACAAGCGCTGTTTGGAAAGAAAGAATGTTCTTACCCACGGTTAATTTCATCGCGACCTTCGAATGTGGCCTTTACATCCGCCTGCCTTCCCAGCATAATCCCAGGGATGTTCAAGAGATGTGCAGCTGACATTGCTGCTGCACCATTAGTACTCATAGACAATCGAAAAAATCAAAACTAAATAATAGCAGATAATTACCTAAATCTAAATATATATCTATATTCATCGTATGAATTTATAAAACACCAAAAAAAAAAAAACCGTTTATAGAGTGTCGAAATAGTGAATTTTTTGTTTCAAATTTGATAATTGGAAACATCTTGGGGAGATCATGTCTGTCGCCGCGCAAAATACAGATCCTGTTGCCCCGGAGCTCTTGCCATTACAGCCCATCCTCGATAGCAACGTCAAAACGCAATCGGAACTGGAACCGCAACCAGAAAGCTTGCTTCATTTTCCCCGTATGGCCACCAAGAATAATCTAGTTAAACTTAATTGGTGGCATTCACCGACACAGCCAATAGATGAAGCTGCATCATTCCTTGCGTCGACAGGCATCAGTCAGGGTAATAACAATACGACTGCTAGAAGTTGTTTTAGTACGCCAGTCAAATCAACAACGGAGCATCCACATCGACACCATCCGCATCATCCAAATGAAAGGGATCAGAAGCGGAGAGTGATTTCGACCGCCGTCAGTAGTGCCGTTGATCTGGATGAATGCTTCGATCTGCAGGATTCCCAATTACTTGTGAAAGGTAGGTATCAAGATTTTATACCGTTATCGAAATCGCAACATCTAAGCTGTATCAACCTAAAGTTGTCGTCCGTCTTTTAATATAGCGAACCCGATAATATTAAAACAGAAATAAAAAACTAATCATAATAACTAAACGATCCATGTATAATGGCTATGTTTTATTATATCAAGCTAATTATGATGTCGTTCTTTCAAACTTATTTTGACTTTCAACTAATATTTAGCCTTAACCATTCCGGTATTTCCAAACCAAACTCAAAACATGCAAAATATTCTACCTTACGAGTCCGACACAAAGATTTCTCCAAAATGATACTTAATTACTACAGTCATAACCAATATCGCTTACTGCAAACAATTATCTTTTTTTAATGAAACACTTAGTGTCTCGGTGAGAGAGAGATACGCTTCATGACTGATACAGAATGGGACGTCCATTAAACTCCGAAAACAAAGTCCAGTAACAAAAAATACACTTTAGGTACAAAAATTATTTCCAAGTTTTTTAACAGAATATTTTATTTCTTATAATATCTATATATATAAAATGCTTTGTCCTCACTCATGTCAGTGAGACTGAATGATTTATCACAGCCATGGCCATATATCAGTCAATCAGTAAGGACAAAGCATTTTATAAATAAAGATTGAGCTTTATATTGCAAAATTAGTTACAGTTTCATTATGGATAAATGTATTTTCCGAATTCAGAAAGTTTGTTCCAGGTCATACGTTTTCGGGTTTTTTTTCAACAACAAAATTTTTTTTTAGGTATATCATGTTGCTTTATATTAAGGAAATGACTTGAAACTTTATTTATTTTCCTCTAGATTTAATTGCGAAGGCTCCCCATGAATAGATCTAAAGTTAGAACAACTTCAAGCCCTCATAACAATTAATGCGTATCCCGTTTTCCAGTGGAATATCATTCAATTGCTTATGCTTAGACAATGTAACTTATTAAATGTAACTTTCAAATTTAAAAATTATCGCAATCAATTAATAAATATGTAGCTACAGAAAGACCCGTATATTGTAATAATTAAAAAAAAAATAAGTACCCGCGCTTCCACAAAAACAACTCAGGTTACTGTGCGAAGCGAATGGTGATATCTACATTTGCAAGGTGTATTACAATTGAAATGTATATAAGTTTATAAACCCTTAACTAAAGACCTAAATACCAAAATACAAGAAATTTGATCACATTTTGAAAATTATAAAAATAGCTTGAGTCATTTTCTATTAAATCGCCTACATTTAAAACAAAGAACCCATATTTCGCCTGTACAATTTTACCTGTGTACTTTTCCCGCTAAATTTGGATTTTTTTATTTCCAAAAAGTCTAAAAGCAGACATTTCTAGATTTTAAACTTTCTCATCATAAAATCTGATCCCTTTTCGTGCGTTTTGATACAACCAACTGGAAAAAATTTAATTTTTTTTATCTTTTATAGTTGTAGTATGCAATTTTGTAACTAAAGACAGTAATTTCGATCGGCATATAATTCGATCTGATCGGATGCCGTCCGCAGTTATATAAAATGAATTGAGCAAACAAAACTCGATATATGTATGTACATACATATAACTGTAATGTATATTTAGAATAACTCCGTTAACATGTTTTGAGTTTGAGTTCGTGTGAATGCTAACGCAAATGAATAATGAATGGTTGAATAAATGCAGCACAGACAATCAAACTTGTTTGTTATTGATCGTTTGCAGGGTTCATTTAAAATATATCTTTAAAACTTTTTTGTTTTGTGTTTTTGTTTTTACCGTACTGAGTCCCTCTGCGACGTAGCACAGTCATTTCTCGGTATCGGTGCGGTTCAGATCAGTTTTTGAGAAGTTTGCGATTCTTTGTTGTTTTTTGTCGTTTGTTCGGGTTTCAGATCGGTCTCGATTTTATTTAGTTTGATTAGATAGGCGCAATTGTTATAACTTTGATCGGTTGACATGAACTGGGAACTATCATGAGGAATTAGTATGTATACACATACATACATTATCTCACCATTTCCTTTAAAACTGTTGTCCGTTCTTGAAACAAACACTTAATTGTAATCCCTTGTTGATGAGCACATGGTAACAACAGGTTTCTGATTATATATGTACATACATCTGTACTTATATACACAAATGTCAAGAATGAACATTGAGGACAAGGCCAACAAAATTTAAAAAATATACGTACATTTCTGTGTACATGGTTGTGTGCGGGTGTTGTCGTAAAACCAGAGTTGTCATTCCTATTTAAAGTATGCTTCGTTGAAAGCATTGCTCAAAGTCTTACTGTTAATACTGTTAGTATTGGTACTTCAATATGAATGTGTACTCTCTACACAAACATATATTAATCAATGTTCACGCACATACACGCATATATTCATACGAACGATTATACAGTTTGACAAGTAATTTAACAAAAAATAAATATGCTGTTTCTTATTTATTTTGAAAAATAATTTATACCCCTTTTATTTAAAATTATTGTAAGAATAATAAGCAATATAAAGCGCAGATAAAATATGTTTTGTAAAATAAAATAAGTGAATTCTGCCTATATAATTTATTGACTAACTGTAACTAGTATGTTAATATTAATTGCCTGGTATTCGCGTACAACTTTAACGTGTATTCAATTATTCATAGGATTAGTGTATTTGAATGTATTCAATGTTTGCATTCCAATAAGTAGAAGTGGTTTTAAATTTTACGCTTGAATTGCTTAAAAGTTACTATTTAATAATGTGTATATTTCTTGAATTTACAAAAAATTGAGTAAGTTATATCTTCGGGATGGATGCATAGTTATTTATAAAGATATCCAGTTAAATTAAATTTAATTTTAGATTGTCTATTCAAGACTGATAAATCCCATCAGTTTCGTAAAGTGTAAAGTTCTTATTTGAAGGCATTTTGTATATGATATATGTACATATATGTATATTATAAACACTTCAATTCCGCTATCAAATACAAAAAAACACTTACCAGCACGCTTACACACACATATGTACATGCAAGAGCTTATAAGTAATCATAATCAGACTGCCAGCTGGGCGTGTGGCTGAGATATTATAAGTATAATTGTTGTATTTAATATCTGTAAAGCAATAATAATGATAGTTCTTAACGCCAAGACCCAGTGTTGTGCCTGACGTCGATACCTGAAGTATTCCATGTTGTACACTTGTACGTAGGTAAGCACTAGTACAAGAAAGATCACCGATCTTTATGGGACTTCGTACACATACATACATACATACATATATATCTGCTCTGTAGAAATGCACGTTGTTTCTTATCAATTCATCTTTATCTACATGTGTATGTACATACATATGTTTTCATGTGTCGCAACGCTGCTTGTTCTGATTTTGATTCTGATTCTGATTCTTAGGCCCAGAGTCAATTGAATTGTCATTAGACTAATCCGTTAGGAGTGCTAACTAATTTCTATAAGTATGTTGTGTGGAATGGAATAAATTGCGAATTATGTATATTAGAATATATATTTTATATAATTACAGTATGTGAGTCATTTTTCTATATGTTAATTTATTTTTTATTGTTTTTGAATAAATAAAGCAGGTTTATTACAATAATAAAATACGAGGCACAAGGTAAAATTATCGTAACGATATAGTCTGTTAAAAAAGTCAGATCAAATTATCTTCATTTATTTAGGGTACTTTGTAGTCAGTCGAAGAGTACATGTATTTTAATGGATATGGACACGTAATCTAAAACTGAATAAAGTCATCGCAATCTTGAGCTTTAAATGTTGTTCAAATGTTGTAAAATATTGCAGACATTCCTTATACAAATCGGTCAATTCGTAAGCTTAACATTCGTGATGAACTGCGATGTATTGCGAGGTATGAAATTTAATATTTTTTAAGCCAAAATACAAATTAAAACAATATAATTGTGGTGATTGGTGTATATACTTTCGTATATGTATGGAATTGGCGGATGTTATATGTTATGTTTGTTACTTATGCTAACTTTGTCAACATTTCAGATACTCAGCCATGCGTAGGATTCCTCAACCAAAACCAGCAGGATCAGATGAAAATAAGCGGATACCGCCGGTCAAATGTACGTTTTCTTTTGTGCTGGGTATGTATTTGCTTGACTGGAGGACTTTTGCGTTTGGTGATGCATTGGTGGCGTCACTGGTATTTGATGGCCACATGCCAACCGTGTCCTTTACAAGAAGCACAACATGTCCTTGTTGAAGAAGATTTCCTGGGAAAGCACAAGGTCTATCACGTAAAGCCCGTCCATTTAATTACGGTAGACCAGTTAAAGTAAGTCTATCATTTGATGAAACCCTTGAAATCACAGATAACTGAAAATGTGTTCTTTATTTGGTTTTAGAAAACTATTGCATGAGAGAATGCCTGAAGAGACCATCGATGATAATAAGATTCAATTGTCTGTTCATTTTTCTTCTGCGAATTTTAAAAGTAGGTTGAATTCGCGATAACAACACAAACCAGTTCAATTGTTTACTAGCTTTAGCTGGTATATATTGTGTATTCATTGCAATCCTAATTTGTGTGAAATAAAATGTATTTATTTGATCCACAGATTGCCGATCTTTGAGGACATTTCGTTGCAAGCAACTGGTCTATGCCTGGGACTTCGGAATCCATAACTTTAATAAAATCAATGGATTGGACGTAAACGTGCCCTGCTCTTATTTCCACCAACAACGCGGCTTGACGCTCCAGGAGCAGCTTTCGCGGAGCATTGTGTTTGGTGTTAATGAGATAACCGTACCTCTCCGAGATGTTAAGACGCTGCTATTCCTGGAGGTCCTCAACCCCTTCTACGTGTTCCAAATATTTTCAGTTGTCCTATGGTTCACTTATGATTATTACTACTATGCTTGCGTCATCTTGCTTATGTCTATATTTGGCATAACAATGTCAATAATTCAAACGAAGAAGGTGAGATCGCTGATAAATTGTTTGTTATTTGTATAAGATTTTCTGAAATATATTTTAGAATCAAGATGTACTTCATCAGACAGTATTAAATACTGGAAACGCTTTGGTCGTCAATGCCAAGGGAGTCTCAACGGAGTTGCCAACAACGACTCTGGTTCCCGGGGACATTATTGAGATTCCATCCACGGGATGCACCATGCAATGTGATGCGGTACTACTTTCGGGTAACTGTATCTTAGATGAGTCGATGCTCACAGGCGAGAGTGTACCAGTCACTAAAACGCCTCTTCCGATGAAACGCGATGTGATATTTGACAAAAAAGAGCATGCAAGACACACTCTCTTCTGTGGCACCAAGGTCATCCAGACACGATACATTGGCTCTAAAAAGGTATTGGCCGTCGTAATAAATACTGGCAATATAACTGCCAAAGGCGGTTTAATACGATCCATTCTGTATCCACCACCCGTTGATTACAAGTTCGAGCAAGATTCATACAAATTCATTCAGTGTTTAGCAGTAATCGCGTGCCTTGGTTTTTTATATACGCTTGTTACAAAAGTAAGTTCAGCCTCGAGTTTAAATTATTATATCTAATTACATAATGTTTTAGATATTACGGGGTACAGATGCCATCAAAATAGTGGTCGAATCATTGGATCTAATAACAATTGTCGTGCCACCTGCCTTGCCAGCAGCAATGACCGTCGGTCGCTTTTATGCTCAGAAACGTTTACAAATCAATGATATATTCTGCATCTCTCCTCGGTCTATCAACGTTGCTGGAAGTATTGATTGTTGCTGCTTTGATAAGGTCAGTTTGAATTTTTTTGTCATTACTTTTACTTTTGTATTTATTCTGCATCAAAATTCTATTTAAGTAAAGGGTTTTTTTTTAATTTTTTCCAAATGATCGCAATGTTTAATTGAGCAATATTCTTGTAATCAATATATGACTTGTAAGTTAATGCTAAATTTATTTTTGTTTAAGCTAAGGTCTGTTCAAATATATTCCATACATAGGATTGAATATAAGATGAATATTTTTGGTACATAGTAATTAAAAATGAATATTTATTTTCTGTATTTAGACTGGAACCCTAACGGAGGATGGTATGGATATGTGGGGTGTTGTCCCAAAGTCATCAACAAATCAGTTTCAAATACCTTTGAAAGATATAAGTCGATTGCCGTACGATCACTTTTTATTCGGAATGGTCACTTGCCACTCAATTACTGTAATAAATGGTAGCATGATTGGAGATCCTTTGGATCTTAAGATGTTCGAATCAACAGGCTGGGTTCTAGAGGATGTCAATAACATACCAGAGAATGAGAAATTCGGACTGATTTATCCGACAATACTGCGTCAACCAAAGCATGTTACACTTGAAACTGAAACTGATGCTGAAACAATAGCAAAAACTGTTCCCGTTATGCGACAGTCGTCGGTAGATGATTTACTAGCGAATGTTGGACTTTCCTATAGCGAGATGAATTTCGATCATGGGATTGTAAGGGAGTTCCCATTTACATCCAATTTGCAGCGTATGTCAGTGATAACACGTTGTTTGAGTGCACAGGGCTTCAATGTGTACTGCAAAGGATCACCAGAGATACTACAACAGTTATGTCAGCCAGAGAGTTTACCAGATGATTACACTCAGCAACTTTCTACGTTTGCTAAGAGAGGATTTCGAATCATCGCTGTGGGATTCAAAGCACTCAATTCAAAGTTGAACTATACAAAAGTGCAGCGACTTTCACGTGAAGAGGTTGAACATAATCTGGAGTTTCTGGGTTTTGTCATACTAGAGAACCGATTGAAGCCGGATACTACAGCAGTAATTAATTCACTTAATCTGGCAAATATTCGTACAATCATGATCACCGGCGACAATATATTAACGGCGATGAGCGTGGCTCGAGATTGTGGTATTGTGAGATCATCACAGGCAGTTATTACCGTACATGCGGTGCCAGCAAAAACAAAATCATTTGAAAAGCTCAACCCCGATCCTCTCCATCAATATCAATATCAACTCCAATATACACTCGAGTTGGGTAGTAAAATGTCACCACCTGAACTAAACGGCAACGGAACGTGTCCTATAGGTGAAGGGTCAGCAATTGCCCAGAATATAGAACTGTCGCAGTCAACCAATTCACTGGTGAATGAAGGATCCAGTTGTGCAACGAGCGTACTGCCTAACAGCAACAGCCTGACCAGCGTTAAGACTGTTGACACATGGACCCACAATGATACCGAAGATGTTGATGTTGAGCTAGGAGTAGCTCCAGTTTCAACTACAGCTTCATTAGAACACAGACGCGCGGACTTTGATAATTGGCGTCGACATTACACATTCGCTATGGATGGCAAGACATGGCAAATTGTCCAAAATCAATTTCCCCATCAAATGGAGATCATATTAACACGAGGTGCCATTTATGCCCGCATGTCGCCCGAACAAAAGCAATCTCTAATTATGGAGCTTCAAAATTTGGACTATTATGTGGCCATGTGCGGTGATGGAGCCAACGATTGCGGTGCCCTCAAAGCCGCCCATACGGGCATATCGCTGAGTGAAACGGAATCTTCAATAGCATCGCCGTTTACATCCCGCAAGCCAACAATCGCAGCCGTACCCAATGTTATTAAGGAGGGACGAGCTGCTTTGGTTACATCATTTGGCATATTCAAATATATGGCTGCGTACTCGCTGGTTCAGTTTATATCCGTCATGATTTTGTACTCGATCGACTCGAATCTAACGGATAAACAGTATCTCTACATTGATCTAGGCATAATATCGATATTTGCCTTCTTCTTTGGAAAAACCAAGGCATATGATGGCCAGCTAGTAAAGCAGGTCCCGCTGAGCTCGTTGATATCACCAACGCCTTTGGCTTCACTTTTGCTCCATTTGGCTGTTGTGATCGTATTTCAGGTGGCGGGTAAATATCTGACAAAAAAACAAAAAACAGAAAACAATGCTGTGCCATTTAATATAAATTTTTATTTCATTATCTATAGGTTGGTTGCAGTTACATCAACAGCCCTGGTTTGTGCCCTTCAAGCAATCTGACAAGAATCATTTAGGATGCTTTGAAAACTATACCATGTTTGCTATATCGAGTTTTCAATATATTATACTTGCGTTTGTATTCTCAAAGGGTGCGCCGTACCGCAAACCCATATGGTCCAATTGGCCACTGTGCCTGACCATGGTGATAAATATTTGCATTGTCGTTTATCTGGTGATTTACCCCAGCGAATGGATGCAAGCATTTTTACAGCTGGTTGTTCCAAAAGATATGTCATTTCGTATTATAATGCTCTTTTATGGAGGTGCTGCATTTATCACACACGCTCTACTCGAAGTTTATGTAGTCGAGGGCTTGATATTCAAACGCTTTCAGGTGAAACGCGAACAAAATCTGAGCACATCCACTCGCAAATATGTGCGACTGCAAAATAATATCAATTCACTGGATAACTGGCCGCCCATATCGGATGCATACAAGCTGCATGATTCAACTGACCCACCTGCAGAGATACAGCCAACTTATGTTAATTTAAGTGCCGAGCAGAACTTGGATGCACAGCCCGGCGTTTTCCCCGGCTTTTTTGACAACAATTTGAGTAATAATAATGCAGTGGAAGCCAGACATCATCACCATCACTCTCCGCATCAGATATCCTTATCAAATCACACCTCTGACGTATCTACTGCTGGCGTATAGAACAGTTAAAGTCCATATATATGCAGAGAGAATCGGATTCGGAATGAGACATGTACATGTTGTATGGATTTAAGTTGTAGGTTAACTTTTACTTTGAATATAATATTTTGTAAATCTAATGTACTATATGTTATGCCGCAACGTATAGTATGCACATGTGTGCATACCTACGTGTTCATATTTATGTACTTAAAGTTCGTGTGAGCTTATTATGTAGTACTAAAGTATAAATGTTCGTAATGGAATTGCAAATAAGTTTGCATTTCTGAAGAGGAGTAGTAAATAGATCAATTGTGAAACATTTTTATTACACTTATATTCATGAATGGAATCCTCCTGTATGTGCAGATAAATATGTTGAATATTTAACGACAACTACCTCTTCAAGATAAATTTTTCATAATGTAATTAATATTTATTTTATAATGTAAATATACTCCAGCTGATCAATCGGCAACTGAATAAGTATTGAATAAAGTCGTTATGAATATCATCTCCGTCTAATTTGTTCTTAGTATACTTACACGCACGCATACTTGTATCAGATGAATCCTACCTTCGATTATATATGATATTATAATTGATAGAAATACGATTAGATTATGATAAAGTTATTAAAACATAAGAAATTTGGTGCGGATGGATTATACATATATTGGCAATATCCCTTCAGAACTAATCCTCAAGGAATGTTCAATATTCGTTTAAGAAAACTTGAACTTTGTATCAAAAATGTGAAAGAATTTATATGGTACATTGATGACATGTGTATATTTTATTTATATTCATTATGTTTTTTATCATAAAAGAGTTGGACTTGAAGTCAGAGTTGCGAACTGAAATATTTTGTGTAGATCAAAACCACTAAGGTATTTAAAAAAATATATATATCCCTATTTCATATATATCCCTAATTTTAAATTGCGAAAATGCGCACAGGAAATCTACCAAACACAAAATACCCTTTACAATTTTAAATAAACACCGGGTATCAAAAAAAGATGAATAACTGTACAACTATGCTTATTAGTTGAGCTTTATATATTTTGCAAGACCATTTAATCACTTTTAAGAAGAAAGAAAAACGTTGATTAAATACCGACCGAGCGAGAGCAGAAAATGTGATCACGTTGTTTATATAATAATTTTCAAGGCTTTGTTCGATTAATGAGTAATTTTTTAGCCGTCTGCATTCACATATTTACATACATATGCAAGATGTACTTACATACATATGTATGTATGTGCAAATGGAAGAGCTGAGCAGAATCGAAAAGCGCATTGTAATCGCGAATGGCGAAACGCGATATATCCGTGGTGAGTTCCGAATTGGACCAATGTATGCTGACATTTCCAGATCTGTCTATGCAACTATTGTTGCCGCTGTCGCTGTGCCACAACAACAAGAAAACGCCGTCGAACCGGCTGTTATCTAGCAAATGTTCGAGTATATACACACACCACATAACTGGCCCACCTGAACCAGCCAAACAGCTTTTGCGCATGCGCTCATAACAAAAACAAAAACAATAACATCAACATCTCGCCGCGTCGTGTCGTGTCGCGTCTCATGGTGTAGGTTAGCATTTGTGTGCTTACGGGTGTTACTACGGCTACAAGTTTGGGACAGCAGCAGCAGCAGCAGCAACAGCAACAGCAACTTGTTGACTTTGCGTTGGCCAAGTCAGTTCTGTGACTTTCGTCTGCATGGAATGGTTGTGTTCGCTTTGCAAAAGTGAGAAAAATGTACGTATTTCATTGTGTTTGCGTGTGTGTGTGTGTGTGAGTGTGTGTGTGTGTGTGTTAGTTTTCATATCCTATTGCTTGCGCCAGTTTCTCACGTCGTGGTGTGCCAATAAGCAGAAGTCGAGCCGTTAGCTTAACCGCAATGTGAATAAATCAAAAAAATATATCGAAGAAATATACAAGTGAATATAAGAAATAAATGAAATCGACTTTAAATATAAATGAATACATTCCAAATAAATTCAAAAACTCAATAGCATACGTTGCAAATACATAACCAGTTAGCTGCTAAAATAAAAATCCGACAAAATTATATAAAACAAGTCTTCGAATTTGCTCAATAAAGTTGAACCGTATCAAACGCAAATGCAAATGACCATACATTTTTGTGGATTATGGAAATGATTAAAGACGAAATATTTACAAAAATTGGAATCTCAACCAATTAACAATCAACAAATCCCACACAATAAAATATAATAGAAACTTTCAAATACTAACTGTATATTATATATTAACCGTTTATATGAGTTTCATGAATTAAATCTATAAGTTCACGTTTACATATTTATTTGCATAATGTTAAATGAATGTGTCAATCTAGTCTTTAACCGATTAAAGGAGGAGCCAAAAATGTTACAGCCCCGTTTAATAAAGAAAAAACCACACGGAAACCGAAAGAAGTGTTACTGGAACCTTCCGACGAGGACAATTGGATGTCGACTTTCTCCCAAAATAATGCTCTGTCGGTACCTTAATCTACTGCTCTTCCTGGTTGGATTAATTACAGCACCCACAATTGGAGCTGCTCAAAGAAATGGTATGATTCAATTTCAGTTTTGGCTTTAAAACAATTTAACTCACAGTCGTTTTGTCTCAGTAACCGAACTTAAAATTTATATATATATAAATAAAATCTACATTCGATTGTAATCTTGTTATCTGACAAAACTGCTGATTGTAATAATCTGCACTTGAGGTTTTAGTAATTGTTTACCATAGCTCCTTACTAATTTGCATCGATCTTTGTTTACCTATCAACTAGCTACAGGTTTTCCTAAAGTCATTAAACTGACACAAGTAAAATATAAGTAACATAAGTAAAAATGCTTGTGTTAAAAAAATAAAGAAAGATTAAATTGAAAAATGAGGAAAACAAAAACACAATGAATTTATGCGAAGACGCTCGTTTGTAGTGTCTTAAACCAAAAATAAAGATATGCATATAAGATATGTACATAAAAGCAGTCGATGGTATCTGCGTCGATGGATTTTTGCTCAATATTATCTTGATCACTTTACAAAAAATACTTTTTCAGGAAAGAGAAAGCTCGATGACTACTTTTTGTTGTTGTTTTGACGTTTTGACGTTTGAATTGTTAAGATACACAAATACATACATACACATTTGAAAATACAAATAGCTTAGTAAATTCAGACTTCATTAATAATTTTTATGTTTTGCATCATTAGAAAATAAGAATTTTCTTAGCTTATAATAGAACAGTCCAGAAACACATATTTTAAAGTAACTACGATTGGAATTCTATTTAATTAAAAAAACCCATATTTATAAAATCCAATATTTCTTAAAAAAAAGAGAGTAGTATGCGAGACATTTGAAAATATCATTAGTTTAAATTGTGGTATTACCGATTGTAGTGTAATCTAAGGGGCTTTATGTGGGAAACGGAACTAAAATTATACTAGCCTTATATCGCTTGATCAATACTTATTTCGGATTTCGTTTTATGGCTTATATAGCTCATGACGGAACAGTCAATTACTCATAATAAGAAAGATCTACTAAACAAGAATTGAACTCACGGATAATGCAGCTTTCACAATGTTAACTAAAGAAACACTCACAATACAAATGACAACAACAACAACAACAACCACAACAGCAACAACCGACTCTCCGCATTATCACTCAAAAGAGGCGGACAAACTGACAGACCGAAGTGACACCAAGGCAAAAGCAACAACAAAAGTAAAAGCAGCATCAGCAACATTTAGGTTAACCGCCAAAGAAGGTCAGACTAGCGAAGTCGGCAGTGAATTCGAAACGCGAATAACAATCGTTTGAATTTAAGTATTGCAGATGGATGGATAGATCTTTGTGTTCTTTATTTAACAATTGTTCAATGCAAATTGTAGCAAATTTGTTGAATTTTAATGCTTATATAACACCAGTAACCCATTTAATACATAAATCCATTTAAATACTTATCCCTTTCCACCATTTGGAGAACCCTAATAAATTTGTTGAACTTCAATTGAATGCCTTTTAAGTATTTTTATAATTTGGATCGTCTAATTTGTATGTAATTCGTTTATTTCTTCTGTATTTCAGATGAGATGAATATTATAAAACCGACACCAGCCCTACGTCTGGCAAGTGCAGATGGTAAGCCGAAAACAATTAATTGGGAAGGCTTTAGTTTGTTTCATATTTGTATATAAAGAACAAACAAAACAAAACAAAACAAAACAAAAAAGAATTCAAAACACATAATGAGAATATTATATGCACTAATACCATACATAATATAATAATAAATAGGATGTATTTACTTCTTTCTAAACTTCTTTTCTTTATTTCTTTTTATGTAAATGATTTCACCACCCTATCTATGCTGTACATTCTGGACATGTTGATTTAATCTTTAACATATCTAATTTATGTTTATATATAATATATTTTCCTGTAAATACCTGTACTATATTCATCTTATTTCTGATATTTCATGTTTTTCATTTTCTTTATGTTATTATTACTATTATTATTATTTGTTCCACTATTCCTGCTTTAACTTTTGTGTGTGTGTATGTGTGTGAAGACTTAACTACTGTACTGTTGGTAAATAATGAGGGGACGGGTCGCTTGGGCGACGTGCACGGTTACAGCCACGGTCGATATCTGTCAGTTCGTCCAGAAGTTGGTCTCTTAACATCCACAGCACGCACGTTTATCCAGGAAGGGATTACAACAGAATATGCCACACAGGTGGTGGGTACCACCTTAGACAACGGTCGTCTATATGCACAATATCTAAAGAAAAGCTCGCGGGTTCTTTTCGAGAATGGTCACGTGGCCGCACCGCCATCTGTCGTCACCAGTTGGGTGGGTGACAGTGTCCAACCACACAGCCGATCCTACCTGCAAAGCCACAACGATTTATTTAATGCTGATGCGCCAAATTGGCGGGATATTGATGATAGTCTGGATGATATTGCTTCTGTCCCTGCTGCTGATGTTGGTGAATTCGTGGGTAACACTGATTTCCTTAGGTTTAAAGGATCGAGTTCATCGCCGGCTGTAGAAACGACAATGCTTTCGGAAATATCGAAAAAATCGAAAGTTGCCATATCTAGATCGGAACTGACAGGGATCGGAAACACAGCAGGAAAATTGTCAGCTCAAAAAGTGTTGCCAATTGATGTCAATTTGCCAACGTTTACAGTAAAAAATCATTTTGAGCCCAGCGGATACCAAACTATCGAAGAAGTTGCTGGTGCTGTGAGTAAGGATCATCTAGATACAGGTGCAGATGCAGAGGAAGGACGTTCGGCTAAGGTTTATTATGATCAGTCAATGAGAGACAGAGACACACAAGGTGAGCAGGGAAAGCAGCAAGGAAGACAGCAACAACAGCAGCTTCTGAATCTTCCAAAACGAGTCCTATCGACCGTCACATACTACGGATTTGCGGACTTTACCACCATCGTTGGCGACAGTGTAATTGTGTTCTCGCCCAGCACCGCTCAGCCCAGCTCTATAATGGGTCACGTCACATCGATAAAGGGTATGGCGACTCTTCGAGCTGACGATGATATCCCATATCAAGTATTAGCTAGTGCAGAAGATAAAGATTCACTGACGGAAAGAGCCACAACTACTGCAGAAGTAATAGAACCCACAGCGTTAAGCAGCGTGCACATTATAGATGCTTTGGAGTCGCCGGATGATTCTACTAATACAGTCAGCTCGTCTCAGTCGACTCTGGAGATGGAAGTAAATAACTTGATTACCACAGCAGCTCCTACTCCTACACTTGACCTACTCGGAGTGACTGAAGAGTCTCAATCTCAGTCCCACTCACAGAGTCAACAGGTTGATGTTAGCAAGAAGGAAGAGATGACCATGTTTTCATTGCCGACGGATCAGGAAATACAGGAAATTTACGCGTCCCTGGCCAAAGCGCAAGCAAAGGATCAATCGAATCTCCAGAGTATAGAGGCAACTACGTCTAAGTCCGAGTCTGATCTTCAGGGACACAGCGGAGCTACAACAATTTTCATTGATGATGATCCCTTTGCGAATTTTATCGAGCCAACAAGGGTAATAAATAATATATTGACCACAATAAGTAATTCAACATCGGAGAAAGAGAGCACCACAACACTTGTCTTATCATCAGATATTATGGCACTTCCCGTCGAAAGTGTATTAATTGCATCATCAACTCTACAATCTGTTCAATTGGATCCGCAACTCGCTAATGATACAAATAAAGAGACATGTGATCAGTGTATTTCGGCATCCCAAGGAAAGGAATCGACAAAGAGTAGTCAAAGTTCGTTGAGCACAGCAATTGTGCTTGAGTCAGAAATTCAATCTCAATCCGAATCCGAATCCGAATCAGAGTCAGAATCCGAATCCGAATCCGACTCAGTTTTGGAGTCGAATTCGCAATCGACTCTGACTGATGGAAATGACGATACAAACACAATAAATCCCTTGGAAGAGTCAGAGACTACTACTACCGAAGAGACGATGAAATTAGAAAGCTCAACAGAAAATACAACCGATGCCGATGAAGACTATGTGACTGAGCCCGAAAATAATCAAGAAAATGATATTGACAATGGCAATGACAACGGGAATGACAATGAGAATGAGAATGAGGATCAAGACTACGATACTGAAAGTGGCTTGGATGAGATCGATGTAATTTACAAGACTCTGTACACAACTTACACATATCTGACGACTTTCTTTCAAGGCAAATCAACTACGGTTTCTAGCCATACGGAGGTTGTAACAAATGTAATTACCTCAGAAGTGGCAGGTAAAGAACAGCAGGATAAATTGACAAAAGCTGTTGATATTATAGAAGAAAAATCGTCTACTCAAACGGACTCTGTAGCTATAAAAATCACAACGACAACGACAGCTACAACGACAACGACAACGACAGCGACAGCGACAGTTATGCCTTCGAAATATATAATTCCTGATGAATTGGATAGCTTAATACACGCCAGCGCTAATGATGAATCTAGCTTAATGGAACATAGCCAAGAGACTGCATACTTAGATGATGCCAGGTACACAAAGACCTTCTTTACAACGTACACCTATTACACAACTATATTCGCTGACAGTGAAACGGAAATAATGTCTCGGACAGAAGTGTTTACGAATTACGTCACTGAACTGGCTACGGCTCCAACTGATGCACAAATAGAAGTGCCGTCAATATCTTCAATTTGGGATCGAAGTGCATCTGA
This sequence comes from Drosophila sp. st01m, assembly GCA_018901795.1. Lineage (NCBI taxonomy): Eukaryota > Metazoa > Arthropoda > Insecta > Diptera > Drosophilidae > Drosophila > Drosophila sp. st01m. The sequence goes on along the minus strand of JAEIFG010000477.1, from coordinate 257,900 downwards.
AAGTGAAGCATCTATTTCAGTTAAGGCCGAAAGTATAAGCGAAAGTAGGAGCGTGGAGAATGGGCTGGAGAATATCAAATTGGTGACAGATGTTCGATCTAGCAGTTCGAGCGGAGATCAACACCATTATCTAGTGGGACAACTGAGAGATTCCGTGGATGATCAAGTGAGTTCCGAAAGTAATACAGAAGAGATTCTGCCATCGGCGACCCTTCTACTCCAAACAAGCTTTACTACGTTTACGTTCTATACAACGATGTATGTGTCGGATATCACAAATGTGGTTAGCCGCCTAGAGACTGTTACCAATATTGCCACTGAAACGGTGCAGCCATCGAAAATGCTGAGCCAAGAGGAGGCTACATTGCCGATCACATATTTTACGACATTTACGTATTGGACAAAGCTGGCCAAGGACGGAGAGATTACAACAATTAGTAGGGAGGAGACAATATCAAATGTGATTGAGCCAACGAGTCGAGTTGAAACTGAAACTGAAACGACGACTTCTTTGAATTCAATATCAAATCAGTCAGACTCGATATTAGATAAAAGTGTACTGCACACATTGAGTACTGATATAGTTACAGTTAATACGAGTACGGAAATGGGTTATACTAAAACGGACGCGGACGCGGATGCGGACTTGGCGGCACTAACAACATATTATACGACATACACTTATTATACCACCTCATACGAGGCCAACAGCACTGTGACGGATTCGCGTTTGGAGACGATTACAAATGTTATCAGTCCTACGAGCGTCGCAGTTAATCCTAGTCCCATATCCTCTACAATCATTACACCGAATCTTAATAATATATCTCCATCTCCATCATCTGTATTGAGCGCGGATGGTATTTCGCCTGACTTGATTTTCTATGATTATAAGCATATTATCGATGCTGACGGAGTAAGCACCTTGTACTTTACAACTAAAATTCAGTCTTCGATTAATGAGGAAGGCAACCGTGTAGAGCTGACAAGTAGTACATCGAGTCTATTTATCGATGAAACGAAGAAACTTAACTTGGCTACTAGTTTAACAAGTGAACCCTTGGGCGATCAGGATTCAGTTTCATCTTCGCGTCAGTATAAAACTGGTTTGGTTCGACTTATAGAAGGCACACGAATCGGAAACAGCACTACGACATTATACCAATCAAAGGTGATTGGCACAATCATAGACAAACGATATGCACAGATAATCGAAAGTACTTCTAGCTTCCTTGTGGCAAGTGCCAGTCCAGCAAGCGTAATATCACCAAGTGTCACTCAGGACACTGACACGATTGTAAGCACTACACAGAGTTCAAATCTTGAGTCTCCAACTGTCGTTGAGGGCAGTATTAACAGTGACAGTGACACGACAGAGATTAGTACGGATCACGGCGATGCCATTGATGAGGACAACAGTGTTAACAATAACAAAAATGCGCGGATTCCATTCCAAACAAAGAAGCGTACATTTGCTCCTGTGATTCGACCCTTCGCTTCCCGCAACAGACCCACATTTGCGCCGAAACAGAAGTCAGCAAGTGCGAGCAGTGCAACGATTATAACCAGATCTGATATAACGCCGACGATAACGGCAACTCCGGCTCTCAAATCGGTGGGTAGATTCGGATCGTCGCGAAGGGGTTCTACTTCAATCTCGAATGCGAACTCGAACGCACCCAACAATCCTCATGATACGGGAGCAACAAGTCCATCATCGTCCAGACGTCTATTTGGGCGTCCGATAAAGGCGTCGAGTGGATCTGTATCGATTAGTCAGCTGGGTAGCACGATTCAAGCCAGTGGTGGCCTTTCACCGTCCAGGAATCGTTTCGCATCCACCTTCCGTACATCCGGCATCCAGGCATCGAGCTCACGACGACTTAGCTTAAGTTCCGCCTACCGACCATCCAGTCGAGTGTCCGCATTGAGTGGAGTCAACTCCCGGCAACGTATTAAGCCAACGTCTGTGTCCGGTTTCGGTTCGGCAGTTGGGAAAACAACTGTAAGTGGCGTCGAGGAGGAGAATTCAACGGAGGAGCAACGTGTTGAGAATAACGATGATGATAAAGAGAACGTCACGGAAAATTCCAAACGTAATCAGAATCCGCTTTTGCGTTTTCGCCGGCCTTTAAGCAGACCCATCGGCTTTACTCCCGCTCCTCGAAATAGTAATAGTAATAGTAATAGTAATAGTAATAGTAATAGTAATAGTAACGGTAGCGGTAACGGTAACGATAACGGGAATGTTAGCACAGGAGTCACTGTTTCACCAAGAAGAAATCCATTCGCAGGACGCTCCAAAGCGTCATCGACATCAACAACAACTACGACTACGACGACGTCCAGACCACGACCGCGTACCTTTCAACGCCCCACAATCTCTAGTTCCAGTTCCAGTGGTCAGACACGAGCTCGCCCTCAGAATGCCCTTTTTCCACCTCGAGGTCTTTTCCAGACACAGCAGCAAAAGGAAAGCGACCAATCAGTTGTGAGCAACAGTGATAACGATAACGATAACGATAACGATTCGGAATATGACGATGACGATGACGATGCAGATGGAGAGGGAGATGGAGATGGAGATGAAGATGCTAGTGATGATGATGCTCCAAAGGAGGAAAACCGATCCAGACGATCAAACAAATCGAACAAATCGAAAAAAATCACAGCTCATTTGCGGGTGCGTCGTCAGGTGGATACATTGAATCGAAGCCGATTTCGGTTCCGTCGTCCCAAGACAGCTACCACCGAGGAGCCAAAGGTCTTGAAAATCGATGCGTTGATGGAGACAACGCTTAGCACACCTCGTGCGAAAATCAATTCAAGGTTTGGTTCCCGATTTCAATCGCAAGCGCAAGCGCCATCGCAGCAGACGAGTTCAACTCAGACATCGACATCGGGACATCGGTCGATTCGTCCTACTCGGCCTACCTCGCCGCGAACGCAGTTTACGCTTAGGGAGAAGGATACAACTGTTAAAAGTATCACAAGACCGGGTGTTGCTGGTACATCCTCATCAAATTTTCGACGTCAGCAGCAGCAGCAGCAGCAGCAGCAGCCAGCAATACGACGGCCAACCAGCTCTCTAAGCTCCCGTCGCTTGAAAAGTTACACAAACCATAATCACAATCATAACCACAACAATGCCGATTCTCCTGGATTGCGGACGACAGGGACATCCCGATCTCGAAATAATGCCAATGGAAGCGGTTCAAGTAGAGGACGAGGTTCTATGCGCGGAAGGGGTCGCAACGACTATAGCTCGGATCCCAATTTAACAGATCTGGGCAGCGCCACGATTACGGTGACCCACATAATACCAGCCGAGGTAACAGTGCCAGTTGTGAACGGTCAGGTGACCGAGTATAAGAACATTGTCACCGGCAAGACAAGTTTGGAGGTCTTGGGACCCAATCAATATACGAAAATACTGGGTAATAATGGACAAACCTCGCTATATCTAACGAGAGAGGATTCGAGCGTCAGTCCGGCGGGAGTCACAGAGCTCACTCGCTATCTTCTACACGACACAATGACTACAACAGTCACTTTCACGCCCACAACAATCCGTGGTCGCAAGACCTCCTTCTCCCACATACTGCCGTCGACGGTTTACTCCGTGGAGAACGTTGTGTCGACTGTTCAACCGCAGATATCAGCAAATGCTCCACTGGCCAATATATTGCTATCGCAGCTATTATTGGGCAACATCAATTTACCAGCGAATCAGTTACTTGGCGCATTGGGTCAGCCGCAGGGTCAGTCTATTGTGGGCGTGGGAGTGAGTGGATTGGAGCCATCGCTACCACCGCCTGCCCCGCAGCCACTCACAGAGTATCGGACCCATACATCCACCTATGTGACGACGATATATGATGGCAAGTCAACGATACTTCCGATTACATTTCAAGGCAAGAAGATCTTGACAACAGTCTTCGATACGACTGCTCAGACAATAACAGCTACAGAATATAGTGTAGACACTATTATAAACACTCCAACCCAGCAACCACAGCTGCAGCAGCAAGTCCAAGTAGGTGGACAGGTGGCACAGGTGAATAGCTTGCTCCTGCAACAGCTACTGCTACAGCAGCAGCAGCAACAGCAGCAGCAAGTTCCCCAAGTTTCCCATACGACAATGCCACAGATATTTTTGGGTGAGAACCTGCAAGACTTGGACGATCAGCTAATGAATGCTGATATCGATGTACGCGATAATATCGATGACATCATTGTGTCCGAAACCGAAGCCAATCAAAGTCATTCAGTCAGTAAAAGCAGTCGAAAAAAACCAAGAAAGTCGGGCAAATCACACAAGCGCAACAAGCAACATCAACAACACCAACACCAACAACAACCGTCAGAAGAAGAGAACAGTGTGATAACACTTTATGTCTCAGGACGGAGGCCTGGGGAGTTTAGCACCATATTATCCACCGTACATAACACACTGCACTATGAACATTCGAGCAGCTTACATAAGAGACAGGTCTATGCTCAGCCAATACAACAGACTACCATACTCGATAGTCCCGAGGATCTGTATGATTTTGGGGGTAGTGAAAAGATTAGCTTGTACTCGTATTTACCTTTTGACAATCTGAATCTGGAGCAAGCACAAGAACAACTCAATATGCAAAACTCGATTAAGTCGACATTAGATGATTGCCAGGGAAGTAAGCCAGACTGCGAGCTAAAGTCTGAAACAGCTTCTCTAGAGAGTATCATTGGAGATGTCGATTTGTGGTATGCCAAGGCCACAAAGCAGGCGATTGGTACAAGCACGACTTTAGGTACGACTTCAAGTACCATATTAACCGATCACCCATCAAACTTAACGAAACATTTTTTAGTTTAAGTGGCCTCACTGAGTTGTTCCCGCTACAGTTGCAGGTCACAAAATTGTACACAACAAGTCCTCAGAGAAGTGCAAAGAGGTGCAAGAGATTAAGTCGAAGTAGCAGTAAAAGTAGAAGTAGACGAAGAAGAAGAAGACAGGCGACCCACATGTCTCGATTACGATTACGAAAAGTGCTTGTGCGGCGTAAACCGATAAGCGGTTACCCATCATCACTAGTCAACAACAGCAACAACAGCGAATTGAACGAAAATTTACACTCACAGCCAAAGAAACATCGTGTTGTAATCTTTAAATATAGATCAACAAGTAAGAACAAATCCAGCACAGCTCAATCAACAATATCAATCGAATCGTCAGCCGTATCGATAACAACAGCAACACCAATAGTAGCAACTCCAGCGATAATCCAGCGATCAATGCAAATAATCGATAAGGACAAGGCAGCAGTCCACGGACCGATATTGACTATTACCACAACGAGAACTGAATTATCGACACGGACCTACACCTATGTCGTGGAACGTGTTCACAACGATCATCACGAAATACTGCAGTCCATTTCAACATTTACCCGAATAAATACTCGAATTCAGCCAATCACACTGACCGTTACACCAAGCCAACTGCATGTATCAATTTCCAGTACTTTCGGTTAGAACTCTATAGCCACCATATTTAATTATGCTGATCAATAGTTGGTATCCTTATCACAAACACACAGAGACCAACACCAACACCAACACCGACACACATACATCCATTAAAGCAAAATGTGAAGACATGATCTAAGATACTTATTAAGCTGTAAGTGTTAATATCAAATTATATATGTCTGCACAATTAAATATTAAATGTTATATGACAAATACTTATCCATTTACTCAATAACATATTAATATAAAAGAAATCCGTGAGTCAATCGGGGAATTAGAGTTCTTACAATATTAATCTTTTTTCTATTATATCATTTGACAGATAGGAATAGGAGATAAGATTCTCAAATTCATTTTTCACCAGTGTTTTCTAAACAATTGAGCTACGCTTTAAATTCTTCCGGCATCACCGACTATACACTAAGAAAATATACCAATATAGACGAACAATAACATTTTATTGATATAAAAGCCGTGCACATTATTTTTGTTATTTTCTGACTTGACTATTTACCCACATTTATTCTTGTAATAAAAGCTTGGACCTATTTGTAATATTCTTTGTTTTTTGTTCTGAAACGATAAACTTTATTTTAGAACATTTTAGAACAACAGTGTCCACACACAAAGATAAAGATAAAAATTTCATTAATTTTCAGGCTAAAGTCGAATTCACACGCTTTTCTTTTTCTCTCTCTCTCTCTCTCTCTCTCTCTCTCTCTCTCTCTCTCTCTCTCTCTCCTTCACTAAGCATGTGTTGGCTACAATAAATATGAGCAGTTGCATTGATACGTTCAATGCAGATGACAGTACAGCTTGTTATAAAATATATTTTATACACTGTGCTTTCATTTAATTTGCTCATGATTATTTCTTCATTTTTTGATTGTAGAGTTATGATTGTTAAATACGTATAAATACAATATGTTGCATAAGTACTCGTTAACTTGCCTAATAATTCAGAAAGCCACAAAGAAATGTTAAGGGAGTGAAAAATCAAAACCGGTAGAGTACCAAGCTGTTCGATACACTTACTTCAAATACTTTCTAAAATCACAGGATGCAGTCGTTTCGTTTCGAAACTAAGCCTTAAAAAATTTAATTTATTTTATTTTTCCGATTCAAACTAAATATATATATATTTTCACACAATACTATATAAATATTATAAATAAGATATAAATACATTGAAATTAACCTTTTATGTAATTATATAATTAAGGGTTTAGTAAAATAATATTCGTTTTATTTTATACATATTCACGAATGTACAAAATGTTAATAAATTTAAAATAATAATGTAATGCCAATACTTTTATCTCGTATTTGTACTTTTTTGTATTTACACATTTCTGGAAATAAATCAATTTCAATAAACACAAACTAACCAATTTTTAATGAATTATTGTTAATTGGATAATATAAATATAAAACTATAATTACTATGTACAGAGGTTTTTCTATCATTTGATACCCAACAGACATACATAGCTATGTAAAAGTTGATTTAATAGATTGAAGACCATTTATGATAATACCAGTATAAGTCCTTTGCACTTTTTAAGTAAGTGATCTGAAATGATTGACGCAAGTCACTTAATTTTGTTTGTAATTAATTAATGAATTAATTCAGGCAACGATAAAAGTCACGCTAACCTCTATACAACACAAAGTAGAAGCGAATCAATCAACAATGTCAATCAACATAATATAGGGGATATGTCGGTTAAGAGCCTAGAGGAGGCCAGATTCAATCTCGCTACGCACATCATGTCAAATGGAGTGGAACTGATAATTGCCAGCGACAGAGTTAAGCATAGTGATAAGTTGAACAGCATACCATCTTCAAAGCGCATTCAATCTCAAGAAACCAACAATGAGAAGAAGAAGCCAGTGACCTTTGCACCGAGCACACTTATAAACCAAATGATATTGTCTTTGCCGACTGCCAAGCAGGTAACAATAACTGAACTGAATTTAATCTAATGCAGTACACTATATACTTTCACAATGCACTTTCACAGGATAAGTTAACCGTTCCCATATTTGATAATCAGTTCATAACGAAGTCTTGTCTAACGACATACACATATCATACGACCTACCTTCACAACGGAAGCACAACGATTGAAAGTGCGGAAAAGGTCGTCTCAAATCGTCATACGGAGGAACGCAACTATTTCCGAGCGAGTAGTCAGTTACCGATGGGATTAACTCTTTTGAATGTTAGTATGCTCAAATAATGATTGATCGATTGATTGATCGATTGATTGACTGATTGATTGATTGATATTGAAATATTCGTTTATTATTTAGACACCCGAACTGCTTGTTGGCACATTTCCAACTACGTATCATTACTTTAACAAGTTGAGGAACAAAGACCTCGTCTTCACATCTAGATATACAATAATCAACACAGTAACTGGACCAGAGGATTATATATCATTCTTGCAGCCGTCAGAGGAAGCCACGCCCTTACAGGATACAAACACATATTACAGCCGGATATCATTAACGGATTCCATTCAAGATGTGCTCGAAACGAAATCAACGAAGATCTTAACAGATGACAGCATCCTTACCCAAGTAGTAATCACTGAATCAATGCCAGCGCGAGGTTCCTTAAAGCTCCAACTTCACTCCAACCCTGATCTAGATCGGGATGTTCACATATATGCGACGAAAACCATATTGACCACTGTCTCATATGTTGTGACCCCAGCTCTATTTAACAAAGAGTCGCTATCGACCAAGTTACACACCAGGGTCATAGAAAGTGTGATAACTGACTTTGTGCCTAATTCGGTATTAGGTTCGGATCTTGTGTCCATATTCCGACATAAGTTGATGCAAAAGAATGTTAAGAATAACCGGAAGGTTCTGACAACATTGGCTACGTTGCTGAATGGGCAAACCTTGAAAATAACTGCTGCCAGTATTTCAAAAGGATCAATTGCATCCATAACATCCTTTTCGAAACTAAATGAAAATAAAACAGATGCACATTTGAAAGATGTTAACCCAGTAGGTCACTCAGTCTCAATGATTCACTCACCACCGCCATCGGTCGTTATTAGGCCCAGCCCTTTGCAGAATAACATGTCAAATATCGAAACAGAGATTGAGACGGACACAGAGACTGAGACAGAAACAGAAACAGAAACAGATACAGAATCCGATGATGAATTGAGTGTAGCAGAGTCTGAGATCAAAGATGTATATTTAAGGCCCTTAAAAAATATACCATCACAGTCACCGTCACAGTCTCCGATAGCGTCACCGTTAGCGTCATCAAATGTGGAACAACTTATTGGATCATTTAATTTCCAACGCTTTCGGCCAGTATTTAACGTAATGGCCGACTTGCTTCAGAAGAATCTTGTCAGCAGACAGTCGCAGAAAGAGACCTCAATCATTGCTACCGAAGGAAAGAATCCGATGGCAAGTAACCCAGGTCAAAGTCTCGAGACATTAGAGGGCCCGAACTACATACCTCTCCAAATTGTCGATCCCCATATATCAAGCTCGAATATACTTTTGCCCAGCAGATACAGCAGTCCTGTAAGCAAATCAATTGAATCAAATGAAACAGCTGTGGATAAGGATACGGAAAGGGAAAGGGAAAGGGAAACGGAAACGGACGTCAACCTTAGTAGACTATCGGCACATAGTCTTCACATTAACCCTCCCGAATTCGATATATCCGACCTCGATGTTATCGATGACAACTGGCAACTTCAGCAGCAAAACAAAGATTACAATTACAACAACAGCAACAACAATAACAATTACAATGATATTTACCGCAACTATATTCAATCCTTAAGGCCACCAACGCCTGTCTATCAGCATTCCCTATTAAACAACGGCATTCCCATCCGACCCGGTGAGATAATCAATGCCAACGCCGATGTTATTATTGGTAAGCCAAACGGGATTGGAGCACGGTTTTCGTTAGCGCAAATGCAACTCGGTTATCGCAATCAATCGGCACAGAATCATGTTCATTTGCAACCATCACCATCGAAGAAGAAATCGTGGATTCCATCGATGATTCCGCTTTCGCTTATACCGCCTCATATCGATCAGGATCGATTAGAGCATCATATCAATCGAGCATCCCCTGATACAACAATAACCATACTTAGGCCACCTTCAAAAGATTCGAAACCATATTTCAAGTACATTAGTACACCAGTAGCCTCTGAATATCAACTTGAATCCGTTCCAGGAGTCGCGGCTTCTTTAACCGTTTACGACCAAATACGATCACCAACCAAGATGTCGTACAATAAACTGAACTATAACTCCAACAGCCACAGCCACATATACGGCTCTGAACAACAAATTGCAAATCTTAACTCCGAACTGAATAACAATGAGATTCTGGAAATCAGGCAAATACCTCAGATATTCAGTACTAAATTAACTGCAGTGACGCAGTATCCAATATTCGAAAGCTCTCAATATGTCGCGATGCCCTTGAAGCAATCGACCCTACAACTCCTACAACCGGCAATATCTGGCCACCACCACCAACACCACCACCACCACCACCAGGTCAATTTGAAGTTAGATGTGCTTAGTCACAACGTCAACATGAATGCACCGCCATTGACCTTCAAGAGAGGTCATGAGAATTATCCAGTTGCCAGTGCCATTCAAGGACACATTGCTGTTCCCCCAATGCCACTGGTTAAGATACCACTTAATAAAGCCCATGTGGAGGTTCGTCTCACGCCTCAAAGTACTCAACTGGCTGTTGAGCCGCCTCCTTCGGTTGAATATGACCAGGAACCTGAATACTACAGTGCCACTACAACCAGCACGTTTAAGCAACGTAATCAGAATCTATCCAAGACACTAGATACACTAGGTACACCAATTGTGCATGGGATTACATCTGCAAGCTCCAACGAGAAGAATTATATCAAGATGAAGAAGCCTAACCGAAATTTGTTACACTTAAATACTTTATCCATATCAATTAGTCCACAAAAAAAAATATTGCATGCTACTGATTCTACGACGCATACTGTAACTAAAAACGTTCACGAAGATGGTGATGGTGTCAGGTGGAAGGATTCAAATCCTACGTCGACAAATAAGCAATTAGTGTACCTCAAGATAAAAAATCGGAACTTAACGACAACTCAACTCCAAGAGAGGGAATCTGCAAGCACTCAGGTAGATCAAACAGCTGCCTATTCAACTTTCAAATCGATAAATACTCTACCAAATCGGAATGCTGGATATATGTCAAATTCCAGTACTCAGCGTCTAAAATTAGCAACCCAAAGTCCATCCAAATATATGCAGCCATCGACACAAAGCTACAAAACATTGGGTTTGGGCCAACCTTTTCAAATACCAATACCAAGTCCAGAACCAAATCCAAATCTGACTGAACTGATAAAGGGGTCCGTTGCAGTCGTTAGCAATGCACCAAAGAAGTTATATTTTGCTACTGGTGAAGGCTTCAACCTAAGGTCTCAACTTATGTCCGAGTTTATTCGACCAATTGCTACTTCGACCGATATATATGTGGATAGTAGGGCCACGGCTTTGTCGCCGCCTCCTATTCCCACACATTTAATACGTGATTCGAAAAATACGTTGATTGATGAACCTAAACTAAATTCCTTGGGATTGCAACCGCCTACACCACCTCCATCATTATCATCATCATCATCATCATCATCATCATCATCATCTTCAGCTGATAGACATTTTAGTTCTATACTTAAATCAGCAGATAAAACAAATCTCTCAATTCCTGTACACTCATCTGCAGTGATTCCCAACAATAAAGTACAACGTACCCCTGTATCTTATATCTCATTTGATAATACAACTACTGCAGGCTTCAGAAACTCACTATATTTTGAAAAGAAACATTCACCGGTGATTAAATACACAGACAGCGCGATAAAGCCCCAGAAAATACGCAAGACCTCAACTTTATCGAAGTTAATTTCACATCAGTACTCGTATTCATCTACTAACATACAGCCAATAATAATTCCCATACACGAAACCACTTTAAGGACAAACATACTGTTCTCTGATAACAAAGATGAAGTCTCCGCAAAAGATAAAGCCACGATTCGAAAGATATTAAGGCCGGCAATGGCTTCGAGTATCGAACTATCATTATTATCAACAAAAACGTGGACAACCAATACTGTCACAAGAGTTCATAGCTATAAAACTGTTAATCATAGCTCATTTTATATTAATCAGAGTCCACATTTCCACATTTCATTGGAGTCATCCGAAGTGGTATTGCCGACGGAAACAAATGTTAACTTTGTCATAGATCCGATTGTCAGTAAATCAGAAGTGACACGGGTAAATGCAAATAAATTGTCCGACTTCCTTGAAGATATTGTAACTACAACTACAACTAAAGAAGTACGACAGGTTTTATATGATACGACTGAGCATATGCCGAACTTACTTTCGAATTCAATTAGTGTCAAGAAAGACTTAAGGAGTTCTTCGACTTCGATATTTGACAGTCCGATTGTCACCAAAATCGATAAGAGTCAAAATAAAGACTTAATACGTCCAATAATGCCATCGTTTTCAATATCATATACTCGAATATTACCTTCTACTCCGCTAAGTGTCAAAAAACCTTCAAATGAATCTTTACAAAAAACGAACGTTGAAGAATCCTCAAAGTACTCATTAATGGTTTCAACAACCGACATTATCAGACCCGACCTTAAGAGCATCTTGGTTGTGATGACAAAGATCTCCGGCAATGAAAATACTAATGCAAATGAGAATGAAAACGAAAACGAAAACGAAAACGAAAAGAAATATCAAAACAATAATGTCCTTGAAATAGACTACGATTCAAATATATTATTCGAACTACCTGCACGAGACGAAGAGATTGAGCCCCGTCTTAACTCAAATAGTGTATTGCTAGGAGGTGTTCTATTAGCTACAGATACGCCCTATAAAACTCAAGACTCCAAGGACTCGGTTCCAAGCTCTGCTCAGCCAACCGATATTTGCCACCCAACTTGCAAGTCGGCAAAAAACGAAGTTTGCGTGCACATATCAGGTTTTGGTAGTCGCTGTGAATGTCGCTTGGGCTTTGCACGGATCTTCCCGGATCGACCATGCAAGCGTAAGTATCCAATTTCCTTATTTCACTTATTTACTCAGTTACTAGTCTACTAATTTATTTGATTTCAGCTACCTATACGTACGAGATGAGAGTTCCAGCCAGCAGAGTAGGAAGTTACTTACTTAAATTCAACCATGAGCTTTTGAATAACTCCTCGAGTCAATATCGACATCTCAGTTCAATAATATTGGACGCTATCGATCGCATGGTAATGCAGTCCGACTTCCGTGACGAATACTATGGAGTCCAACTGAAAGCATTCACATCTGCTAGTGATGGGGCAGTGATTGGCAAATTTGTCTTGCAGGTATAGAAATTCATTCTTAAACGAGGGATAATGTTAATGTTTATTTTCTATTTGATATCCTTGCATATTCAAATATACATTTTATATTAACATATCCATATAAAATATTATATATCCATACCAATCGAATCGAATTAGAACCAAATTTGAACAGATATTTACTGCTTGTAAAAAAGACAGACCAAGACAGAATAAAATTTTATTCAAATGACTTTAAATCTGAGAGGCTTTTCTGACTCAGCATTTTAAAGCTGTTTAAAAGTGTAATACTTTCAGCAAGAGATTACAAATCATATGTATAGAGGTAATAGAGTATTTGAAGTTTTTTTGTATTGTATTTCAGTTGTCCGAAAACAGTGACGAGAATCGCTTAGAAACAGTGTTTAAGAAATACCTTCGACAGAGTAACTACAGCATAGGTGGAACGGAACTGTACACATCCAAGGAACATCTCAATTCTCTGACAATTCAAGGTATGTGAAATCTCCGATTTCGATCTGCAATATCTCAATATCAAAAATCATTCAATATTTAATCAGTTAATACTCCCGATTTACTTGTTCCATTCATTATTCATTCATTTATAGATTTCAACGAGTGTGGCAATAGCACCTTCAATGATTGTGCAATTCATGCACAATGCTTCAACTTAGTGGGCAGCTATACTTGCATCTGTCCAGATGGCTATGCTGACATATCGGAAAACCCGATTTATCCGGGTCGTCACTGCTCCGATAAGCTAATTGGCTGTGATAAATGCAACTATCATGGAAATTGTATCCCGCAAGCCTTAAATGGAACTGCAGTGTGCGAATGCTTTGCCTGGTACACTGGAGTAACATGTCAACTAAACTTAAAAATTCTTTTAATCTGTCTTATTGTAATTGTGACGGTGTTTGCTGTACTCCTGGTTTGCATCCTGTTGATTTATGCAAGACGAAAAATGCACGGCGACGCTTCGGCAAGGCCTATATTTATAACGGCATCCAATTACGGCATCCATCACCCGAGCCTATCTCGAATATCTCGAAAAGTATCCCAAGGCGACTTCTTTCAAGAGCGAACCATCGATAAGCATGCAATATTAAATGACTCGAATAGTGACTCTAGTCACATTTCGAGCCATATATTTTTAAAGTATGTCATCATTTGAGTTCATGTGCATATGTATTATATGCGTACATGTATCTTCTAATATTTACAGAAGTCCTGTGATGTGGCTAATCCGAGAAAGGTGCAAATTTCCAAAAGCAACAGAAGCAATCCAGAAGCAGGCAAGGCGTTCAATAAATTTCGAGAAAAGGGCATCAGTAATCATCACGAAAGCAAAGACATTGGCCTTAATGAACCAATTAACCAATCGAGTTTGAGCAATACAGGTATTGCAGAAGTGGAGCAATCGGATCGATCTCTTACAGTCATGATTCCACGAGCAAGGTACTTCCATCCGACGGTCTTGCCCAACCGTCAAGCCCAACTCACACAACATCAGATGAGCAGATCACCAGATGACCAGGCGATTGACAAATCGAAGCCAAAGAGATCCCAGTCGCATCAAAATGGAACTTACAATGATATTAACATAAATACTCGTTACATTGGCCCAACCACAACTGTAGGCGACTCAGAATCGCTTCAAAAGGGTGGATCCCTAGTATCTGCAGGCTTCGAAGTGTCTGCAATTGTAAGCGATCGAGGAACCGAATCGAACAACATGGCGCTCCCTTTGAATGTAACTCCAAAGAGCCTAGTAACTCTTTCACCAGAAGAACAACAAAGGCAGCAGCAAATATCTAGATCAAAATCTAAATTGGAAGCAATATTACGCTCAGGCGAGTAAGTCAATCGATAAATTTAAGTCAGTCATGTCCTAAAGTTGCTTACTTTCAGAGAGATTCAACGAATGAGCTCTTGGATGAGTAACATTCATACGAATGCAATGTGAGTGTCTATTTAATAATCTTAAAATTACATTTTATAATTTTACGCTAATACTAATACTAATACTAATACTAATACTAATACTAATACTAATCGAAATTGCATTCAACAGATCAGCTGATGTGCGGTCTTTCGACGAAACTACAGTTCAAGCTGTAACAAAATCAATGCATCTTTGTTTTGATATGCAAACCCAAAGTACTACAAACGAGGTATTTAATATAACAATCAAACAAACATTGCATTCTATACAAGTGATGATAACAAATTATTCAAATTATTCCCACAGGAACCGAACACAATGACGGAACGTGACTTAGGCTCAACATTTTTATTGCCGCATACGCATCTTTATATGCCAGAAAAGGTTCATATTTCTTTTGATTCTTTCTTTCTTTCTTGTACGTAGATAATAATAAGAGTAATAATAATTATGGATGCATTTATTTCAGCTTGAGAGTGACCTTTCTGGCTTTGACTCAATATAATTTCGACTACATTTTATCGTATGATATTTTATATGATAATCCATTGAAGCATTTACTCGATAGGAACCGACGCATTGAACCGATGATATAGCAGATTATGGTTGCCATTCATTATTGAAATGTACATAAGAATTTACTATACTTTATATAGATACTTATTCAGACTTACATATATTCAAGCAATACCTATTGTCAGCGGGTAAATCGAAGAGGACATAAAATATAATTAATTAATGTATAGTTTTAAGAATTAAGTGCATTTAATGTTTTCAAAATAATTATTATTTTATATTTATTTAGATGTATTACATATAATTCATTGCATTTATGTCTTCAAAAATGTTGTTCAAAATGAATATTGTGCCAGTAAATTTGTTTGTAAATATATTATATATTTGACACTACTACTGTAGACATCTATTATATATTTAGGCTCAGGCCTTGCCGGAAATTTACTTTCGAAAATTTTTTAAATTTGATTAGGTACATTTATTCGCAATTCGCAGGTGAGTAAGGAGGCGTGGCAAACATTTAAAACAAACGGCCAGACGAACATGGCTATATCGACTCGGCTGTTGATGATGCCTTCTTCTCCTTTGTACATACATTGTAACAAACACAATTAAACCTTTTACTTCATTTTTAAGTAACTGGTATACAAATTAATTTGATTTTTAAAATAATTTTAATTCATTACACCTCGAATATCCGATAAAACATTGTATTTATATATTTTTATATCAGCCTGTATTGTAGCTGACAGCTCTGCAGAATATATTTCTCAGCCCTGAAAATAGGCAATTGGATACCATTTACAGCCTGGAAATCTATTTCCAGCCTTGACATTCCTGAATTTGTCATTTGTAGGAGAGATTGTTTTTAAAATGTTACCATTTCAACTCAATCTGAACAACCAGTTCATTTGATCTGAAATTTTCGGGAAAAAGACATCTCAAGAATATAACAATTAAAGAATGCACAAATACTGATCCAGTGCTGCCGATTGGTATTAACAATGCTGTCTTGGTATTTACCATAAATAACTTTGCTTTGGAAATTTGGTTGAGCAAAATCAGCGTAGGGATGGTAGAGGCGTAGACGTAGATCTAGAAAGAGAAATACACAAAATAAAGTTTTAGTGCTAAGGTACCTGAAAAACCTTTGGAGTCTGATGTCGCAAACAGAGCAAGAAAAATTTTACTGCATACGATAAGGAGACTTGAATGAATGTATAGACTGTAGATGTGGTTTACTTTCCTGAGAGCTACAACATGTTATTGAACAGACTGCAGTGATAGATTTTGTCAACAAAGGTTACGCCATTAAAATGTCAAAGCAGGAAGCCTCAGTGGTCACTTTTTTCACTTGGTATTTACCCAACTTCGTCGTGCAGATCATTAATAGGCCTAAGAAGACGCGTTTAGTATTAGACGCAGCAGCAACAGTAGATGGAATTTCTGTTTGTGCCGGGATCAAAGAAATTTTCTAACAGTCAAGTAAGAGAAGTCGATTTATTTGGAAAATTCAAGCAATGAGTTTCCTAGTTGGACAACGTAAGACACATCAAGTAAATATCATAATTTAATAATTTATTATTAAGTTTATTTTAAATTGTAGTTGGTTGTAGAATAACAACCCGGGATTTATCGATCTTAATATACGGCACAGAAGTCAAAGTGAGTGAAGAGAGCAAATGAATAGCATAATATTGTTAAAAATACGATTATCACGACTATACTCCTAATAAATGACACATTAGAATCGAAGTACCAACCCCACAAGTCCCTTCGGTCGAGTTTGTACTATGAATGCCAACTTGCAGAATGCAGAATAAATTTAAATATCTACAGGTTCGACTTTTTTATGGGGTGAAGGCAAACGACAAGTGTTAGCCTGCTGACCACTTCCAACAAGGGTTGATATTTGGTCCGAAAGATTTAGTGAGTCAGTGGACGATGGTCGATGTTCACTCGTTGCTTGTCGGCTATACCACGACTATATATGTACATACAGATTTTTAAGGGTTCGGGGACATTATTACATTACATTATTAGGAACTACAGAGGCGCCCCTATTAGGGGTTCAATCTGAAAAGTCTGCAGCTTAGTTTGACCAAGTCCTCTCTTCCACACGACAGAAACCCTCTAGGTCACTGAACTTTTCCGGCCATATGCGCGTTATCTACTTATATCTATCTATACCTACACCTGCTCATATCTATTCTCTGTATCGTCAACCGTTCGTAGGCCGCCAACTGAAACTTATGGCTACAGACGGGCGGACTACGGGCCAATTTCACCACTTCAATACCACCTATATACCGGACATTAAGGGTTGGCAATGCTACGCTGACCAGAGAAGCACGGTTACAGAGCACAGGTGCAGAGAGCCGTGGAACTGCAGTGTAATTTCTACAGCTCAGTCGAAACAGTTAGGTAAAAATTCTTCTATACTACATAGTTATCAAACAATAAGAGTATTTTAAGAAGTAAGATTATTCATTCACCTAAAAATATATATTGAAATTTTATAATAATACAAACTAATGTTTTATGTAGAATTAGCGAAGAATAAGTAAAACCTGATTATCTAACAGTATTCAGTAAATTTAGACACGCAAGCATATAGTATATATGCAAAAGTAAAGTTTGTAATAATAATAAAAATCCAAATTAAAACTGAAAGTTAGTAAAAAAAAAAGATAAAAAGAGATATAAGAGTATCATAAAAACAATCGAGTGTATTCGTATTAGTGAAGCCAAATGAGCAACTCATACTTAAATATATTGAAATCCGTGTATCTAATGTTCATAATTTTGCGATCTCCAAAACAAGTGAATCAAGTGAAATCCATGAAGAGTGCTCATATTTGAGATGACGCATAAAAGCAATTGTGTATTACATAAAAAAGCGACGTGTACATTGTATTCTTGCATATTATTTCTGATTAAAAATAAATCATGATATTTTCGGGGGAGCTGCGGTATAAATCGCGATTAAAATAAGAACGCATATCCGCTCCGGTTTCGTCTTAATGTTCTCTTTTCCCCATTACTTATGAAATTGATTTATTTGCAAGACTACATATGAATGTGAAATGAATTACTGTGTCTTGCTTGTTCAGAATATCTTTAATATATTTGTAAAAATTTAGGAATTATTACTAATAAAAATGTTCTTAAATATTTGTATATCCATAGCTATATTGCGAAATTGTTTTCGAACTTTTATTGGTTTATGTCCAATGTATATGCTACGTCAAAGTACAGTAGAGTTATAAAAAATCTGTAAGAGTGACAACATGGAGTGACAACAAATTTAAACCTAATATTCTATGAGTATTTAAATAATGAATTCGTAAACACTCGAAGCTTTTAGACGAAAACTTGAGAATGTTTTTATTCCAAAATGGCGACTGCGGTCTTCAAGGCGCATCCTCAATAAATATTCGTCTAACTACCACCCTCGACCGTTATACAGATTTCTGACCAATCACGCCATCGTTGCGAGCTAGCAACAAGAAGAGCCAATGACAATCTAGATTTGTCTCAGTAAGAGGGGTTGGCAAGTCCAAAGTTAATATTTAGTTAAAATTTAGCGTAATTTTCTACCCGTGTATTTATATGTTGTTGTAAAACACCAAAGCAAAGAGAAATAAATTTTGTATTGTATTAATGTAATTACAGGACAGAACCAGAAGATGTTCACGTCAAAAAAGAAACTGCGAGACAACGAGAGGTACAACTCTCCTGAAGTGGATGAATCTGATGAGGAGCGCGAACTAACAAATCTAAATTGGCTGCTGCGTAACCAAAATGTAACTTGGCCAAAAACAATCGATGGGAATTCGGAAGATGATATAAATTCACATGTCAGTTTAAGTTTACCTAGCAATGCGATCACAACGACTGTTAATGCAAATGTGAACTTTCAAAGAAAAGAAAATATTTCCAAATTTACGAGTAATACGAGTTCAAAGAACTTGACAAAAAAATACATCACTCCCAACCTAGTTTCCTATTCGGAATCACGAAAACAAAGTTTAACGGTAAATTCAATAGCACCTTCAAAGCGTCTTAGCCCAGCAGAGCGATATGAAATTTTCATCAACAAAATTAAACGGTGAGAATTCACAAGTAACACAAAAATTACTCATCTATCATTATTTATATCATACTAGAGTTCCCGCTTTTGCGTCCTTGCTTTGCTCGGACGCAGACCCACACTTAAAGTTTTAAAAGGTTAATATAAATATTATTATTTAAATTATTTCGATATTTCCGCACCACCTAAAAGATAAATAATATTTCCATTTATCGCACTAATGTGCGCCCTGCCAACTCATTCAATTTAGTATCAACACGAATGTTTCATATGTAAATTCAAGTTAGTTCAAGCAGCCCTTTTGTTTTGTATGTATGACAAAAAACGCAATATATATCACTGCTTCGTTCACAGAAAGAAAACAACAACATTCGCGATCTTGCTCGCAAACACAAAAACAAATGCCATGGCTCTCTGGCTCTCTTTCAGTTGCTCACGCTAAAATTGTGTATGTATGCGTACACACGCATTGAACGTTGTCAATGCTTGCTTAGCGAGCGTGCATTTAATGCAATTTAAAGCTATATTATTGTTTTTGCAATTTAAAATTAATACATACATCGATTACTGTGAGAAAGAGCATTGAAGCGTTGCCACCTGGCTTGAGTGGCATTGTTTATGTTTGAATATGCGCGACTATGTTGAAGAATGACGATAAATGCAAAAATGAAATATAAAACAAAATATTTTTGTAAAATGTAGTGTAAGCTATATTACTGTTTTTCCAATTTAAAATTAATACAATGAACGAATACAATTTTTGATCGTTCGTTCCATCGATAACTGTGAGAAAAAACATTGAAGCGTTGCCACCTGGTTTGAGTGGCATTGTTTATATTTGTATATACTCTTTTGCTTTTACCGTTAAAGAAATAAACGCGCGCACTGTGATTTATCAAGTGAGTTCTCAAATTTTTGCAATATTTACTGTTTAATAATTTGTATTTTATTGCACTTTCTATTCTATTCTTTTGTTTTGTTTTATTTTTGTTTGAAGCCGTGTTATATTGTCTATAATTATATTTATAACATTTTTTAATTAAGATATTTCTAAAAGTTGAAGTGTGGGTCAGCTGCCGAGCAAAGCGTGGACGCAAAAGCGGGTCCTCTATTATAGATATAAAACTTTTTGTCCTCACTCATTTCATTCTTCATTCATTCACTTAAGACACGTCAAATTCGAAGTCAAAGATCGCATTTACAATATACGATATTGACATTTATTTGAGTTTGTACATTTTATTGTATATTTCATAGCGTTATTTATATTAATATTTATATTATATATTTCATACTGCCTGTTACAACCCGACCAAACTTTGTTAAAATCAGTATACTATCGGATTACAGCAATCGGATGCAATTTAAGCTTCAGTATAAAAACCATTTTTGATTTTTGTGTTGTCTTGACCAAACTCACAAATTACCAATTGCCAGCCAAATCTAGTCTCTTCCCGCCAAATATGGTAATTTTCCCGTCGAATCTTCTTATTTCCCCGCAATTAAGTTGTTTACTCTAATATTACATATTTTTCCATATTTACTTTCATTTAAAGCTTTTCGGGTAATTTTCAAATGCAAATCTCAACAAATTTTAATAAGCGATAACTTTTTAATCATTATTTTATTCCTCCTGAATTAAAAAAAAATGTTGATCTTCGCCATTGCTTTTCAGAGATTTAGCCGAATACGAAAAGTCTGCGATTAAGTATAAAACTGATGTAACCGAGAAGCCACCGTTCAACTACTCCCACATCATTGGGATGGCTATGCTTGAAAGTGGACGAGTCACGCTTCAACAAATATGTGCATGGATTGAGTCAAAGTTTGCGTTTTTCCGAGCACGAAAAAAGTGGAATGTGAGTCGGTAACATAATATATTCTTGATCAGCATATCAATTGGGATAGTTTACTTTCAGAACTCCATAAGGCATAATCTATCACTGCATCATTGTTTTCGCAATCGAAAACGTGAGGAGAAAGGCAAGGGAGGCTACTGGGAACTAGGAGTTGATCCTAAGAAATGTGATAGGAAACGGATACGTAATCGTAAAACGGGGCAATCGAAAGTGATACCTAAAAATCAGTGCCCGCTGGCGAATTCCAAATTCCAAATCTGTGAGAAAATTCAGAATATTCAAAATATAACGAATAGCGACTGCTCTCAGGAAAACCCTATTCAGTTATGCTATCGACAACACTCGCATCATACTCAGCCTAACAATTATATTGAAGGAGACAAAGTGACAGATTTGGATATAATTGAAAAGACGCGTACTCTAACAGAAATAGAAGTGGGTCTTGGGCTATCGTCACCAAATGTGCTCAGTCCAAGAATACAAGATCCTGAGAGCACATTTTTCTGCACCAATGCACCAATGACTACAAATGCTGAGGGAATGCAGCAACAGTATGAGCTTGGTACCATCATAATAAGCACTACCGGTATCATAGACGAGTCCTCGTGCCTCAATGGCATTATTAATAACAAATTCAGCTATACTAATATGGTTCGCTCCTGATCAACACATTTACGTTATATTTCAAATACAACTCATGTCAATTTTTTTATTTTAGATTTATACAGAGGATGAGATTCCAATGTCTAGTGAAAACATTATCGTATCGTCCCATATGTCCACAATGCTGGATGTAAGCAAAGATGCGGATATTGCATTGGTAACTCCTTCCGTTCTAGGTTCTAGCCCTGAACTCCCAAGCAGCTTAGCCAATAATTGCGATTACTCAAATTTTCGGGCATACATCGATGGCGTCGATGAGTCATTTAATTATCTTCATAGCACTGAGATAAATCGGAACGAGGACATTTTAGATAATCTGCTTGACGTGTGTGTTAGAGATTACTAAATGACAATGTCGCCAAATATAATCATGTTCAACTAAATTTTGTATTAAAGTGCATATAAAAAATATTCTTACTTTAATTATTGTCAAGGCCTGGGACTTAAATATGAATGGGAAATACCAACTTTTGACTTATGATTGAAATCGATCAGATTTCTGCTAACAGACCACCAAAGTGTGAAAGGTTATTTGTTTAAATACAAAATTGGTATAAATTATGAAATTAAAGACAAATATAGATGAAGTAAGAACTTATTAAACTTTATTCATAAAAGGACATAGTAATATAAATACATTCACTTATAAATATGTTATGAAGTACTTATAGTAATTACATTGTATTTACTCTAGATATAGCTTAGCTTATAAGTAGACAATATTTTTAATGTATGTATAATGTATTTTTCCTTTATGTTTATAATGTATATACAGAGGAGGTACGACAAATTTATATGAACGTAGAAGAGTTTAGTTACTTGCTTGGGCAAGACATTATAAATAAAAAAATTCAGAGTTAAAATTGTAAATAACAAATCATATTAGAGAAAGTGCAACTGTTTCAGACGGTTATTTTTAGATGTTTGCTTATTTTGGTTACACTTAAGAAGCTGTACGAATCCTTAATACAATATATATCACATGTTCTAAAGTACTACGCTCAATACTGAACCGATTAAAAGACGCAGCACAGAGAACTGCATAAATTACACGAAATATGTCGAAATAAATCGTTAAAATTAATGATGATCCATTAATTAAAAAAATTTAATGGGTATTGTGTTCGTTCTTGCAATAAGATTTCATTTTCGCCTTTCCGAAACATTATATTTGCATTTAATCTCAATAAATATATAATAATATAAATATGGAATACAGTGAGAAGACGAACATTAAAGTAAATTTCAAAAATTGTTGCTGTATATAGATATTTATTTTAATTCACGTGCTTCTATGTACTAATGTGGTTTATGAAATTGCGTTGATAACTTATTGTAAGATACCTATGGTTCTAGTTGTTACGGAGTACTAAATATAAATGCAATCAATCTTGCATGTAACAAATATTTGCTCAATGCTTACCAGACTTTTAATTTTAAATGCTTTCTGTACAGTTCAGTCATAAAATATATCGATGTGATGCAAATGCTTATTTTTTAACCAGCACTATAAATACCAATGAATACTTTCTCTTACATTTGCAGTAGTATGTATAATTGTATTAAAAATTATGTTCATTAGCAAGTACTTCAATTAGCTCTAAATTTGTTTTCTTCTGGCTACTTAATTTGAGTATCTCGAAAATATTAACCCAATATTTCTGAAGTCCATATCTACATAAATCCTTTTAGCTGTGTGTAAATGTGTGTTTACAAGAGACAAACGTTGATTCCGAAACTGTAAAAACTACATCACTCAAGCACTATTAAAAAAATGTTATGAAAATAAATTTATATTAAATACATACTAATTTTTCTAATAATTTCGTACCTTGAATAATTGTAATATTGAATTTTTTTACATGTAGATTATTGGGCTTGTATGTGTTACACAAGTTTCCAATGTCTCAAAACGAAATCATAATAATTAATTCTTGCTCGAATTGGCACTTCATTTAGATTATATGTACGATTTTGCACCATGTAAAATAATATTGAAAATTTAAATGAACGATTACGACAACTGCGACGTGTATAACATATTGAGATGTCAATTGTTGTCAGCAGTTTGAAGTATCATCACCGTCCAATGTACAAGCAACATTCTCTAGTTTTCGAGAAAGGTACATTTTTTTACAGTTAGGGTCCGAATCGAGAGCATCCATAATCTGAAATAGAATAATTAATTGCATGATTTTAATTTATGTTAAGTAATTACATACCTGTTCTCTATACTTAGTTATGTATATGTAAAGTTCCTTTAAAGCCGAAATTGTGTCAAATTCTTCATTCTGTTGGACAGACAATTGCTGCATGGCAGTGCTCATCTCCTGGTCGCTTATTTGAGGAAGCCGTGCAACATCTCGATAAAAATCTTTAACCATAATTCTATAATTCGGAATATCCTGCAATTAATAAAACAATTATGATTAACTGCATCATTCAAATCAATGAGGATTAAGCGGATTAAACGATCATACCTATGACACCTATTTAATATTTAAAGACTTAAACATATATTCGTACCTTTGCAAAAAGCAGCTTATTGGATGGCGAGTCTTTTCCCAATCGATGTTCCGTTGTTGAACAGGCGTCCATAAATGTTTGAGCTATAACACTTAGGCAGGAATCCACAGAGTACGTTTTGTTTACGTCAAAAATAAAGTCGGGATTTTTTATGAAGTTTACCCAAAAGCGTAATGGCAAACTATTCGACTTCCAAGCATGCAGTATATCAGAATCAGCGATGTCATGTCGCCGGGCCGCTTCATCCAGCAGATCAAATAACCACTTGACTGCTGGCGGCAGTTCCTCGTTGACTGTCAGAATAATGGAGAAAAAATCATCGACGAACTTCTGAATGGTGCCTTTTGTGGCAAGCAGGCGAGTTAAGTAAACTTCAGGTATAGTTTTATTTATCCGTTCGCTCCCAGTGCCAATACAATGTGCACCACCTTGGACTGTGGGGGGTCAGGACTCCAGATATGGCTGAGTTTTTAATATTCATATAGTGGTCTGGTAAGATTGGTTTAACAAGATGGTAGATTCTGGGTTGCTGCAGACCCGATTCAATATCATTGTTGGTTATTATATGACTCTGAGAGTTATTTATATAGTAAACTGCAAGGACAAACATAGATGTAGAATTGGATATTAATCTATTTATATAAAATGCTTTGTCCTGACTGACTGACTGACTGATAAATCGCAGCCATGGCCAAACCACATGTCCTAGAGACTTGAAGTTTTTTTTAAAGAATCAGAATAATTATTTACAGATTCGTATAGGTATTTTCAATTTTTAATTCCACCTGCAACCTATTTAAAATTTTTTTTTTAATAAAAAACATTTAATCAAAATGCATTAAATGCACGCTCGCTAAGCAAGCATTGAAATCGTTCAATGCGTGTGTACGCATACATACACAATTTTAGCGTGAGCAACTGAAAGAGAGCCAGAGAACAACAGTTAGATTCGACTGCAAACCATGACAATTGTTTTTGTGTTCGCTTTTGCATGTGCGCAAGTGCGAGCAAGATTGCCAATGTTGTTGTCTTTATGAATTTGTTAAATTTACGGTGTTTTGCCTTCAAAAATATTGAAGGCAATAACGTTAAAAGCGTAAAGGGTATTTAATAGTAGTAGGCATATTCTTTGACACTTTTGTTATATTAAATGAACTCTCTGTTGGTTATTTGCTCACTAATATAAGATAAAATCAGAAGCCCTTCTTTAAATTTCCACCTGCATTTTATTTTTGAAAATAATAATTATTTATTAAATCGAATTAAAAATGCATGTTCGCAAAATCTATGTTCTATTTGTTAGTCCGAAAAGAATGAAGGGCTTATTGTTAGATGGCGCCACTAACAATAGATGTCGCCACTAGGTTGACAAATGAAAATATGCATTTTACCTCTTTAGTGGTGTGCAAATGAGGAAATAATTTAAATAATAATATTTTATATTAACCTTTTAATATAAATATTTCTGATACTTTAAGTGGGGATCTGCGTCCGAGCAAAGCAAGGACACAAAAGCGGGCCCACTAGTAGAATATAAGTATACTTACAGTTGTGATAGGGCGCTTGCTGCTTTCCATAAGGCATATTGTAGTTATCATTTTGCCGGGCGATAAGGGACATGACAGCTGATTCCTTAACACCATAATGATGCAAGGTATTTAATCTTTTCCATCCGTTAATTGTTTTTGTAGTTAGATCCTCGTCCTGCAATGTCAAGTGACCGCCGCGGCCGTGACGCCATTCTAAATCAACTTCGTGCACTGATGGCCTTATCGAAAATGGTGTATTCTTGAAAATGGCATCGAGAATCTTGAGTTTGACCTGCGATATGGTGTCCCAGTCATTAACGCGACACTGAACCTTTTCGTCCAGATCATCCTGAAGAATGTGCAATATAACAATAGAATGTGTAACTTGTTCGTGCAGTAATCGTTCTTCTGAAAGCGAATAACGAGCATCATGCGTTATCGCATCCACAAGACCTTTTTCGACCTGATGCTTAATGGCTTTAAACAGCAAAAATAAACTGGAACCAGCATACTCCTTGAGATAGTCGTACATGCAAATTGCTAGATAATTTGTCAGCATCTTCTCAACAACGCTCTCGGTCCGGCGTAGCATCAACTGAGGATGCTTGCTGCCCAGTGACTTGTCGATAAGTCTCAGCAATAGAGATTTTAAGATTTCCGTCGCATATTCCATCTTATTCATAAGCACCACCATAAGCAATGATGCAACATTTACACGATCACGAATGGAGAACGATGATCTTTGAGCTTCGAGCGTTTCGATAAAAGTTAACAAGAAATATTTATTGCTGATTAGCTGCTCAAATTGCATCATGGCCGCATCGTAATTCGTGTGGTGACCATGGCCTCGCATTTTAGGAGAATTCAGTATAGGATGATCCGATACACCGGGAAAGAAGACCTTCATAATGTAGTTAACATGATCCAGAGTGGGTATACCACTGCTTTCAAGGTCAGCGGTTAGGTCTGTCATATCTGTCTGCAGCTCTGCAAACGCCTGTTTGCATTCGGAACGCACGTTACTCTCAAGCGTTATCATTTGAATCTGGATTCGCTTATACTCTCGCTCGGCTTGAGTCGACTTTCGCCTGAATATTATTAATACGACCACCAAAATGATAATTAGCGCTAACACAGTCAATATAACACCTAGCATAGCATGTGGCATTGAATATGGTTTATTTAAATCATATTTTAGGTATCCAATGACGAAGCGCAAGTTTCGACCTACTTTAACGACCACCAGCGGCAAATCAGCTGGCTGATCCACACCATTCTCGTCTGTGGATGCTGGCTGGTGTTCCGGCGGAATACACAATAGTTGGGTAAGTGCCAGGCTAGTTATATTGCACTGAGACGTGCCAATGGTTACATTTACATCATACTCATCAGCCGCTAAATTCAAGAGTTCGCCTTCAATTACTAGCGTATCGCCTTTATAAAGTTTAACACCATCATTCGAAAATGGCAAATACTTCGGATCGCTCAAGTACACAATGGTGCTCCGAATTTCATGAAAATATTTGTTCAAGTCCCTTACCAACTGCACATTATCCATGACAAAGCTCATTTGCAAGTTTAATTGGGTTTCATGGACCTTCACAAAGGCTGCAACATCCATGTTTGAGGCTGCAAAGTAATTCGATGCCGTAGAACCCGTTCCGTAAATTTGCGAATCGTCATTATAGAGTATATTTCGCTTTCGTTTGTGCTTTGACGCAGATACGTTGTTTCGTTGCTCTATTGAGTCCGTCGACATTGACATTTCCATTGAATTTTTTAAGAGTTGAAATTTCAAGTTTACTGGCGGAGATGGGCACTCCATCTGGCTGGAGTTGATAACAGTACAAGATGTTTTGTTGACGCGCTCACTATCGAAGAATACTTCCAACTCTGGATTTTGTATCGAGTCAAGGTACATGCCATGCACGGTAAGTATGCGTCCTCCACTTACGAAGCTGCGTAATGGCTTGATTTGCATAATTCGCGGATCCTGCGTATAATTGAAAATTGAGCATGGCAAAGGCGGAGGCGGTTGCATCATGTTATAATATGAACCGTATAACCCGTAATTACTGTTGCGCGATGTACTCGTCAACTGATGTCCTGCCGATGGCTCGAAAGGACTCTGACAAGTGAATGTACGGTTGGCTCCATCGATAACCAACCGGAGTGAGCGAATTGGCTCAGGCTGTGTCGCCTCTGAAGTAATACACGACAAGCGGGAAGACGATGCCTGAGTCACGTTTATATGACACTCATATTCATCGAGAAAGGCCCGAATGCTTGAGCCAATATTAAGGTACTTGCCTAATAGAGACAACTGTGTGCCCCCCGATTTGGGTCCAACTCCTGGATATAATCCAGTCAGCTGAACATCCTTAAAGTGAAACTGTACACTTGATTCAGTGTATCCAGCATCATTGGCCACTTTAATGGGTGCCGACATCTCATGCAGCGCTGCCCTAGTGCGACACTCGATCTTGACTGATATCTGATAATTGACTAGGTCACATGGCACATTTCCAATGGATATCTTCCCGCGAACATCTTCTTCGCGTATACCCAAATTGCTGCCTTCAATTGTCACCAGAGTGCCACCCTCAACAGGACCGGACAGTGGTTTAATGATGTCAATTCTTGGACGCGGGCACTCGTTTTGCATGATCGCATTATTACTTGATCCAATCATGGAAGAATCAAATCCTGCACAAGTTTCGTTGTAGACGCAAGATCCTCCACACCAAGCACATTGATATTTTGGATCACGCGTAACGCACAGACTGCAATCTGCATGCTCCCGATGGGAACCAAGCACATCGCATTTATACAATATGATCGTGGCGGTATCCACGTAGTGCTGTCGATTCCAAGTGATCTCAACCTTTGCCTCGTACTCGTGTGTGTTCGTTTCATAAAAGTATGGCGTCTTCTCGCACACTACGATCTTATTGGACTCAATATGGGCAGGCAAAAGCATTTGAGCTGCTTCGATCTGTATTGTGCATAGGTAACCAGCGTGAGCGCTTTTTGGTTTTGGTAAATTCTCAATCTCCAAACGAATCTCTTTGGGTACCCGAACTGGCAGTAAAATTGCCTCACGATTGCGCTTTAAATGTGGGCATTGCCCCTCAGTGCTTATCGCATTTTCCATATTTCGGCACTGATCCGACTGGTGCACACATTTGTTGTCAAATATACACCAGTTGCATCCCCACGAGCTGCGCACACACGACTGGCAGTTGATATGATGCGAACAATCGAAAAATGCAAATGAACGCGACACAAAATCCTTGTTTGTCTCGGAGCTTCGCACTGAAAGCGGCACTAAAACATGGTCCTTGTTGTTGGCTATCGTTGGCCTCTGATCAATGGGCGGTGTGGCACAAGCCAAGCCATGCTCCAGTATCTCGGCATCAATAGGCGTTGAGTTTCCAAACACACAGCGATATTTTGCATTGAACGGTTCTGGCAATGTTCGAATAATTAGCTGCACCTGCGTCAGCTCGCTAATGGGAATCTTATCGGGAATTATTGACTCAAAGTCAATACATTGTTGTCCGCTCCCCAAGGAAAGCCACCGTGACGCAGATGTATCTCGCTGGCAAGTGGATCGAACTGTGCAACGTTTCTCCAAGGAACACCAGCCACAGAAGGGATCTCGAGACTCCAGACAAGCTGAACAATTTGTATACATGGAGCAATGTTCGATTCGTAATTTTGTTATCTTGCGCATAGACAACACATAAAGAAAATCTTTTTTGGGGGACATCATTGTGTTGGGCAGAATGCGGTTTCCGGCGTCTACGATAATCTCCTCGTACTCGCCAGGTTTTTGGCCAGACAGCAGCACTTTTTTTATGGTTCCGGCTTCTGTGCCAAGAAATGCCAAGGAATGCTGTTGATCTGTTGTCGTTGTCGCTGTCACCGATGTGACAGACACGTTATCAAAATGAAAAAGAGCCTGGGCCGAAATTGGTGACACTCCACTAATTTTGAGTCCCACATTGCAGAAATTGTAAATGTTACCCAATGAGCCGACGATTGGACATCTGCCATCATTGATTGTGCCTGATATATAACCAAGATTGCGATCCTTAATAGTACCATTGAAGCACATGTGTATATTCTCAATGAATACGTCTTCAATATCCTTCAGACTATATATGCACATGGCCGACTTATTTTCCGGTTGATCGCTTATTTCTTTAGACGGGGAAAACACTGTAACGAGCACGTGATCATCCCTCTTGATACCCATTTGATGAGCCAACTTCTGACTGGCATGAGTGATCTTAGCATCTCGCAAAATATTGTAATCTTTATGATCCTCAGTGGCAGTGCATTGAATTGTTATCTCTGTGTAGCTATCGTAGTTTGGATCTGTGATGCATATGCGTGCCAGACGTGTTACATAGCCGGCTTCTTCTGCCAAATGTGATTTCTTTTGAACAAGCACAAAATACGCATATTCTGACGAATTGAATCCGTAGACATAGTCGACTAGGAAGTGATCACGGTACTTCACATCTATGTTTATAATTGACTGCTGTATTGAAAATTCTGCATAGTTTAAATCTTCTAAGCGACGAGAAGATATCGCTGGCACATCATGCCGATAGTCCCCAACGTTGGTAAATGTGGTTCCCACATATAGGATATCCTCCTCCTTCCATGAGTAGCGAGCTGGTCCAACGAATGCATATGTCGATGCACTTTCATCGTTTGCAGCTAATGGCACCGCAACAAACTGTGGAGCTACTGGAAATCTTAAAAGATTATATATCTCGCAGGCACCTAAAATTAAAAGCAAAACAATAAGCACAGATGAAACCACAGAAACAAA
Source organism: Drosophila sp. st01m (assembly GCA_018901795.1). Lineage (NCBI taxonomy): Eukaryota > Metazoa > Arthropoda > Insecta > Diptera > Drosophilidae > Drosophila > Drosophila sp. st01m. Next base: position 226,973 of record JAEIFG010000477.1, on the reverse strand, counting down.
AAAAATATGTTTTAAATAAAATTAATAACGAAAATTATCTTCAAGTTAGCAGCACTTTATATTGCCTTTTACTTTTAATACAATTTTTATCATTTTAGTTGCTTATTCAATCAATTATTAAAATAATTTAATTGGATATTGATATGAACATATTTCAGAAGAGAATCAGTTGGGATAAAATTGAATAACTAAAGAAATCAAGCAAATAATGAGTATACAAATAGTAATACCTTGTCGAATACTGCCACATGATATAAGAATGCCGTCGTTATGGGCATAACTAACAACCAAGATCTTATTAAAATTATTTACAAGCGACGTTTCCACATCCTCCGGACATCCCCCCGCATGACATTGAGGTGCATCATGCTTGGGGCCAGTCACTGCCTCTGAGAGGACGCGTAGATTTTCATTTAGTTTAAGTATTTTGTTTGTAGCACCCGCATACAGCACGTTATGCGTGTAATCGAATGTAAGGTGGGTAAAATAGTTTTTCGTTTGGCTATTTGCACTAGTACCGACTCCTGATCCACTTGATGCCACATTTGTGCGGTTTGCGAAATTGGCTAAGGTTGACGTTGAAGTGACACTACCAGATCCAAACCCCGTAACAATCGGCGGCAGGGTAAACTGCGCCACAATGTCACTAGATGGGAACTGCTTTGACGATACCGAACCCGAAGCTGATACCGATGCTTGTTTATCTAGTTCTATATGAGAGCGTGTGTCGCGTCGCCCGTGCTCAGATACGATACAATGTACGGAGCACCGCATTCGTAAAATATAAAAAGCATAAAACACGATTATAGCGCCGTTAATGCACAGTTTCGGCATCATTATTTATTTCTATATTTCGATATATAGTAAATTCAAAATGGTGCTTTTCATAAGGAATACAGGCGGAGTAAGAGAACTATGCAGTTTATCAAAAGTTGAATCTATGTTTTTCATCTCATTCTGCTAATCACTTTGGTTGCAATAAGTTACCATTGGCATAGTAATTTCAAGTGCGAATTATCATTTTTGTTAAATAAAAATATGTTTCTGCATACAATGGGTTTCACACACGCACACATATAATGGAAAAAGTGTATACATTTATAGTAGAGCTGGAAAAATATCGATGCCACTATCGATATTATTTGAAGAAAATATTCTCTGCCACTCAATATAAAAACCAATGCTTTTTAAAATATTATAAAAAAGATCCATTTTCATAATAAAGCAGCCAATATAATTTAAAGTTACCCTACTTCAAACCTAGCTATGTTATGTATGTTAAACATTTTATCAAATCAATAATATTTTATTTTAAATGACATTGTTTTAGTTGTTAAAATGTGAATGGTTGCAGAGAATGTGTAAATTAAATGATCAAAAGTTTTTATAAAGATTGACTTTAACCACAAAATAGCCAATTCAAATAAAAAAATTAAATGATCAAAAGTTTTTATAAAGATTGACTTTAACCACAAAATAGCCAATTCAAATAAAAATAATTTCATTGCGCACACATGAAAATAGAGTCAGTTGTGACGCAAAAGAACCAAGTGTGTTATATATATATATCGATAACATACTTGGCTCTATATATATATATGTTTTATGATCCGACTTAGCTATCGATGGAAAATATCGATCTTCCAGTTCACTTTCGGTATACTTAGAAATAAATAAGACCCTCGTTACTTGGCGAGTCGGCTAATATATGGCGCAAAATGAATAAGGATGCAAGGATTAAGGATTCCGCCTGGCGGCTGTAAATTATTATAAAATTATGATATAGAGAAATATCGTTAATCTTAGACCGGTGCACATCATTCAACTAGCTATCATTTGGCTGGTTCTTTATTAAAAGTCTGTGCCAGACCTAATTCTAAACAATCGATAACATAATCGATATACAAAACAGCTGTCGTCATAGTTCACTTTATAGTCGTTCATTGCGGGGCAATCGATTACAACAAAAAAATATTTCGTTCATTCATCCCAATCAGTGTTGCCAATTTGGCCTTTTTCCGGACAGATCTGTCCTGTTTTTAACTGCTTCATCCGGAAAAATGTCAAACATCCGCTATCCGGAAATCTGTCCTATTTTAGTTCCCTTATACGGAACCCTTATACGCCTCCAAAAAAGATGCGATTTTTCCAATTTTAAAATTGTTTCTGAAGAGCGGCGACACGAGGAGTAAAATAGTTGCTCAATATGACATTGCATTGCGCAGGCAACAATCCATTTGCAGAACTAACTCACTTCGCCCTAAATCTACTTTCGTTACCGTGGTCCAATGCGGAAGTAGAGAGGGTGTTTAGCCAAGTCAATTTGGTGAAAACCAAAATGCGAAACAGGCTACAGGTGAAAACATTAAATTCTATTTTGGCAGTCAGGTAAATATATGTGTAAATTTTATTTGAAATCAGTTATATTTACATGAATTTTATCTTTAGATTTGGATATCGTCGGCATAGTATGTGTTGCCACAATTACAGCTTGCCAAAGGAATTTTTAAATCAAATTGGGACAATGTCCACATATGAAATGAATGAAGAATGCGTGGACATTGATGATGTTTATAATATATTAACTGATTAATGATTGAAATATAAATAAATAATCTCAGATTATAATATTAAAAATAAAAAAAAATTTGTCCTTTTTTCCATCCTTTTTTTTTTATAAATTTTCAGCCTTTTCTGTCTGTTTTTTTTTAAAATCTGTCCTGTTTTTATAAAAAAATGTTGGGATCCCCAATATAGTTCGTTGTCTCTAGTCTCCGTTAATAATTTAAATCGTATTGTTGTTATAACTTAATATTTAATTAAAAATAGAATTAACTAAAGTGCAGTGAATTTAAGGAAAATGAAATGAAATTCATAATTTAAACAAATCATGAGAATAGGAAAACTAAAAATATTAAATACACAGGGTGACCCGGTAAATAAGCGTTTAAAATGAATAGTCCCAACATTACGGTGGCCCCGGGGTCCATACAGTTGACCATCCGAAAGCCCAATTTTTCAGCACTTTTTTCGATAATAAGGTGCTCAATCTCGTGCTTTCGGTCGTCAATCGCCTCTGGATGGTTGATAGAGCAATTATCTGTTACTGATACTGTGAAAGTTTTATACAAAAATGAAACTTTTAAGCAAAAATTATTCGCTAAAATTGATAACACTATCTAAGCAAAGCTGAATTATTACAAATTAGTAGAAACACATTTAGTTTTAGGTGATCAAATTCAGTTAAATTGTACTAAAAAATAGCTGATTTTCTTATCGATAGACCTTTAAATGCAACTAAAAGAATTTGAAAATTATATTTTTACTTATAGTATAATTATAATTTTACTCGTGTAACGGATTGAGATTCTTATTTACATTTAGTTTCATTGCTCCCGAGCGACGAAGATTCCTTCCGTTTATTTCAAACGCCTAAACTGGATAACTCCTCGTTATCCTTGTCTTCCTTGTCCCATAGTCCTTTTTTCTGCCATTTTTATTTGGGACGTTTAAATATTTCATTATAAAAACTTTTATTTACATGTATATACTAATGTTTCGTACAAACTACAAACAGGAGATGGAAATGTTATAATAGTATATAATAGTCCCAATCAAAACTTATATCGCCGGAAACTTCCTACACCTTCTCCAACTTTCGTTTTGAAATCACTATATAATGAATGAAAAAACAAAGTGTGTTTGTTTGACCAGATTTTTCTTATTTTTTTCTGGTTACATTTAAACATGAAAAACTTGATCTGGATAAATTTAGAAGAAAGTTTTACAAAACGTTGCAAGGCATGCAGAAAACTGATTATTTAAGGAAAATAATTAAAATGTTTTTTATTACAAAAGTTAAAATGCAACATTAATTTATAAATCAAATGATAATTTAAAATACATAGCTAGCTCATTAGTAGTAGTAGTGGTAGTATTACAAAAGTTACGATGCTACATTAATTTATAAATCAAATAATAATTTAAAATACATAGCTAGTTCAATAGTAATAATATATGTAGTATGTATAGTATGATGTAATAGACATATATTGGTAATATATATATGTAATATGTATATGTACTATATACTACATAATATATTTCTATTACGTGAGTAAAATACTACACATTAAAGTGTTGGGTCTGTAGGTGATCCGCGTCGTTTGCCATTTTGTTTTAGCTGCTTAAACTCCTCCTATGCAACCTGTTTTTCGTCGGAAGCTTTTTAAGTGGTTGGACTTCAAGTGTATTGAATTCGAGCATCTTACAAACATATGAACACTAAGGAGAGCACAACTCCCTCATAATAAATTTTTAGGAAGTATATTTGGTCTCTTTCAGCTCACACAAACCTATTCGGTGGCTTAAGTGGGTGTGGTCCACCTTCAAGAGCATAAGCTTATCCTACTCTTACCTGATAATGATTTTTATTTATTTTAAATAGCATATATGTTTTAGTAAGTGTCTTACATAGAAATATATATTCATATAAATTAATAATTTAATAATTTTTATCTTAAATAAAATAAAATGTGTATTTGTTTAAGACAAGTAATAAATAAAAAAATATTAATTTGGTACAGCAATAAAACACAAATTTAAGATGTCAATCTTACAATGTCAATAAATAATTTATTAAAATATGCAGCTTATTTTCACCATATGAAAAAAACCAATCGGTAAATAAATAAATCTTTTTAAGCAACCAACTAGCAACATATGTGTAAAATGGCTTCAATTTGTTGTTTGCTGGGTAAACTTTAATACAATCATACAACTTATAAAGGCACACATACAAAGATTAGTGGACTTTTACTGACAGCGTATGCATGTGCATGTGATTCGAAAATAAAGTTCGATAGGACCGGTTTTTCACTTCACTCGTTTTATACCCTGGAATTTGCAGCCTTGTGTAAATGTGTGTAACGGTTATGGCTAAGAATAAGCCACTCTACTTCGAAAATAGATATATATATGTGTATGTTCTTCATCACAATCAGCAGCAAAGTCCAAAATTTAAAACGTGATTTGGATGAGTGATAGCATAAATGACTACATGTCCAAAATTATTTGATTATCATTTGCGCAGATTTGATAAATGTTCCAATAACAATTAATTGATTTCAACTTATTTGAGTTAAATTGAAGTGAAGCTTAAATTGAGGACCAAGGATAATCTGATACCAATGACATTATAATTGCATCCCTATTCTACAATAAATATTATAAAAAAAATAATGAAACTAGGAAGTCTAGGAAGTGTGTAACAGGGTATTTCCTAGTCGTTAATTCCAAATATTTCTCGTTTTATAGTTAAATACTTCATTGACCATAAGGCATCGCAGTGGAATGTCTTCATTAGTCGGATAAAAAGATGCTTCGCTTGTTATACTGGTTCCACTTTTAATACTCTAACCAAATGTATTTACTTGTATGTATTTATAAAAATTTGTATTTATCATATTAAAAGATACAAATTAAATGTTATATTTTCACAAAATATGTATCACATTAAATAAGACTACTGTGTATATTGTACATAAAGAACGATTAGCCGATAATTTAATGTAGAACTCTGCAAAGGCATCAAATCTATGGAGATTTGGAGATAGATATTTCTTCAACTTTTTTTCATTGGAATATCTTCATCGTGCATTCTTAAAAACTCTCTGAATTATCATGCGAACATGATGGTTCTCGTTTCCTCCATTATTAAACTACTCCTCAACTCCAATACTATAATATTACGTTACAGCATATGTGCATGTACTTGCACATTCAGGAACCTTTATGTTTGTACATGAATTATTTAAGGCACTGTAAAAACCGCAAGGGTACGTGTCGATATAAGGAGATCGTTTAGTTCTCTTAATGACGATGAAATATGTATATCTGATACATTATGACTGGTTTATGTGGTGTATATAGTGACGATGTTCGTGGTTTTATACAAAATAATATTTCTCTTACTAAATGAATTTCTTTGGTTCTGATATTAAATTTACCGTGTTAATGATTTTTAATGCTGTAGTTTATTTTTTTTTAGTTTATGAAACTATAAGTACTTATCATAATTATAAGTTAGTAGGAACACAATCGAATTTTAGGTAAGTCTTATTTTAAGACACTTAAAACTTGCAGTTTAACTTATTGCAATTGGGTATTGAAAACACCTGATATTTGAAGTATACATGTACTTTATGTGCAAGTGCAGATTTCATTAGAAAATATATTAAAAATATATCTCAGCTAAAATATAGCTGCATTATAGAAAATGCTCTACAAAGGACGGATTTCAAAATCAGAAAAGATCAGGATTAAAAGATTATATGAATATTTAGACAAATCAATATATGAAGCGTAATAATTGTACCAAAATTAAATTTATGGAATGCAAAATATGTAAAGAAGACAGTTTGAATTCTTATTTAAATTAGTAATCTTAGACAAACGTTTATTTATATATGCATACATACATACATATATCGTAATACACTACGAAGTTATACCTTTGTGAGCTCTAACGTCTCCATCTGTTCGTATATATGTTTCTGTGTATGTATATATATATATATATATATATATATATATATATGAGACGTATTTGTATATATAGAGATATATGTATAAAAATGTGTGTGTAATAAAGGGGAGCTGATGACGATGACGATACGATCGCAGAACAGAGCTGTATGTTCTTTTTGAAGGGGCACACACGCACAGATACAGATACAGATGCAGATACAGATGCCGAACTTCACAGACACGGACACGAACACGAACACGAAACATTCGCTGCGGTTGGCCTTATAAATAATAATGTCTTCATCAGCAAGAGTAGCGTCAGCAGCACGATGCGAGATGGAGCCCTTGTATAGAACAGTTGGTTCGTGGAGCGGTGGAGGAGGGATCGGGATCGGGAAAGCAAGCGATTGTATCGAATGGGGCTTAACTTGAGCTCATGGCCTTAGCCACTAAGTTAACCGACATGGGTCAATCGAACTGTATTGGAACCATCAAATTCGTAATGAACAGAAATCTATCCAATGATGATTTTAAAAATTAAATATTGTTCAAATAATACAATGAGACTAAAGTGTGATAAAACAAATTAAAAATCTCTCCTAATTGTATCTGATTTATGCAAATATTATAATGTGTAATTGTGTATAATTGTATATATATATATCCAAATAAGTTATTCCATATCCAATTCTTTAATATTATTAAGCAATGTACATATAATACAAAACATAAACACAAACTTGTTGAGTAACCCACGTAAATAAGCCGACGAAAGCAACAATTTACTTGATTTTGTTATTGTTGTTGTTGCTGTTGCTGTTGCTGTTGCTGTTGCTGTTCCTGTCAACCTTTTTTCTACCCTGCATCCACATAGTCATCCACATATTTGTGTACATACATATATACATACTTACTTTTGTATGTATACATACAACATAATTGTCGATCTCCTCTCAGCTCCTACCAACATTTAGCTGGCGATGTTGATGCTGATGCTGATGCTGATGCTGTCTTCGCATGCACACGTACGTACTAGGTACCAATATATATATATACATATATATATATATATGTGTATGTGTGTGTGTGTATGCCTGCGTTTATGTGTGTCCGCCGCTTTAATAAAAGAAACTGGATTTGAGAACGAGAGTTGTTATTAAGGGAACCAACTCCAACTCCACTGACTACTTTGTCTGGCCTCTGCCTCTGCCTCCGCCTCCGCCTCTGCCTTTGCATCTGATATGCTGACTAATTAAGCCCTTAAAATCGGACCGAGTCCAGGTCCATACTCGAGCGCCAAGAAAATAAAGTCATTTTGGCTGTCTGCAGCATTTCACAGTCAAAAGAGTGTAATAGAGAGAATACAAAAATGTGACAGATAGTGAACAGTCTTAATGTCCAATATATAAACACTTTACACTCCCATATACTACTTATATACTACTTATATACCAAATATTATATACAGCTCAAAGTATTTTGTGAAAAACTATAAAACTCAACTTTAAAACCTAAGAAAGGACTAGAAGAAAAAAATAAAAGTGAAAAGGAAAAGGAAAAGGAAAAGGAAAAACAAACATGAAGACAAATTTAGTTCCTTAATTAAAATTAATTATGGAAAATGAAATTTTTTTAATCAAGATTTTAGAAAAGTATTCTTTAATATTATTGTTTCAGTCTTCGAGCAAACATATTTTTCACTTTCAAGAACAACAAATTATATATAAGATACAAATATGAACACGATCGAATTTAAGTGAAAGCCATATTAATTAACAACGAATGGAACCCCTTACTCCATGAACGTGAAAAAACTTGGTTATACTTTCCGAATATTTGGTCTATTAAAATGTTGTTACATAAAGAAGATCGAACTTGCATCATGTCATCCTCGGACATGTCATCCCAATTTGCATTTCAAATAAAGCATCAAAAGCCGAGTCGATAGATCTTGGAAACTATAAGACTAGAGCAACAAAACCAGGCACAATAGACTCCACGCAAATCCACCACAGCTGGCTTCCCAGCTATTATTTCCCAATTTTATTTTGAAAATTAGTCAAATATAATTTAAAAACCTATTTTTATTACTACACCGAATTACTTCGCTTATCATATAATATATATTACAAACATTACAAACAGACCAGAATATTATTGACTCGGATGCAGTCCTGAAAGCTCCTTAAGTTGAGCGATTTTTAAAAAAAACGTGTGTTTTATTACTATTTCGAAACAACAATATAGGTTAAAAGTTCTATTTTGATTATGTCCTACGGTACGTAATACGTGTGATCCAAGTTATATGTATATGTACATAGCTATATACGTAGAGAAGTTTATAGAAGTGTGAACTAACTTGAATTGTCATCTTAAAGAATTGTCATCTTCACACGTGACGGGTTTAAATATTGGGATAAATAAATATGAGGGCTTGAAACTCTAAGTTCTATCAATAACATAACAACCGTTGATATACCCGTTACTTACAAATTAAGTAAAGGGTATATTGTGTTCGTTACAATGTACACATATGTAACAGGGAGGAGCCATCTCCGTCGCCATATAGAATATATATTTTCTTGATCAGTCATGTCCGTCAGGCCGTCTGTCTGTCTTTCCGTCCGTATGATTAAATGAATCTCAGAGACTATAACAGCTAGAAACTTGTTGAAACTGGTCAAGTTACCACAGCCACAGCTTTTAAAATATTTACCTATTATTGTTTACTAACTGTTTGTCTTATTATTATCTGTCAGTCTACTTAATCGCATTATGATCGGTTGCGCCGAACGGCAGTAATAGGACTTTGGGCTTTAAAGCCATCAAGCTGATAAATGTGTGTAACGGGTATTTCTAAAGTCTAGGTCCCGAATTTAAAAAGTTCTTAGTGTCTTACATCCGATGACATCCAAAATAGAATATTAAATGTGCGAATCGTTTACTGGAAAATTCGATTCTAAATATGTAGTCTCTTGCTATCTTGCTAATTCAGCTTCTGAAATCGAAATCGAAATCGAAATCGAAATCGGCTGGTAATGCTGATCTAAAGTGTAAGAAGCTTCATAAGGTTGAGGGTACATTTTTTACATCCTTGTATCCATTATACAGAATCTACAGTGCCTAGAGTTTTGATTTGATTAATCTATGATCTACGACGGGCGTCCTTAGAGGAAGAGGTGTGAGAATAGATGGAATGAATGTTGAACATAATTTACCAATATTCATACTTATATAAATATAAGTATATATGTACATATGTATGTATATAAGTGCTTAATTGTTAAAGTCCTTCACATGGCAACTTTTTACATTTATAAAAATATAAATGGTATTTTGTATTTATCTTATTGCACTGCGGATGATGCTGGTCGAATGAATTCGCAGGCAGATGCAAAACCAAAAACTTACATATTCTCGTGCACATATATGTATGCATGGATGTACATACGAAGTACGTACTGCCATGCATACAAATATGAATACATACATATCTGGTTTTATGTTGTTTCCAAGAACCGACAGCAGTTCCGTCGTTAAATAAGACGAATACGTGCAAGTGTGAGTGAAGTGTGAGTGTAAATGTGAATGCTTTGTATCCACAATACAGGCAGGCAAGCAGACAGAAAGATGGGAAGACAGGCAGACAGGCAGACAGATAGACAGACAAGCAACAGCTCATAGCTCAGAGCAGATCGCAGCTCTCGTGTTTTCAATAGAGTATAAAGAATTTGGAATGACTTGAATAAGACGTTAAATTACAAAAGGAACACACATAATGAGAACGTAGGAGCGCACAGCAAGCGCACAGCATTTTAAGGTACGCTTTACTCCCGCTGTGCTCTCTCCCTGACAGAGCAGAACAGAACAGAACAGAGCAGAATTTGCCAGAGATCGGCCCTAAAGATGCTGATATTGATGTTGTTGTTTCTGACTTTTGAAAATTGAAAATAGTGAACCACACCACAGGTTTTCGAAGGTTGCAAGGTTCGCCGACGATGACGATGACGATGACGATGCCTCATCTAGCAGTCTTACTTTGACAAAATGTAGTATGCCTTCATCTGTAGGCTCTTGGATAACAAATATATGTACATATACATATCTTCGTTATTAAAGATATGGTAACAGTGTGACACCTAAAACCTTAAGCATCAGCGATTTTATTGCAATTATTATTATTTGCCTTTTGAAATTCCCAACAATTCCCATAAAAATTCCCAATAAAAATTATGTTTTATAAATGTTTTAATATTTAATTAAGCAATGTGCACATCCTCATATACACGTAAGATCTTTATCTTATTCTTTTATTAAGATATTTTTGAATACTGTCTACTTAATAAATTTTAATTTTAACCAAATCAAAAAATGAAAGCTCTTTAGTTTCTCTAGATGACTGGAAACTAAATAAATAAGTTTTGAATTATTACCCTTGTGATTAAGGGATGTGATGCTATTATATTTACAAATAGATTGTAGCACCGAAAGAAATGATTTGGAACTGCAAAAATTTAGGAAATAAATATTGTAGTTGGTTTTTACTTGGTTAAAGTTGCGTTCATTGCTTGACCTTTAAATAGGAAGAAACAAGTAAAGCCCAAACAAAGCTGAGGATTGTCGATCATTTGTTCAAATTAAGTCCTCTGAGTAGTAAAAACCCGGATGCAGTCGGAAAATTTCTTTATATAAAGAGTATTTTGTTGCATTAATTGAGCATTCATGTAAATATGTAAATAAATACTGTATGCATATACACATGCAGACATACACAAACACACATATAAATTGTGAACAGCATGCTACAACTTAGCGAGACAAAGAGCGAATGCTTAACTGAGAGGAAAATCTCCGACAGACAGGGACAGACCATGAGTTTAAGTAAACGAGAGAAGGAGATAGCGTGAGAGAGAGATAGAGAGAGAGAGAGAGAAAAAAAGAGATATTAAAGAGAGCGGTCTTTACACACATAATGTGGGTGCGTCTAAAAGATCGTATGTGTCCGTGTACACGTCTGCTGCATAACAAGTAGCAAGTTGTTAAAGTTGGTTTAGCATTGGGACATCGTCGAGACATCATAGTATCATACCTGCTAGCGGAATTCTATCCAAGTCAGACAGAGAGGGACAGCGAGATATTAAGTGTGAGAGAGAGAGAGAGAGGGCAAAAGAGAGCGAGAGAGACTTTATATCTGTCAGTGATGGCATTTTGTAATTGTACCAAATGATCGATTATATAAATTGAATGTAAAAAACAATATTGTATAAATCTACCTATATTTATTAAAAATCTTTAAAATTTTCGATTTCTTATTATAATATATTTTTTATCAAACCAAACCATCTCTCTTTGATAAAGTCTCTCTCTTTCAATATATACATTTCTCTCTTTAAATATAGGCATATTAGTAAGTTATATCAGTTAGTTATGACCCTCTAAAGAAGTTTCTATATTCTTAAATTGAATACTATTCGAATGCTGTAAAGTATTAAAGTATCAACATATTTTATTTCGACATGTCTTTCATGTATCATCTGAGTATGTTATTTAGCGATTAATAAATACGTGAGTATACCTATACCTACATATGCATGTATGTATTTATGCGCACGAATTCGTATGTGACAACACTGATTGTTGCCAGAGCAAATTCGGCAAGAGAGCGAGCATGGCCATCTTCGATCTGCCCGCCTTCTCACAACTTTGTGTTATGAGAGCAAGCAGCGAGAGCTGAAGAAGAGAAGTGGGAGAAGGTAGAACAGATCGTGACCTGTGGCTGTGTACACTTGTGTCTATGGCGTCGCATCAGTATGTGTGTGTGTGTGTTTGTCTGTGTATCTATATGTGCATGTGTAGCAGTAGTATGTTTGTTTTTTGTTATTGTTTTAAGCATGGGTGTGCGTGAGTAACTCGCGTTGCTCCAGCTAAAGCAATTGAGGCACATGAGCTGCAAGAGCTGCTGCCTCTCAGTCCGTTCGGAATAAACACGGCAGTAAGACGCCGAAATGTGCACGCCCGTGATTTCGATTTCGATTTCGATTTGATATTGACTACAAGTATCAATCATACATATGTATGTACTTAATACTTGTTGCATGAAGTTAGTTCAAAATATGTGATTTCCATACAGTGCTTGCAAATAGACCGCATACGAGTAAATAAATGTATGCCAACACAACACCAAGTACATATGTACATGTACATGCATATGTATGTACATCAAGTGCGGTGTTTCTCCAAATTTGACAAAATAACTGTTGCTGAATCAACACAAAAACATAAAATAACACTTACACTCATTGATGAGCTACAAAAATAAAACTTACATTGACAGATAAATACATGCATATGTATTATGTCAATTTACATTTTTATATGTAAATTCGAAATTTATATCCTGACACAACAGCAATATACAAATGTTCAAAGAAGCAAAAACCTAGACAATAAGCAAAATAAATGAATTCGCGTGCCATAAATAATAAAATTCTAATAAAATTTCTGTTAGTTTCAAGGAATTATTTGAGTCTTGTGCTAATATTATATTTTCACCTATTGTAAGCATTTATGCATGTGTATGTGCATATAAATAAATTCATATTAAATATATAATGTGTATTCTGCCAAGTGTATGTGCATTTTAAATAAAACTAACCAGATCGTGATAATATACGTATATTCATTTTCATGGACATCAATCCACCTGTTACAGTACCGACGGAAAACCGAGGATGAATTGTACATTGTACATTGTACAAGGAGCAGTAAAGAAGTCTTTGGACAATAACTACGTTGAAATTATTCAATATTATTCATCTTAGTTAGCATACATACTCGAACAATTGAAATGGATGCGTATGCATTGCCAACATATTTTCCGCTGGCGTAAGTACAACTTATTTCTTCAGATCGTATTAAAATGTGCTTAAGAAAGATCAATTGAATTCATCTTGGATTTGTATTTTTATGAATAACTTGTTTCTATGACATATACACCAGGGATCAACAAAAATTCGATATTAGGGAACTTTTAACAAGTTTTTTAAAATTTCGAAAATGTCAAGGTTTTCACAACACTTTTAGGAGATTATATTTAAAAATTGAACAGTTCGATTTAAGTATAGACTAGAAAACACAAACAGAAATATACTCGGTCTTTGACATAAACAAATAATTGATGAATGTCAAAATGCATACGGAACGTGTGCACCATCTCTGAAAACTATTTAAAAATGGTTCCAAAGACTACAAACAGGACTTTTCTTTCGTGGAGGACGAACCGAGAGGAGGTCGATCAAAATCTTGGAAAAAGGCTTCCAGAGAAGTTAAAGAAGATTTAAATAAATATCAAAATAAAACGTCTTTTTCCGGGTAACTTACCGAACCATTGTACACAGACATATTTTAGATAAAGCTAGCATTAAAATAATAAGTAAATATTGAATATGAAAATTTCTACTGATTATAACTTTTAGTATTCAATCAAATGTATTTCTTATAATACCCAGTTATGCCATTTACTTGCATGTGTATTTAATGGCATTTTATTCAGTTATCGTAGTGCATTTTTTGATGAAACCGTTTTTTTTACTGATAGGCTTATTTATTATTCATCACTTAATACAAATAAGGGTGAATTATAGCTTTGGTGAAATAAAATCATGAATTGAGCAATATATATATATATATATATATAGTCGTCCAAGGAGTCATCCAGGTCCACAATCATATTGTGGACTCGTTGCTGAACTTATAAATAAATTTAAACAAAAAAAATAATACAGTTAGAGATAATAGCTCTGGTACTTAAAGCTCAGGTATCTCATTTAATCAGCTTTAAACTCTTATTAAAAGATCTACACAAATGGATTAACAGCTGTACTTGGATACAACAAATTGGTTTATATGTACATTCTCGACCAGGTTTTATGGATCATTTGTATTCGGAGGCGCATCTTTTTTGAATATCAATTGTTTGACGCTTGATGGCATATTTATAAAAAAAGTCGTTCGCTTTCTACCTTAACCAACCAACCTTAAGTTATCGTAAACATTACAAATAGTAAGATAATTCTAGGTTAAAACCCGCCGTATTTGAGTCTGTGTATTTTAAGTAACATACCATTAAATAATTTAAATCTTAATTGAAAAGCATTAGTTGCTTGGTTTATTGAAAATAACACATTAAATACTTACATGAGCACGTAATAATACGTTAGAAACAGGGTATCTCATAATTGAACTATAAAGTTTCCCGCTTAACATTGTATTAGAAGGAAAATTACTCCATATATATTCCACAGGCTAATATAATTTAATATTAAACGTTGAGGTATGAAGATTATTGCTTGCTTTTTGGATAACCTTACCTTAATTGAAATCCATTCAATAATTCAAATTAAGTTTAGCTTCCAATAACTGAATTTGGTAAAGTTTTATTTATTGTTGGTTTTATCCGAAATACGCGTCGAAAAATACTTCGATCATTCGGGCTCGAAAGAAGTTTTGTAATTAAAATGCGATACTAAGGTGTGAGAAAGTTAAAGTCGGGAGATCGACTTTAGAATACCCTTTACAATGTTTTTGAAGTTTAAGTGCTTTACTGTCGTTCTGTCCACCCGATTTTAACGTTAATTATTAATAATATGGTAACATCTTGAAAACGGTGGGTGTTGTGGTTTTTCGAGATTTAAGGGGGCAAAAGGAGCGGGGCAAACATTTGAAGCTAACTTGACCAGTTCCAAAACAATTGCTTAATCGAACGGCCGGACAGAAAGACAACCGGACGGATAGGCGGATCGAGTATATTTATGCTTAAGGTCGGAGATGCCTCCTTCTTCCTGCTACAGACATTGTAACAACCACAATATACCCTTTTACATAACGGGAATAAATATATTGAAAGTTAGTGCCAAAAAAACAGGCAAGATTGAAACAGATCGATCAAGAGATTAGCAAACAGCACATAACTCATTGCGAAATACAAAATGTACAAAATGGTTATATCGTCAATACATTAATTGCTTGCAGATATACCGAATTACAATTTTTGGCGTCTAGGCGAGCTGCTGCTGCAGCTGCTGCAGCTTCTATGCTGCCAAGTTCGCCGTCTGGTAACCATGTCCTTACAACTGATGTAAGCAGTTCGGTTCCAGTTTCAGTTCCAGCGCCTCCAATGCCGTCAGCGGTTTCGGACTCGACGCCCGCTTCTACGCTTCCACCGACCACGAATGGTAGCGGTGGTAGTCACACATTACTCAGTAATGCAGGACATCACCACCACCATCATTTCCATGGTCATGGTGTGGGAATAGCCGGTCAATCGCAACCACATGACTTTCACCCGGCTTACAGAATCCCAGGCTACATGGAGCAATTCTATTCAATGCAAAGAAGCAGCCCAACCGCCTCCTATCATGGTAATTACATACTAGTTTAGATAATCATTTCAAATTGAGTCTTGCAATTAACTTGGGGAAATGTTACTTCTCTGTGACATACTTAAAATGTCACCGTTACTTATTGATTGAATCAATTGAATCAATTAAAAATTTCACAGATCCGTATGCTAACTGCTCACCAGCATTTCACCTGGCCGGTCTGGGATTAGGCTCTGGAGAGTACTTGAGTGCACGTGGCATGGGATCTCTAAGCGAGCTCCATCACGCTGCTGTGGCGGCAGCAGCAGCTGCTGCAGCTGGATCATTAGCGAGTACAGATTTCCACTTTAGTCTGGACGGTAATGGGCGGCTTAACAGCCCAGGAGGCGGCAGGACGGGCAGTTTGCGGGCCAGTATGAGTCGAAAACGCGCCCTTTCCGCATCCCCATACTCGGACTCATTTGACATAAATTCAATGATTCGATTCTCACCAAACTCCCTGGTCACTCTAATGAATGGATCGCGTACGAGCAGCACTGCGAGCGGATCCTATGGCCATCTCTCTGCCGGCGCAATCAGTCCAATGGCGCATGCGCACTCCGCAATGGCGCCCCATTTGCAACAGTTGCAAGCGCATTTGTTGCGAGCCAGCGCAGGACTCCTGCATCCCGCAATGACGCAACAACAAGCGGCGGCAGCAGCAGCAGCAGCAGCAGCCGCCAATTATTCAATGGGTCATGCAGCGAGCGCTGCACTCGGCCTCACTGAAGTATGCGGCAATTCAAAGGAATTAACCTTGGCTTGCGCTAGCCAAGCCTCGACCCCGACCTCCACAATAATAAGTGCCACCCCAGATGAGGGAGTACACAAAGCAATCGGATCAGGATCAAATAAGGTGAGTCTGGCACTGGTCACTGACCATGGGGCTATTATTTAACAGCTTTCAACTCGAACAGTGCTGTTAATAGCAAAATATTAGCATTTTACGATATACATACATACATTGTAATTATGTTTTAAATTTAAAAAAGTCCGCTACAGACTACTGTATTGTATTAACCAATACAATATTGAAAAATCTTGATGTAAAATGTAAAACCACAATTGGTATTTCATATTATGTTTGCTATTAAAGAACTACGGCGATGGAAATAACCCAGATCGAAATAATATGACCAAGAACAACTTGGACAACAATAAGCCGTATGAACAACCTTCGTCCACATCTGGGAACGTGGCCCAAGTCGAAGCGGACAGCGCATCGGCGAACGTCATAGAGCGGCGGCAAAAGAACAAGTCCTTGTGTGGCAACGTTGGTAGTGGACATCATCGAGAGCCCATTGCCCATGATGCACTTGATCGTGGTCATGGGCACCAGTTGAACGAATACGACTGTGCGACAGCGGACACAACAGACATTAAGGATGAGCCTGGCGACTTTATAGAAACTCATTGCCACTGGCGCAACTGCAGTATTGAGTTTGTAACACAGGATGAGCTCGTTAAGCACATTAACAACGACCACATTCAGAGCAATAAAAAGGCTTTTGTTTGCCGCTGGGAGGATTGCTCGCGTGGGGAAAAGCCGTTTAAGGCACAGTATATGCTGGTTGTACACATGCGTCGCCACACCGGAGAAAAGCCCCACAAATGCACTGTAAGTATAACCAACTAACCATGGGCAGATGTTTCTTTTTGTTTTATTGAATCAACTGAGACTTATTTACTTATTTGTTCGCATATAATGCCTTATTATTGACAGTTTGAAGGATGCTACAAGGCATACTCGCGCTTGGAGAATTTAAAAACCCATTTGCGATCGCACACGGGTGAGAAACCGTACACCTGTGAGTATCCTGGTTGCAGTAAGGCGTTCAGTAATGCCAGCGATCGTGCTAAGCATCAGAATCGAACTCATAGCAACGAGGTAAGCTATATGAATTTTTAGTGGAGTATAGTATATAATCTTAGAACTGTTTAATGAAAACGATTATAATCAACAGAAGCCGTATATTTGTAAAGCACCTGGGTGCACCAAACGATACACAGATCCTAGTTCACTGCGCAAGCACGTGAAGACCGTCCATGGGGCCGAGTTCTATGCAAATAAGAAACACAAGGGTCTACCTCTACATGATGCCAACTCTGGGTTGGATAGAGACAAGTACAGAGAACGAGATCGCGATCGCGATCGGGATCGAGATCGAGATCGAGATAGGGACACCGACCAGCATCACAATCAGCTGCAGGAGCAAAATATTGATTCGAGTCCTTGTAGCGATGATCTGCACTCTGGAAAAGCGATCAGTGTCTCCAGTCCCAGCATAAAATCCGAGTCAGATGCCAACTCACCTGGACAACTAGCTTCTCACGGCTCACACGGAGGATCCTCTTCAGTCTCCGATTGTCTAATGCATGCATATAGGCAAGATGATCTGCGTGCTGCCAGCGTTCCAACACTAGATGAAGGCTGGCCCTATAACGAGGATATAGACGCAGCTGATCTTCCTATTGTTTTGCGAGCTATGGTTAATATCGGTAACGGTGGTAATGCCGCTGCTTGTGCTAATATTGGTGGTGGTGGTACTGCCATGGCTCGCCAGCGTTTTCGCAGCCGTCTGCAGACTAAGGTGTTCAACTCGAGTAACTCTATGCTATCCAACATACCAGAAAGTAATCGAGCTATTGGCATAAGTGAATTAAATCAACGGATTACTGAACTCAAAATGGAACCAGGCACAACAATTCCGCCGCCGCAACCATCCATGATCTCAGATCAACATTCAGCAACGTCGGCTAATTTCACTGGTATACAGTTGACGGATCAGGGATACTCAAATCCATCGACGACATCGGCATCGGCAGCAATGCAGGCTCAGCTCAGACGTGATAGCCAGAATTCAAATGCAAGCACCTATTACTGCAGTATGCAGAGTCGACGGAGCAGTCAGTCATCGCAACTGTCTTCAATATCGACAATGAGAGCCCACCCAGTATATAATGCGGCACCGGGATCGGGATTGGGGTCCACATCCGCCTCGCTGTATGATCCTATTTCGCCAGGTTGTTCACGTCGCTCCAGTCAAATGTCAAATGGAGTTATGTCAAATGCACATATTCCAGCAATTATTATGAACAGTAATCCCCATATGGATGTCAACACATCCAGTGTGGGCGTGGCAACAATTCAGGCTCGAAGCAGCAGTTTGCCCCCACCACCATCGTCCCATTTGATTGCAACACATTTGCAACGCTTGCAGTCGAGTGATGCGAGTGCCAATTATCAATATCAACACCAACATCAACACCAACATCAACATCATCACCAACATCATATTCAGCATCCAGGTCAAAAGACTGTTCAGAATGGTGGACGCTTTTCAATTCCAAATGATTTTCAATCCCCGCCTATTCAAAATTATTGCACATATGGTGCAGAGCCTTCATTGCAAAGTGCTGCTGCTCATCCTAGACGGCAGTCTGAGCCCATAATGGCACAGCAGAGATTGGAGCGGATGAATAATACCTTTCAGAACATGCGCAACGTTACTTTCAGTGGCGTCAACAGCAATAGAGATCGACCATGTCCCCCATCAGCTGCCTCGCCTTGTTCTCCTAATAAAATGAAGGGAGGTGCATGTGCAGGCGACACTGCTACTAATTTGCCTAATACCACAAGTACAACTAATGCACTTGACTATCATCCGAATGAGAGGGTCAATTTGGACGAGGTCGAGGAGCTTATACTACCCGATGAGATGTTACAGTATCTAAATTTGGTTAAGGAATCGGAAAAATTTCCTAAAAATGATTACCAGCAAAGCATATCATTGATGTCACCAAATACGGGCTTATCTAGAGCTACATCCGTACCAAGACCCAACAGCCCATCGCCAGCTATGGAACTTATGTCACCACAATCGGGACATACAATGTCAGCACTTGGTAGTCCATACTCTCAGCGGAATTACGAATTTGGCGGTATATCAAATTCGCAATCCCATCGACATACAGTAACAGTAGCCTGCAACCACAGATCTAATAATGAACCACAAACTCGAGATTCCTATATTCCGGCCACAAGCATGGTCGCCGAACTAGCACCGACTAGTTATGAACCACATCATATAATCGATTCTTCAATGACAAGTATTCCTGAACTTTCTACAGTTGCACCCACTGGGCAAATGGCCTTAGAATCTGATCAAGATATAAATAGTGGAAACGAGATACAATGCAGGGTCGTTAGCCAATCTCAACTGTCACCGACAACCACCAACATCAATGGAAATTTCCATACACAAATACCTAAGCCACCCAATCAGGATTCGCAACCAAATTCCTGTTTGTCGAAACCAATTGCCGGCGAATTGAGTACACACCCAACAGTGGAAACGGGTCCAAAATTACTTTCACATCAGCAGAGCTCAAATACGAATACTAGTGTGCAATCAATGCACTCTGACACTTATCAGCGGACTTTAGAATATGTTCAAAGCTGTCAAAATTGGATGGAGACCAATAGTAATCATAATGCAGCAGTGTGCAATCTTCAGGTGGGAAGTATTATTAATAATACCCCTGGCCAAAACAACAATCTTCTGTGGCCAGACGTAAGCAGCTCAACACACCCTCATCCTAGCACAAACATGATAATAAACGATATGACAACATCCTTAAGCTCACTTTTGGAGGAGAATAGATACCTGCAGATGATGCAATAAATTAAGACCCTCCCATCAAAATTCAGACACCACGCGTTAGCGCTTTGACAATACAGATACAGATAAATTTATCACATGTTCTTTCCCTCTAAATTTATCATTTGAAATAAATGCAGTTTTCACTAAATTTAACATTTGAATTTTTGTACGTTCATGTATTCAATAATCATCCTAAACTAGTATTCCTAATGTTGTTAAAACCAAATATATGATATTCTTTAAGCTGATATGATATTCTTTAAATACATCATGTACTTAGTTTCACTTAGCTAGTGTGAGCTTTCGAGTATTTCATTTTTGATTAAATATAAAATAAGAGAAAGCGGTTGCTTTTGCAATTCCGAACATACATATCATATAAGTGGAATTATATAATTAACCGTGAAAATTGTAATGAGGATAAATTTTTAAGCCATATACCACGATACATTTCTTAGTTAAGTTAGCTCTAGTAATTTTAGACTCTTAATATCTGTCTTCCCAAATTAAAAAAAAAATTAAAATAATAAATAAAACGCTACAAATTAATTTATTTGGTCGCTTTATTTATTGGTAACAAATATTTATTTAATGCAGCATGGTTTCACAATAATAATAATTATAATGAAATGTAAATGATAACTAACATTGACAGTGCCATAGCAACAGAGCTCTGCTAACAGGCGGCGCTCGAGGCCGGTTGTTGTTTAACAGTTCTTTAACAGTTTTGGATTCAGCTGAGTTACATGTTTAGGTAATGAAATCTGATTCATGCATTCTGATTGAACATTTTGAAGAAAGTTTAGAGTTCGTCGCCATTTGTGGAGATGAAACTTACAATATAATTATAAATTTCAATAATTCTAATTTGAAAATTTTATAATAATTACTATTGCCAGATCGGGTTTTTTTCCTGGAAAAGTGGCAGCCCTTCTTAAAAGCTTAAAAGCCGCCACAAAATTCTCCGTTGGAGAATTGACTGACTCACTGACTGATATATCACAAGCATGGCCAAGCCACATGTCCTAGAGACTTGAAGTTTTTTTTAATAAATCAGAAAATTTTTTTAAAGATTCGTAGGAGTATTTCATTTTTTAATTCATCCTGCATACATACACAATTTTAGCGTGAACATCTGAAAGAGAGCGAGAGATCAACAGTTAGGCTCGACTGCACAGAGAGCCATGACATTTGTTTTTGTGTTCGCTTGCGCAAGCAGTGTTGCCAATTTAGCTTTTTTTCTCGTCAGATCTGACGGTTTTGTAAGTTCAACAGAGGGGGAAATTATAAAACACCGGGAGGCGGGAAAATGGCTATTTTTGCTTTCGTTAAGATTTTTTTCGCTTTTTTAATTTTTAAAAAGTTGGCAATAAATGCAGAATTGATTGTAATCGATTGCGTTAATCGATTATACTCTTGGTAAAATACATATGAAATGGACGAGTAAAAAAAGTGGTAAGTGTAAAAATGCCAAAGGAGAACTACAAACTAAAGTTTCGTGATGTGTGGTTGCAAAACCCGGAGTTTAAAGAGTGACGGTTTTGTAAGTCCAACAGCGGGGGAAAATTAAAAAACAGCGGGAGGCGGGAAAAATGGCTTTTATTTGCTTTCGTCAAGGTCTTTTTCGCTTTTTTTTAAACTTTTTTGCGCTTTTATTTTTGTCCAATCCGGCGGCTTCTTCCTGAAAAATGTTGACAACAATTTGCGCAAGGGCGTCAGTGCGAGCAAGATTGCGAATGTTGTTATTGTTTTGTTCCTGTGCACGAAGAAGTGATTTATATTGCGTTCTTTGTCATACATACATAGTGAATTAACGCAATTCCACATTTAAAACATTCGTGTTGATACTGAATTTAATAAGTTAGCAGCGCGCACATTAGTGCACATAAGATCGGAATAGAAGACCTTTTTAAAATTTTCATGTGCAATTTACTTTTAAAAATAAAAAAATATAATTAAAACCGAATTAAAAATGCATGTTCGCAAAATCCATATACTGACTATTGTCAGTTGGCGCCATTAACAATATGGCGCCTCTAGATTGAAAAAGGGCGATAAATGAAAATATGCACTTTACCTCTTAGATGGTGTGGAAATGACAAAATAATTTAATAATTTATATTAACCTTTTAATATATTTATTTCTGAAATTTATAGTGTGGGTTCGAGCAAAGCAAGGACGCAAAAGCGGGCCCTCTAGTTGAGAATATAAATGAGTGGCACACAAGCAAATAGTTGAAATAAGAAATTCATCAATGGAAAATTAAAACTTCATCGCTCACTACTATCCAATTTGAGCTGAAAGTAAGGTTCAACAAGATTTTCCTTAGCTGAATGCTAAGGAAAGAGTTTGATAATTTTAACTTAACAGTGTATGTATGTATGTATATCCGCAATACGTGATTTAATCTTTTAAAAATGTCCATATTACTATCATTATATACATGATATTTTAATTAAAAAAATAAAGTTCGCAAACGTTTATAAATATAAAGAAAAATTTTAAAAATTTATTTATTAGCTTTTTTGTGAGGATTTAAAAAACGTGTTCGGCATAAACAATTGCCGATATAACAAAGCAGATGTCTAACGCATTTTAGTTCTTCTTGTCGGCTTCCTTCTCTACTTCGGGGTATTCTAATTTAACCCCTGGCTCGCATGTAAAAATAGGGCAGCAAAACGGAAACGGTGCCGTCTTATTTGTCTTCTCGGTATCTAGCTTACACTTATCGTTTGATAATGACAGAGGCAACGGCCCACAATCCTCGACAAGTTCTAGAAGTCTGAAAATGAAGAAAAATTGTATTTATAGCTTTGTAAATATTGCAAATTTTTATTTACTGACTTTTCAGGATTTTCTTCATTTTGGACACAAGTTGAGCGACCGCAAAATGGCGTTAATTCCCAAGTTTTCCCGGGCTCCACTGTAGCGCAACGGGTTGAAGCAAAGCACATGCTCGGGAAATCTAAAAGCAAAATACATTTATTCTTTAGCGTGTTCTAAGAACCATATATTTATATTGATGTTAAATGATAGAAAGAATTATTTATTTATTTATTTGTTATATTATTTATGCATTCTAAATTTTCAATTTCACACAAAACTAAACCTAACCCTGAAAGACATAAGATGCTTTCTAAAACGTCTATTTGCAAACATGTAATTTGAAAGTTTTATACACATAAAGAACTCGTTGTTAGACATATAAAACCACAATTCCACCAAGTCACTAATTTACAATTGTAATTAATATAAGAATTCCCGATTATACCCATTCCCTTTTGAGTGGCCTTGGTCCAAAGACCCAGACAGTAACCAAATTGTACGTTTGTTGTTATGTGCTGCTGAACTCAAACGCTTTCAAAACAGCTCAAGCGAATCTAGATTTGTTAAGTTAGTGGAGGTGAGTGGAAATACATATGTATGTGTGTTTGTCTGTTTTTTTTGCCTGGTTGTTTTTAAACTGGCTTTTGATTTCGTACAATTTTATCGGCTGAGAAATTATCGAATTTATACATCAGATTACCGTCACATATATATTATGTTATATACCGTATGTCTAGTTCCAAGCATATGAATTTTATTTTTTAATATCGTTCTTCTAAATGTAGCGTATTGTTTTTTTTTATGTATATTAATTTTGTTCATAGAAAATACATTTACTTGAATCTTTCGTATTTAGATACAACCATATGTGCATATAAATTAAATCAAATTTGTTAAATTAAATAAAACCAAAAGTATCCAAGTTACGCAAAAATATCTATCACTCACCTCGAAGAACATCAGCAGGAATAAGTCGTTTATATATTTTAATCTCATCACCATTTTTAACCTCATCTGAGCCTGCCTTTTCAGATGCCCTTCCAAGGGAAGGAGCCAGAAAAATGGCCATAGCGAAACATGCTAGAAATGAAAGAGTAGAATTCATTGTTCACCCTTGTAAGCCAAATACCGAGAAATTTGTGTCACTGCAAGTGCTGCTTGTTAACGTTAACGGCAGACAACAATAAAGATAGGATCGATGACAGCCGATAGAAACAGAAACGAGCAGAAACAAGTCTGCCTTAAGCGAAAGTGAAGACCGAATTAAAACTCTGTCCCAGTATTACCACTATTTATAAGCGAAATTGTGCTTTGTGGATATTCGAGTTTTTTTTCCTATTGTTGCTGCTGTGCCGTTTTAGATGTACATATGTATGTATGTGTGTAACTTGCCACGCAACTGGGAAAATCAAAGCTGAGCTTTGTCTATTTTGGTGTTTTGACAATATTCAATTGTATACATACATCAGATGTACATACATTTACATATTAGCTATGCATACAGTGGTCTAAAAATCAATTTCATAAATTTCTGCTTTGATATAATACTTTTAATGTGTGCGCAAGCACACACAAAGCCACTTATGTGTTTTGAAGTTTACATGACGGCTAACCCTGATTGAACGAAAATCTGTTGGGTTTACAACACGTTTTGTAAGTGCTTAAAGCTTCTACTGTATCTTGTATTCTAATTTGTTATTGTAAAGATGAGCTCACTTTTTGATTTGATTAACTCGATTTAATACATATAAGCTGGCGTGTAAACTTTGTATTCATTATGATCCAGCAAAATTTGAGTCAGTGTAACCATGTTGCCAAATTTGGAACTACTAACTTTTTCAGTATCGATACAGCTTTTGATTTAAATTTCATAACAATCGAAAAAAATATTTTAGATTTACAGATGTTTTAGATAACTCCTTCATTCAATTATTTAAATTTTACAAAATACTAAATATCTTTGCTCCTCAGCAAGCTCAATTCATACAATTCGTTGGTTCATTTTGGATTATTTTCCGTTACTTTTTCCAGGCGCATTTGTATTTAAATAAGTCTTCAAACTAAATTTATTGTGAATGCTACCATGTGTAATCAGATGGCCTTTTGTTATATTTTACCAATTTATCCATACAATAATAACTTCTTATAGGAACTTTGTTTTTTTACTGCTAAAATGTTTGTTTTGATATAAGGTCTGATTGAACCGAATTATATTTCACCACCTATCTATTAGTCCGAGAACTTTATATTTTCCCTATATCAATCTATTTTCTGTATGGGGTGACCTAATTATTAAGTAACAATGCATCAGTGGACCCAGGACAGGTGGTATGACAACCACGGCAACGAAAAAATAAATGATTTTCTGATAATTTAAGGCCGCCATACCAAGAAAGTTGAGTGAAGTTGCGGACTGAATAAGTTCACTCGTTCATTGGAATGACTTGTTCACTTGAACTTAATCCGAAGGAAATTACACATCTCTAATCTACAATCGTTACACGTCAATATTTTGTGACAAAATTTGTGTCAAGTTTTCAGTTTTTAAAAGATTGTTATAATTAGTTGAGTGAAAAACACAATAAATATGGGATTAACAATTTCCAGTTTGCTGACGCGGCTTTTTGGCAAAAAGCAAATGCGCATTCTAATGGGTAGGTTATGGTATAGAATGCAGGGTGATTAATTTCAGGCTGTGTCTATTAGCAGCAAGCCACGCCAATAAGTTATGGCGAGTAACACACCTTTATTGAACGGATTGAACAGACCTAGCCACGCAGATGAGTACTTATTAATTTATCAGAGTGTCAATCGTATGGCTGGTCATGTTGTGATTTGTCTTAAATTACATACTTGACATACATTGGAATTAATATAAAAATGTTTACACGTCAATACATAATTATCTTTTGTTATCTTTTGCGCAGTTGGCCTCGACGCTGCCGGAAAGACAACCATTCTGTACAAATTGAAGCTCGGCGAAATTGTAACAACCATTCCGACTATCGGTTTTAATGTGGAAACCGTGGAGTACAAAAATATATGTTTTACTGTGTGGGATGTTGGCGGCCAAGACAAAATTCGGCCGCTTTGGCGCCATTACTTCCAAAACACGCAAGGACTCATTTTTGTTGTCGATTCCAATGATCGAGATCGTATTAATGAGGCTGAAAAGGAACTTCAAAACATGGTACGAGGCTTTTGCTTAATATTAATAATAATATTTGTATTGATATCTTCCAAATTCTTTTAATTAATTCCAGCTTCAAGAAGATGAGTTGAGAGATGCAGTGCTGTTGGTATTTGCCAACAAACAGGATCTTCCGAATGCCATGAGTGCTGCCGAGCTAACTGATAAGTTACATCTTAATCAATTGAGAAACCGCCATGTACGTAACTTGGTTTTTAAATCTTGATCTTGTCTTGATCTATTTGTTTTTTTAAGTGGTTTATTCAATCGACTTGTGCAACTCAAGGACACGGCTTATATGAAGGACTTGATTGGTTATCAGCGGAATTGGCCAAAAAATGATAACTTTATTAAACTGCAATGTATTTCGACCGAGCACTAGAATTTTGTTTTTCTTAAAACTAAAACCAATTACTATTGATTAGATTCTAAATAAATATGTATGTGTATAATAGGTTTAATTAACGTTTTTGATGTTCAATCTGAGAATCATTATGGATCTCGGGTGATTAATATCTAACAGACAGGACAGCACGTCAAATCAAAATTGTTTCGACAATCAATCAGTCATTTGATGTATAAATGTAAATGAGCAGCTATTAGCAACATATGTGTTTACATGTCTGCATTTTATTGTCAATCGAAAAAGATCGTCGTAGAGAGCCCAGCAAACCGTATTTTGCAGATATTACATTAATTGATTCCAAATTTATTATGCTGCGAAAAAAATCAAAATGCATACAACATAGGCTTTGTTTTATTGAACTTACAATAACACATACGAACAAAAACAATAAAAAAGTCGCAGCGGTCAATATAAAACAAATCAATAATTATATAATAATAAAATTAAATACAAACATAAGTAAACATTTTTATGGCTGCGTTGCAGTAAACCAAGATATAGTAGAGAACAGAGGTAACTTAGGTGACTACACATAAATATTGCAAACAAAATAATATATGAATATTTTTTATATCTATTTCACTAAATACAAGTGTATGTATGTCTTTGTATGAAATGTAACTTGCTATATTTGGAATAGCATCGGAATGAAGTTGTACACACACTTGTATGATTAATTATAATTTATCTATACATTTATCAACAAACACGCACAGTAGCACCTGTGTTAAAAGAAAATAACTATGTTATAAGTAATAACAACTGATACACTTATTATGACATTGTTTTCAATAATACTTATATCCATTTACACGTTAATCAAGCATATTTTGCAATGCAAGAGATAATACTAAGCTATTTCTTCAGTGGAAATTTAAATTGCGCGTCGTACGTAGGCAATGATTATCTTCTACTGTTTAAAGATGATCAATATCCAAATTCTCAGGTGTCAACAGCATTGACTCGCTATGAGATTCATCCACCAAAGAAGATAGCGAATCATTTATCATAGCGGCTGTCAAATCTACCGAATGCTGCTGATCATCATCATCATGCACCCCATGCGATCGTTGGGATGAAGAAAGTAGCGGATCGTGTCCAGCGATATCACACTCGTTAAGCAAACTAAATGTTCCATTCTGTCCACTCTCACGGTGATGGTGGTTGTGGTGTGAATGTTGGTGGTGAAGCTGTCGATTCGTTCGATGACAATGCTCTGACTCTGCACAACAGTTGTTGTGATTTTCAACGGCTTTGCCAGCACTGGTCGAGTGAACATGCTCCCCTATCGATGTATCGTAAATATTTCCCTCTGATGCGCCCTTCGATCCAAAGGTATTGCACTGTAGCTGTGTGGAAATATTGTTGGGCGAATGCGATGCGGTCATCAAGTGGCTGCTGTGAGAGGAAAGCATCGGATCTCCTCCCTGCACAGGATGCTTGCAATCTTCCATAAGCTCGTCGATCTGATTTAAGCCCATGCCAGGATCACTACTTATCAATGGAAGCTGCAAAGTGAAAAATGAAGCACAATTCAATATTTTAACAGCAAAATTTATAGTAAAATAAAAGAAATGAAAGAATAGACGACATATTGTAAGTTTGAAAACTAAAGTAAACAATATCTGTTTAATCAAAAGTGGATCTTGATAGATAACTTACTTTTCCTTCAATGGCATCGTCCATTAGGGACGCCGATGCCGAATGACGACTTTGTGCCACTGAGGCAGACGGTGTTGAACTGGAACTGGAGCACTTGAGATACGAGATGGCAGATGGTGTAGGCGCTGATACTGATGTGAGACTGTAATCAGACAGGGGAATGCCGTGGGATTTTGCCTGCATTTCCAACTCCTTGCAGACCGAAGCAGAGTTTAGATCATATTTATATTAACTCTATAATCATATGATTAAAGTTGCACAAAATATTTACCCTAATACGAGAAGTAAGCTTTCGGTTCTGAACTTCCATTTGTCTTTGACGAGTTTCATTTTGCCGTAAGCGAGACACCTCATGCTTTAGACACTTTATGTAATCGACGGATGATTTAAGTATAGTACCCTTATTTGGGCGGATATCGCGCACAACCTCGTAGAAGGCCTCACTGCCTTTGGGTAGTAGAGTGCCAAGTTCTTTGATCCTGTCATTAATGTTGAAACGACGTCGGCGCTCAACTGTGGCACAATTGAATATAGTATTAATTGTTTAATTGTTGTTTAAATATGTAGTTAAGTAAAAATATAATTATACTTACTCATATTGTGATTATCCTTTTTCTGTCGATCCTTAGCTAACGCATTTATTTCCGCGTCTGACAAATTTTGTGGCTCCTGCTTGATTGACAGTTCAGAGCTAAAATTCTTATCAAAGTTGAATGAATCGTTCTGCAAAATATCGTCAAAGAGATCGTCTGCCTGCAAATAGCAATAAGTACATTGTTTCATGGGAGACTTAATTTGGGGCATTTGAAGTTTATATTAAAAATTAAAGCGTGTTGAATTCCCATGAATCAAAATTATTCTACCACAATCGGTATATTATATGATTTAACATATTATTTGTCAATGAAAATTACTTTAAAGTAATGATTGGAAAAAAGAGAAAACTGAATTATGTAAGCCTGTTTTCCAATCTTATAGGCAAACAGGTTTATTATTTATTCAACAAACGATTCTCTTCAAGGTAGAATTTAATTCAAAGCAGGTTAAAGCAGAGATTTAAATAATTAGTGTATAGGTTGCGCTTATTTAAAAGCCGTGCTCCACTGATTAGGAAGGTGCAATGATCCACCCAACGCATCGTATGTTCAACACTAAAGCAAGGCGTTGATGACGAAAATGGTCTACTACGTGATGCCCTAACACATAGCAAGGCCAGTGTTTCCTACCGCGGTCCGTTGAAATTCACGGGTATATAGAAAATGTGTAAATATGTACATATTTATGTATCATATACATATGCATACATACATACATAAATTTTAAAGTTAAATGTAGCTACAAATTCAATGCAATGCAGACACAAAGTAAGTGAAATTGAACACACAACTCTCATTTCGTATGCAATCTTCAGTGTTGCCCTTTTGCTTATCAAAAAAATAGCAGTTTCGAAAAATTAACTTGGTTTTTAATATAAACCTATTGGAATTTATATAAACCAAGTTAAAGTTTTATCTTGGGTTTTTCTCATTGTTCATTATATATCATTTTATTTCTAATTGGTTTGATTCGGTTACGTTTCAGTTTTATACTAAAATTAAGATTAAAAAATTAGCAGACATTTATGGCAAAGCCTTAAATGATATTCAAATTAGATGTTTTTGTTTTATTTATTAGTTCTTCTCTCGACTACGAAAAGCATTTAATTTTAAAGTCAACGATCCGATTTCGTGTCTAGATCATTTTAAAAAAAATCCGCTTAATCTGGCGCGAAGACACCAAAACGGCAGCACTGATACCCAGTAACGGCAAGTGTGCTATGAATTTGAATTATTAACATTATTATCGAGCTCAAATTTGAAAATCAAATAGTATAATCACAAAGCATAAATGAAAATGTATTTGTAAAATCTTTAAACTCGAATTTGTTGTTACACAATATGTAATCATTTGCTAGCTTTATGGTAACAAATTTAAAACTACTCATATTGGTTAGAGCAATTTCTAAAGGGTAGTGTAATTGTTTCTAATTGCCTCAGATCAATCAATTTTTTTTAAACCCCTGAGATTTGGTAGTTCCTTATGTGTTTGAGGTACAAACCCGCCGCTGATGTCTCCACAAATGGCATTATCAATAGAAATAGGAAAACTAACTTATTTATACGGTCTAAACACATCAAAAACTTTGAATAAACAGTCAAATAAAATGATTGATCGCTGTTATTATTAGTGAATAATTTTGGAGTAGGTTAGCCTTAAGAATTTGAACCCAAATGGAAAAATTTCGGAATACAGACAAGGGCAGCTCTGTTCAAAGGTTTACCTTATATACCTTTATTACTTAGTGGGCTCAATTTTTTAGAATTTGTTACTTAAACAAATCTCGTGCTAGATCTTCATTGTCGATAAAGAATTAAAATTAAATAATACAAGTACGCTGGAAATACTATTATAGGTATGATTTAGTGTACTTACATCGCTGTCAAATGAAGGGAGCTGAAAGCAAAAGATAATATATCAATTAATAATATGTTACAGATTCAGTTCCGTTGAATGGTTTATTGTTTAACAACACATTCGACATTATATAAATTATATCCCAATAATAATGTGTACTTGTCAAAATTAAAGAATGTCAAATTACCATATGATAAAAATTTGTATAGTAATTCATTAGTTTACATTGATGCTCACACTTTAAGTTTCTATATGAAGATAAAGTAAAATCACCACAGTACGAGAGGCCGTGTTGATAAATACCCTATGCCTACTTCCGAAAAACTCAACTATTAGATAAATAGGTCATTGTATTTAAATCTTAATTTAAATTTATCGAATTTCTAATCATTCTTTAACGCATTTCGTGACAAAATCACAAGAAATTTCAAAGTACCTTTCCCAATTGAATGGACAGTGAATAAAAAGAGATATAGTAGTACTCTATTTGTGGTACATGAAAGGCCTTCGCGATAATATACATATAAACGTATATACATATAAACAGAACCTAAATTGTACACGTTATCTAAGCAACAGAAATCTTATTGGCATTACGTCTACGCACATACCCATACATACGTAAAATAAATAAGTAATTCGTCAATATGTACATACAAACTCGTGCACACACACACAAACACGAGAAACAGAAGGGAACTATAAAAGTCTTAACTGGATTTTCGAGAAAAATTATCAAACGACAGAAGTACATACAAATGTTTACATGTATGTATGTAGCAATATTAGAGTTTACGCAATGTATGTGTTTAAATACATACAATGCACGTAATCAAATAATATATGAAAGTTCTCACTGTGTGTTAATATAATTGATACATACACACAGAGATCCATACATGCATACACATGTATGTGTACATTTGTCTATGCATGTATGTATATTCAATTAATGTGTGTCAATCAGTCAGTCGATTTGCCGGTGGAATAAAAACCGGTTTCTTTAAACAAAATATCCAAAAAGTTCGAGTTTATTTGCACGGTTTGAAATCAACCCAAAATAAAAAACATATACTCTTTTATATACATATATATATTGATATGTGTACATTTGTCGCAGAGTTTATTCAACGTCAAAGATCATTACGAACATAATACCATGCATACATATACATAAAAATGTTGTCAGTCGTAAATACATACCTACAACAATAACAATTGCTCAAATATTTGTTAATTCTAATTAATTGTAAGTATTCAGAAACACTCGATCTGCCTATCGCACAAGTGTATTCGTATACTCTCTACTCATTCAATAAAGAAATACAACAACAAAAACAGAATAAACAGTAAAATTGAAACAAGTTTCATGATCAGTCGTCAAGTTACATACAGTGCAACAAATATACTGTATGTCAAGTAATTTTTTTGTCACAATTAAAATTGCACATACTCTTTTGTATTTTTAATTTGAGTGACACATAAGGGATTTAATTATTTCATTTTTATAACGTTTTCAACCGTAAGCATAAAATGTAAGAATTTTTTGTCAAATCAATGAGTTGCCTTACTGTATATTTTTAATGACATGAGTAAACCTATATAATATAAAATTGTTTACATGTCCATACATATAAATACGTCAATTTGTGTCGCGACTTTTGAAGCTTGAATTAATATTAGTGTCAATAGGGGGCAAAACTTCCGTGCATCAGTATTTATCAGTGAAATACAATAGTACCGATGGTATCTCTTTACGCTCCTCAACGATCTCAAAGAACGATAATATTTAAACACTTGCTTTTGAGTTTGTCACACTGAGGGCAATTGTAATTCTATTTTATATTTTTTTAATTCTTAACATTGTATAATTCCAATATTATGTTCGACAGAGAAACATACCTTAGTCTGACGGCGAGATATTATGTTAAGTACCGGCATATTTACATATATGCTGACAATGGTTTTTGGTCCTTTCGCGTTTGATCTGATATCTCCTGGTTTGGTAATCAAGTTCAAATTAATGTTGATCGTATGACACTCCGCCTTTCCGCCGGATTTGCGGCAGATATCCCAATCAGTGCGTGCATTAAGAGAAATAACTATTCAATTTGTTATTAATTAGCATATGACCATCGCGGTCGACGATAAATTTAATCTTATATGTTATTGGTGTATTTATTGTATTACGATTTGGAGCTATTCAACGCAATATTATCGGACTTTCTTAAAATATGTTTTTTTAAACGACACCAACACAAGCGGACACACTTCATTTTTTGTAATTTGCTGTTTTATAAAATATTTTGCGTTGCATGAAATGGAAGGAATATAATCATCTACTTATTTTTGAGAAGCGACGAGACATCTTATTTATACATAACTGAACAACACATAACTCCTCTCGTCACTAAACATAATTTACTACTAATAAGATATTCCGCGCACACAATTTTCAATAAAACCATGGCTGCCAACTTTTAGATAAAAAGAATAGCTTTTTCTGGCTGGTAAACAAACTGAGTAAAGAAGAGCAAGTCCAAGCAGGTTGGCAGCCCTAACCAAAAACGTCTTGGCAGTAGTGCTGATATAATAGCTTATTTAAGGCTAGATGTAGCATATTTGAAAACAAAATAGCTTGTAGCCATAATTCAGCAAAGTTAAGAATGGGATATATATATATATTCGTCCTGGCGTCATTATATCACAGACTTGAGCCCATTTTCATATTGTAAGTAAATATATATATTGTGTTTATTACAATGTATCTAACAGGGAGAAGGCATCTGCGACTCTATAAAGTATTTTCAAAAGAACCTCAGAGGCAATAAAAGCTAGAGCAATCAATTGGCACACAGACTAGAATTGCGATGGAGCCAGGTCAACTTTATTTGAATTAGTTGCGACGCCTCTTCCTCATTATAATTCTTAAAAGCAATACAGCTTCTAAAAGTATGTTACGTCAGGGTCCCGACTTCATCTTTCCGGCTATTTTTTACCTAATTTCAAACTTAAAATATTCGTTTTTAAGAAAAATTATTCCTAAAAAAACACTACGCGCCGGACCGCAATAGCAGT
Source organism: Drosophila sp. st01m (assembly GCA_018901795.1). Taxonomy (NCBI): domain Eukaryota; kingdom Metazoa; phylum Arthropoda; class Insecta; order Diptera; family Drosophilidae; genus Drosophila; species Drosophila sp. st01m. The sequence continues at coordinate 192,745 of JAEIFG010000477.1, read as the reverse complement.
CATAATACCAAAATAGTTAACATGTTATTAAACATTAAAATTTAACAGAATTATAAATCCGCACTAGGGGTGCCAAAATTAGCGAAAACAAATCTGAAATTCAAACCAAAACTAATTTTGGTTCCGAAATGTCCCGATAAAAGGTTCTAATTCAGTGTTTTACTTTCGGCCGGTACTGGTACACAACTTAATTTAAATAAAATAAAATGTTATAAAATTAAAATATTGTAACAGATATGTACATGCGTGCGAACTTTATGTACGAATTAAAGAAGAAAATTTCAACTTAAATTTTTTTCATATAATAATAAGTTAAATTAAATATGATGCATGCCGAAAACAAAAAAAAATTTTTTAAAAAGTTTACCGAAAGTGTTTTGGGACTTATTTATTTTGGTTTAAATTCTGGTAGTCAACAAGAAACGGTTTATTTTCGTTACCGATTTCATAGTTCGGTTTACGGTTATAGTTATAAATTATAACTTATAATAAAAAACATAAAGAAAAACATGACTGAGCATAAATTTTTCATAACTAGATTTCCGATTAATATAAATTTTAAATTTTAAGCTTTGAAAATAACAAGACTAGCTGAGTTGGCAACAGTGAAAAATACAACTGGGTCAATTCAAATTAATAAATACGTTCACTTTCAAGTAATTGGACTCAATTTAGTATAAGTAAACCATAAACGGTTAACAAACTACTTTTTCGACTACTCCTGAACTGCTTTATTTTATCGTATATAAGTAACATTTAACTTATATGTCGGATGAAGTATCCTAGAGGGATTAAATATCTTTGATTGGTTATTATTTTTATGTGATTGAGACATTAAAAAAAAAAATATTCTGTAATGCATTACGAGTTTGTCACGAAATATGCAACACATTATAGAAATGTTAAATTGTTTTGGATAGATTGGATTTAAAAATATTAGGGTACACTTACCTCTGAAGCACTTGTTGCTACCGAGCTTAGACTCGGGGACATTGGAGCAGATGTGGATTGCAGTGGGCTCGATGTACTGGGTCCGGGAAAGTTCGAGTTGCGTATTGAATTCATTGAATTCCCAATACCACTGTTGCGGTTTGTTATCGATGAGTTTACATTTGAATTAGCCTTGCTTGAGACTCCCGCTCCGCCTAAACTTGCATTCTGATAGTCCATGCTGACGCTTCCAAAAAAACTCGAGTTGCAGTTTCCGTTACTTGTGGCAATTGTAGCAGCGCCAAACGGAGACGGAGAGTGCATGGAATCATCAGAATGCATTGATTTTCGAAAGTGTTCATTATTCGAAGTAACATCACCTCCACCTCCGAAACTATTTGGTCGATCTGTGTGAACATTTCTATTAACCATAGAAGAGCATTGTAGATTTCCTGTCGACACAGAAGTATTTGCAGTTTTATTCTGGTGTCATGGCAGAATAAAATGCAGAATGGTAGAATTAATATCAATTATACATATATATATTGCACAAAAAATAGCTTACATCAAAGTTTTGATTTTGATAGCCCCACGCTGATGGTTTAAACGATTCGCTCAAATACTGTCTGACTTGATTCTTTTGCTTTTGGATGACATGATATCTCGTGGGATTCTCAAGGACAGTGCTAACCTTAAAGCGTTTCAAATTCAAGTATACATTTGTAATAGTAATGATTAATTCTTTATTTAATTACATATACTTATTTACCTGCAGGACTTGTGGCGGCACATCGACACCAATACTCTGCAGAGGTACCTTTAAGGTAACTGGGCTGGTTACAGGCAATCGATCTTTTTGACTCTGCAACTGAAATGATTGCTCTAAGCTGGAAGATCCACTGCCACACGCGCTGGTGCTATTCGCATCAATAAGCTCCCTTTCATGGCAATTTGTCATTCCGAACGGATTCAACATAGTTTGATCCTGTGAATGTAGCAACTGTTGCTGTTGCTGCATCATCATTTGCTCTTGCTGTTGCTCGCGCTGCAACTGTAGTTTCAGCTGCGTTCGAGACGTGGGCGTCGCCGTTTTAAATGTCGGTCTATAAAATCAAAAAATAAATAAAATACATAGATTTGTGTTAATAAAAAATAATTATTATTGAGAACAAATACCAACTATTAGGTAAATATTTAGTGTACATATCATATTAAATATTCATCGAATGAACGTATGAATGTAATAAGAATTAATACCTACCCACCCGTTAGTGGTGGCAGTCCCACAACGCGGGTGTCTGTTGTTTCTCGAACTGCTATATCACCCAAATCTACAATACTTGGATCCATTTCAAGGATCATCTCCAAATCTTTATCAATACCAACGGTAACGCGAATATTGGTTATATTCAAACTAGTACTCGTATTAGTTGTTGAATTAATTAATTTTTTTTCTCTATTTGATGGTTCGTCTTTATCTTTTTCTATCAGCGATGCATTAATCTCATCAAATTCCATTTGTGTTGGCTCCACACCAACTTCAATTGAATTATTGTTCTGTAGATTCTGTTGGATTTTTGGAATCATCTGACATTCAGTTTCCATAGATGGCATCTGCAGTGTTTGTACACGCTTTAAAAACTCTTGAAATTCCTGTAACCGCTCCTCTGATGATGGCGACAATGACTTTGGGTTTCTCATAGCCACATTCTGTCCTAGACTTTCCGATTGTTCAACGAATGAGTCATCCGCATTCACACAGTTCTTTCCTTCATCCTTATTCGGTTTCTTACCCCAATAAGAAAACATTTTAGTGCACTTATTTTCAATAGAAAATTAAAGTTTTGACTCGTTTCTTATTCCGTTGCTGATTTAATCCAATAAGTGTCCGATTTGTGGTATAGCAGACATCACAAAGGCCTTGATCTTGTCTTGCCAATCAGAGAATGCGGAAAATCGAACTGATCTTTCTATGAGAGAACTGTTTTTCGCCACACAAGGAATACATCTATACCTAGTACACACACATGTATAATTTTATCATCTTATATATAGACAGATAGATATATTTTGGCTGTTGATCGCACATGCGCGATTCTTTTGATTATATATACATACATACATCTTTTTATTAGTAGGCAAATAATACTAAAAATACTATTATTTTGAAATAGAAATTATGACAACAAAACTTGGGAGTAAATTTGGAGGTAAAAGAGAAGAAAAACCAAAGTTAAGAACCAGACAAAATAAATAATGTTTGATTCAAAATGTTCGATAAAGTCTCAGAAATACTTTTAAAAATAATTTTTTAGTATTAAAATTCCCTTACAATGCTTATGTATTTTTATACCGAAAGTTTACAGAAAAAGAAATTATAACAATAAAACTTGAAAGTATTTTGGAGATCAAAATTATGATCCCCAAATACTAGAATCCGTTGAAGATAATAAATGTTTGATTTAAAATAGTGTGGTATTTTAACACACAAAGATCACATCATGAAATTACGAAATGTGCAAGCTTAAGAAAGAAGCTAAAAAATTAATTAACATTTCTAAAATTTAAAAACAAAACAACAAACTACACCACAGAAAAACTTTTTTTCGACTGATTGCAAACCGATTTAAACAAAATTAGGTTAATTCGGCATATTTTATAAGATTGGTTTGAATATATCTAAAAACGAAAAGTATTTTGTCTTAAAAAGAGATTTTCGATCGATTACATTTATAGCTATATAATGATATGATTCAATCTAATAATAAAACCAACCAACCTACATACCAAGTCTCTAGATCTTATGTTCTTATCGGACAGACAGACAAATGGACGATTAATCAATTTGGCAGTTGATACCGATCAACAATATGTATATTTATTATACAACTTTAAAATACATTTATAACCAAATAGTTTTGACCAGGATAATTTGTCGATATCTAAATTCATGATAAATCGCCCTTGGTTCTTTTTTTTTTAAATTCAACTTTCGGTGTAAAACATACAATTGCTAAATAATCTAAGTTAAGTTTAAGCATAAGTTATATTGAATTATATGGAATGGCTTCGCAATCCAAATTTTTAACGCATGTTTACTTTTCTTTTAAATATACATAAGCTTAGGTACTAAGCCCAATACATATGTATTTAAATATTCATACATATCAATAAGGCTGCAAGTGTATAGGTAATTTTTTTTTTAGCACATTTAACCAAAGGTCTAATATCCGTGGAAGACAGATATTACTAAAATGCCAACGTTAAATATAACACTTACGCCGTGTTGTATGTATATACATATGTATAGCTAGATGCATAACTTTTAAGATACATACAAATATATGTATATGTATACTTGATTGGTTTTGATATCGGTGACTCTTAAATCACACAGCATTATAATGAAGAAGAATGACAGTCGTCTAATTACATACATATGTATGTATGTACAGTGTCACTCAGCTTATTTGATCCACAGTTCCTATATTGAACTCCCGGTAGCTTAGCTAGCAATATTTAAAAATCAAAGTACAAGTACATACACATGTATATGTATATTTGCGTGTATTATGTCAAAATAATTAGTTAACTTACTGTATACACACATGTACATACATTTATGTACATATGTAAATCCCACCCAATGATAAGATAATAAAAGACTGCTAATCATGCGGAAAATATAACCAACTTCATACAGGTATTGGTTGCTTAAATGTATATTATAGACCTGCATGTTTGAAAATATATACATGCTTATAAAAACTTACGATTTTTATTTAAAACACATAGCGACAAACACATTTAAATATGAAGCCTTACTTACATTTCATCTGTTCGCAAAGAGCGTGTAGACTTCAATTCATAGAATTCGACATTCTCCGTATTGCCAGCTACCATCACGTTGGGTATAAAATCCATATTTGAGTCGGTATCATTGAGCAAATTTAGATTTAAATCAAACTCCAAGTCGAAACCCAGATCAATACCGGATTCGGCCATGACTTTGAAGAGAAGATCGCAAACTATTTCAGGACGTGATTGACTCTTTTCAATCAATTGGAAATTGTCACAAGAAAACCAAGATGTTAGTCGTATGTATGTATGAATGTACCAAGACGGCTACTCGCTTAATTAATATCAGTAATCAAAAGTGATTGAGACTAATTGAATACGTTGCCATATTTTTGCACAAGTTTCCACGCTTCTCCAAACTGCTAGCAAGTCCATGAGCGAGTGATCGAAAAATAACTCTCGAATATTAGTTATAGTTGCATAGTGTAATAACAATTAGGTAAAATCTCCTAAAACCAACTCTCAATTACGATTCCCGAAGCGCAAAATAGAAGGCTTTTTCTTTTCCACTACAAAACCAAATGAACAGTCATAGCCACACGAACAGGGTTTATCTCTGTCACTCTTGCAACTGAAATAGTATTTACTCAGCATTTACACAACCTTTTATTATTACACCATAGTGAGATCGATAACCAATCCATAACCATAATTTTAATTGTTATCGATTTTGAATCATGTTTACTATAAACAACAGCTGATTGACTATACACTCAGTGTAACATATAGCTTTATATATTTTAAGAATAATGCTATTGTCCATTTAATGAGGCGCGCCGTCGTCATAACGGAAGAAGTTATGTGATTGTTTTGTTCGTTGGTTTAACTTTATGAGGTGCTGTCTAAACATAATGTTGTGTTCACATTGAAGTCCAAAAATCAAGTGGCACAAGAGTTTGGTTACACAAATTTTCTGTGCAAGACGATGGCACATATAAGACAATAATTGGCTTAACAACTGCTTAGGTTGTGCCATTCTTTCGATTTAGTTATTTTATAGCTAATTTAATCAATTTTCAAAGTTTGATTGCCAAAAATATTTAAAAACTGCTATCAGCCGGGAATCTGGATATCTTAGGAATTTTATTTGAGGTTATAAAGGTAGATAGATTACTTTTTATATTTGCTGTGTATTCATGTTTATTTATTAATTTTTAAAATGATTTATACCCATAGCCCTCCGATATCGGATTGTGTAGCTAAATTTAGTATCGATATTTTGAATTTTTAATCGATTAACAACTATGATTGCTACAAGTGTCGATACACATTCTTACAGAAAGATATAAAAAAATTATAAAAGTGAATTTCAATAATGTCAATGTCATTTGTGATTTGATTGAAATAGGATATTACGGTTTTGCCTATTGCACACACTACCGACCGGCAGTTGCAGTTGCATTTGAATTCGTACAACATGTACGTTTTGCATGAAAGCAAACATATATTTGTATGTACATACATAAGTACATTTGCATTTGTGTGACTCGAGTTTGTCTCCGTATATTTTTGAACGTACATACATGCGCAGATATTCGTCATAGATTTGAAGAAAAAAATTCTATATACTGTAATTAATTTATTCTAAATTGCCTATTGTCTTGCTAAATAAACATAAGTGTGTATGTATTCATTTACAGTTGTGAATATAATTTGTGTAATCGCATACATATATAGTATGTATCTATATACACAGATACAGACATAAGTACTTAATATGCATTCCGTCGAAAAATAAATTTTAAAAATTGTAATTAATTACCAACTTTATTTAAAAAATAATCAGCTGAAGTAAACAATCTGGAAAATGGATAAAAAGATCTCCTCAACTTCACAGCCGCGCATTTTAAAGAAGAAGCATTTTCGAGTAAAGCATCAAAAAGTAAAACTGTTTCGAGCTAATGAACCGATTCTCAGCGTATTCATGTGGGGCATAAACCATACTGTATGTATCTTTATCTATAATTTGCACTGTTTCTTCTTATTTTTTTTAAATAACTCGATCACTTTAATTACAGATAAATGAATTAAGTCATGTGAACATACCAGTAATGTTGCTGCCTGACGATTTTCGAGCATATTCAAAAATTAAAGTTGATAATCATTTATTTAACAAGTAAGAATTGTAAAAGTAGAATTCATATTTTTTTAAACTCTGTATGTAATTTATTCCAATTTTGTGAAATTTAGAGAGAACATGCCGTCACACTTTAAGGTTAAAGAATACTGTCCTTTAGTATTTCGCAATTTGCGTGAGCGCTTTGGTGTTGACGATGTGGATTATCGCGAGTCCTTGACTAGATCACAACCGCTGCGAATCGACTCGTCTGGAAAGTCAGGAGCACAATTTTATCAAAGCTATGATAAATTCTTTATAATCAAGAGTTTAAATTCTGAAGAAATTGAACGCATGCATGCCTTTCTTAAACATTACCATCCAGTAAGTTCAAATATAATTACGCGAAGCTGCTGAACCTAATTAATGCAATTGTAATTATATTATAATTTTCTAAACAGTACGTTGTTGAGCGGCATGGAAAGACTCTGTTGCCACAATATTTGGGCATGTACAGGATTACTGTGGAGAGCGTGCAGTATTATTTTGTTGTTATGCGAAATGTTTTTAGTTCTCAGCTGACTATACACAAGTATGGTATCTCTACCATATAAATGCTTGTATCATATTTACGCAGTAACATTTGTTTTGTTTTATAGAAAATTTGATTTGAAGGGTAGTACTGTGGATCGTGAGGCTTCTGAAAAAGAGCTTGAGAAACATTTACCCACATATAAGGACAACGACTTCATAAAACAAAAAGTCAAGTTAGAGATTGGAGATGAACCCAAGAAAAAATTGTTGGATACTCTAAGCAATGATATTGATGTAAGTTACAAGAATTTCTATTTAGGAAAATTAGCAGGATTTTGAACATGTAAACATGTTTGAGAACAGCAAACCATCTAATTAACGATGTAAAGAAGTTTTAACCCATACATAATCTTGAATAGCTCCTAACCAAGTTGCACATTATGGATTACTCTCTACTTGTTGGTGTACATGACTGTGTGCGTGCTGAGGAGGAGGCTCTTCATGGGGACAATACGTTGGCCACAGGACGCAGTGAAAATAGTGAGAGCGAAGAGTGCGATAGTGGTGAACGGTAAATATTTGATCACTCCATATCATCAGAAAACTAAATATATTGTTATTTTTCCAAAGCTGGACGTATAACACACCACCAGATTCCCCCAGAGGTGCACAATATAAGGAAGTTGTATATGAAGTTGACATTTATGCCATTCCAAGTATTGAAGGTACGGTCTTGGATGATACAATGTTAATACATAAATATTAAAAATCAATATTAAATTTTATAGAAAGAAGAGAGATCTATTTTATAGCTATAATCGATGTTCTCACGCAATATGGTGTTAAGAAGCAGGTAAAAAAGAAAAACAAATTTAGTAATTAATTACTTTTATTTAATTATTTTAAATGTGAATTTTAGGCAGCAAAAGCGGCGAAGACAGTTAAATATGGTAGTAATGTTGATGGTATATCAACATGTGATCCTGAACAATATGCCAAAAGATTCCTGGAATTTATGGATAAAGCTATAGAATAAGATAATAACTTGTATTTGCCACATTAAAATCAATCATGTATACATATAAAGTATGTCGTTACGTTATTCCACATTTTGTGATCAATCACAATTGTAAGCAATAAAGATCGAACGGAATATTTATATTTCAGTCTGTAGCAGCAGATTAGTCGATAAGCATCTTATTTTTGTATCAATTGAAATTTTTCAACTTAACTGGAATTAGAAAGATCCAATGCAAGCAAAAAATAAATAGATTTTAAAGATGGATGTTCGAAAGTCGCAGCTTTCTTAGCATAAACATTTATGTTTGGTTCATTCACCATCAAGTTGCATTACTTTAAAAATTTCGGAGGTTAATTTGAGAGCAGACATCAAAATATGTATTCAAAGCAAATCGGTACTTTATAAATCGGCAATTGATTTTGTACGGTTGTAGATTAATTTGATTCTATTTTATGAGCATTTCACGTTTTTAGATTTGCTAAGATTTCCGCTTCCCATCTGGTAAATTGAATTTCTCAAAACTCCATGTTAGTGGTTACTTGAGTCGTAAATGGAAACTTCCGTTAAGAAATTCGCTCTTCAATCAGTCAGCACAAATAAATTGGTTTATCGTGATGTCTGCAGATGTTACTGGAATCAATGAAGATACAAATGATCAAATATGAAGCAGTAAAGAAGGGGGTAAAAGAGAATACTGAGATACTGACAACAAATCGATTAACCTGATACCGGGGTCCAATTGGTGATTTACGGTCAAAATTTGTCATATTTTCGAAGCGGTCGCGTATTCTGAAATGCGAACAGTTAATTGAAATTAATTAATTTCGGCGCATTATATATGTAATAATATTATGACTAACGTCTTGGCACTTTCAATTGTTGAATCATCGGAAACCTGCTGCGAGTAGATGTCCACATAACCCTCATTAAGCTCGCGTTTGATTTCATTGACCTGCCATTTTTCAAATTTGGCGCGTAATTGTTTTGCGCGAGCCGCATTTTGTGCCTAGAATCATGGAATATAAGAATATTATAAGAAACTGATTGCATCTGAAAACACAATAATTATATAATAGCACTCAAAAATTGTTACCTCTTTGAGTGCCTCGTCATTGTTTAAATTAATGTCCAATATTTTTTTGTCAAGATCGCTTTCATCATCATCACTCTCCTCGTCCTCTTCGTCATCCTCTTCACTATTTGACTTATTATCATAAAAGCAACGCCCATCTTCGGGGGGAGGGGTGAAACACTTGAGTGGCCTTGGGCCCTTCGATTCGGATCCCTTGAATTTTCCAAGCTCCATTTCGCGAAATTTGTTTAGCATAGTCGACGTGGTTTGTGTTTTCTGAAGCACATTATCATGAAATGATGAAGATGATTTCTGATCCAGTGCATCTTCTAGTTGTTCAGCATCCGAGTTTGGTGTTGGCATCTTGACAACACCTTCCCGAGGTGGCGTAATCCGGAACTGCCGTTTTTTAGCATCATTGGGTCGATACGTTTCAAAAAACTTAAATTTTTGGCTTATTTCAGCTGTTGCTATCTTAACATCTTCTGGCTTTGCGTCGCATTTGACCACGTCAGTTTCTCCGCTCTAAACATATAAATGATTCCTTGTTTGTTAATAAGCACTTCATAAAAAATAAGTATAGCCTTAAAGTCAAAGTTCATTTCGTTTTGCCGCGTCGAAAGTATGTATATCATACATGATAAAGTATATCAACCAATCCCAGAACTTGAGTGTTTGGTAATGTGATATCTGTTCTCATCAAATTTGGCCCAAATCGATTCTCTATCTAATATAGCTTATAGTTATATCAAATTCAATTCTTATTCAAAAAATAATTTTTTGAAAACTATTCGTAGAACATTGAAACGGTTTTTATATGAATTAAAGGTAATTCATTAACTTCCAGAAAATATAAAGTTTTTTTAATCCGTTGTGACATTATTTGCAAATAGGAAATGCGAGATAACCTTTGAAACCCGAAATTATTTTCTTTTAGGCTTTAATATTTATAATTACTTGTTTTTTAATCTTTTTAGTTAGAATGATAAATAATATTTTATCGATCGAGAATAAATAAGAAAATGTCAAATGATATAAATAAACAAACATACCGCTTGGATAAATTGGTTTTGGCTAACGCTTTTGGAAAGTGTGGCTGATCGATTTCTCTGTAATTCATGTTGGGCATTTGTATTCGATATCATATTTGCATCTAGCTCCATGAAAATGCTGCGTGAATTCTTGCTTATAGCTACAAATGGAATGAAATGGAATTGAAAGGTAACAAATAAATTAAAAGAATTCATATAATCATATTTATGTATGACTTGCCGGACTCAAAGACATCGGCATCCTCTGAGAGTCCGGAGCTGTTAGGGTGGCTACTTGGGTTTGTTTCTGGGTCATAGCATTTGTCCGAAAACATTTGACCGTTCTCAAAGCGATCCTTAATGGAACGCGCAGCCACTCCAATGTCCACATCCGGTTTTTTTCCAACGGAAGTGATAGCCTGCTCCGATTCAGCGACGGCCTGTTGATACATCTCTTTAATCTTCGCCTGTTTGCCCATGAATAGACGTGAACGTATGTTTTGGATCTCCTGCTTTCGTTCCTCACGGCGTTCTTCCTTAGATTGTAAGTGTCCCATCTCAAACCTAGTCTTGATGTCATTCATGGCATCGCCCAGTCCAATGGGTCGCTCCTTTTGTGTGCATCTTTTGGAGCGTACCAAGTCGGCGTCCTCGTTCTTCTCCTCGTCATCATCATCTGGACTCTCATAAAATTCAATGTCGTTTTCATTGTCACAGCTATTAATGCGGTATTTTGTAAGAATCGAGGTGCTCCGTTTAATCACTGGACGCTGCTGTCTTCGCAGCTCTTCCTCTTCAAGTTTCTTCTGCTCTACATTCTCAAATACTTGAAATCTTGAGCGGACATTCAGTTGGAGCTGATGCAGCTCCTCAAGTCCCAGATCTGGTTTATCAGAGGCTACAATTGCAATATTAAATTTATATTTTAACAATTTAAATTTACAATATTTAAATAAATAATCATCTCACTGATCAGCTTACCACGCGCAACATCCGCCGGAAGTTCAGTCGGCTGACTCTCACGTATTATAAGCTCCGCTTTGCGAGGCTTCGGCTCATCCATTTGCTCAACTACCTTGGGTGCAAACAGCCTGTTGGGATTATAGGTTGAAATCGATATATAAAAAAAAAAGCTCAGTCAAACGTAAATAAATTTAAGCGAAATAACGAAATATATTTTAAAAAGGAAGTTATTAATAAATATTAACTTAACTTTTGATCTAAGTAATAAAAGTTTAAGATAACTAAATTTCAGTTTTATTAAAAATTGTTATTGCCAGAAAATAAACAATTTTTTAACACGTTTTATTATATTAAATATGTAAAATAAACTAAAAATCAAAAACCCTTATTTTACATTAATAATTAATAATTAACTACAATGTATCTTATCTATGTATATAAAATGCTGTGTCGTGACTGACTGACTGACTGATATATCACAGACATGGCCAAACCACAAGTCCTAGAAACTCGATTTTTTTTTTTAATCAGAAAAAATTTTTTTTGAGATTCGTATGGGAATTAAAATTTTTTAATTTCACCTGAAATCTATTTAAAAAAATAAAAAACATTATTTAAATTGCATTAAATACAAGCTCACTAAGCAAGCATTGAAAACGTTCAATGCGTGTGTGCGCATACATAGTGTGTATTACATACACAATTTTAGCGTGAGCAACTGAAAGAGAGCCAGAGAGAAAGAGAGCTATGGCATTTGTTTTTGTGTTCGCGAGCAAGATCGCAAATGTCGTTGTTTTAATCCTGTGAACGAAGCAGTGATTTATATTGCGTTCTTTGTCATACATACAAAATAAAGGACTGCTTGAATTAACTCGATTTTACATATGAAACATTCGTGTTAATACTAAATTAAATGAGATGGCAGCGCGCACATTAGTGCGATAAATGAAAATATGCAATTTACCCTTTGGTGGTGTGGAAATATCGAAATAATTTAAATAATAATATTTATATTAACCTTTTAATATAAATATTTCTGAAACTTAAGGTGTGGGTCTGCGGCCGAGCAAAGCAAGGACGAAAAACGGAGCCTCTAGTGTACATATAAATGAACTTATAAAAAAGTAAAGTTGCTTGATTTGGTACTTACAACTTGAAATGAACATTGCAGTAGAGATTACCTTCGTGGCTCTGGTAATTGTCGAATCTAGAAGATACATCGAATATAATTTAGTTAAATAGAAAGAAAATACGTTTTCAATACATACTTAAGCTGTTTGGCGCAATCCTTGCATCGCATGCAAGTCTTGTGATAGATTCCCTTATCGCCTTTGAATTGAACTATAATCTCCTCCATTTTATAGACTGGCTTCCTGCATTGCCGACAGTTTGTCTGCTGTTCATTCTGAACGTTCTATTAAAGAAAAGCGTTAAATATATTTGATCATTATGTATTTAATAAATTTACGTGTCTAGCATGAGTTCGTAAAGAGGATTATTAATGAATTTTTAGATGTTTGGATTAATAAATGATTTGCTTACACTGAATATTTCTTGAGCTTTACTAGAATCACTTGAACGTACATGGATTAAGCTGCGCTTCTGAAGGGCGTCAAACTTATTAAAACTGCTCTTCTAAGAAATAAATATATATTAATAATATTATGAAATGTAATATGTATGATGGTTTATTAGGTTTATCAAGTTATCGGTTACAATATATGCCGCCTTACCACTGAAATATTCTGGCTGTCGTAATCGTGTTTCTTTGATTTTTTCGATTTTCCCTTCTTCTTTAAAATAATATTAGCGTCTTTCCTCATTACCGAAGAGTCATTAACAACGATTCCAGAATCTAATTTGCTATCTTTTTCTGCATTTTTCGGTTCCGATATTTTCGTTACAGTTTTCTCAGAGATTTTTTGAACTATTTTTTTTGATGTTTTTAAGGACTTGGAAACCAAGTGCTCTTCCTCGGCACTTATAACAGATTTTAGCTTAAAAATGTTAAATAAAATTCAATTTATTTAAAATTATTCGACAACTGAGTAAATATAAATATAGTAGCTTAAAATAATGATATTACTCACATTTTTAGATTCCATTTTGGCAGACTGATTCCAATTAGCCGAACAGTGTAATTTCCTACATGTACATATGTATATATTATTAAGCATCTAACAATTCTTAATTATTTTATAATCGGTTCTTATGGTTTTATTTGATTTTACTTCAAAATAAGAAATAAAATATTCTTTCTCGAATTTAACTATTTTTTAAAATAAATAAAACGATTATATACATTTTTATTTTGCTAAAACATTGTGTTGGCCCCTTTAATCGAAATGATCGTAAGGGATTATTTTTAAGAAATTGACATTTGCAATGCAAAATGCAAAATTGGTTTAAAATCCTTAAAAGATTTTAAACATTATAGTCTCCATATACATATATTTATTTCCGTAAATATAGTATATATATATAATATAATATACATATTTATAAATTTAATGATACTGGGATACTTTATGAGATAGATAGATAGATTATTAGGACCACAGGAGAGATTGTGTTTATTTATATATTATCTTCGATTACCAGAGACCTAAATGTGTAAATATGTGAAAAATATGTGCTAAACACTTATACTATGTGTGGATGTATTTATGTATGTACATATGTATGTGTTATTCGGGCACATCGTAAATTCGTAAATATGTAAGTGTGTTTGTGTATTTTGATTGTGGATACACACATGTAAATGACCAAATACACGTACCTCTCGAAATAGGTGCAGATGTGTCAGCATCTGCCCATCAAAATTCTATGCCTGCAATCTTGAAATGCTATTCTATTTTGGTATTCAACTAATTTTTCAATGTGCTGATTTTTACTTTGCATTTATCCAACTACATATATATGCTAAATGAAGACATTGCCTCTATTGTTTTTATTTGAAACTAAACGATTTTTAATGACTTATATAATTTAGAGGAATAGGAATAGGTTTATGTTATTACTGCATTACTGGATTCATCACTCACAACAGTATTTCAACACATTCTCTCTTCTCTTTACTTGAAACAATATATGATTGAACTTAATATGGAAGCGTATTATACAATTACAATGTTACTTATTGCACTACAATTAAAATTGAAAAGATCGTTACGTTGTAGTAGTAGATTAGTAGGTCGAAAATATAAGAAGTTAGCACATCAAAAGCATTTACCCTTTTTCAACTAAGATAATGAACAATTTTTATAATGTAAAACGAACAAACCGACTGTTCAGATCCAGACACGAGCACAAAATTAGATGACAAAGAAGAATCACTAAGCTTTAATAATTTGTGTACCAGCAAGAGCTTTTCAAGTTGTCTGTTTCGCTGAATAGAAAGTTTCAAGTTGTCTCTCTCATGCTCTTTTTTATCTCATCCTCGTCTTCTCTGAAAATAAAATGGAATTTTTGGGACGTTTTTGTTTAAAAACAACAAGTTCTCAATTTTAACACTTTATTCAAACGTTGAATTTTGCATTTATATCATTTAATATTTATGCATGTTTATATAAATATTCTCGTTATTGCCTACTTAAAAGCTAAAATTAATAAAACTGAGATAATACCCATGAAGGAACCAATTATACATACATTTGAAAAATAATTTAAATAATTACAATTAAATTAAATTATTTATGTTGAAATGCTTAAAATAGAGATGGAAATCGATCGATGGTGACAGTTGCATTTCACTTATATTTTTATTGGTAGTAGGGCAACTTATTTATTAATGGTAAACAATAGAAAACGGTAAGCCACTGTGAAGGGTTCGAAAAAGGAATGAGTGGTTTTAGGCATCACTTCTGTCATCTGTCGGATTTTGATGCATTTTCGAAAATCTTCCTTTAATCTATTTGGATGCTGTTTCTTTGTGTTGTACAGAACCCCGGAATACTATTTAAATTTACCAAAGGAAGGCATTTTTGAATATCATTCAAATAAATTTAAACCAACTCATGCATTATAATTGATTGAAAGTTCTATTAATAGGTAGGGCTAGTACAAGAGTATACAAATCTTCAGCATACCAAAGATTTTTTTCTGGATTTCATTATTGAAGAACCATAACCCTTGGATACTAACAGTATTTTCATATCTTATATTCAACTTCTGATAAATGAGTAATGTGAATAATGAAATATTTGACGGCTTTGGTGCGGTTTTGTGGTTCAAATTGGAATTTACTTCTTAAGGCATGGACAATTTTTACGAGTATGAATTGTTTGTGTAAGAGTAGACAAAGAAGTGATCCACCAAATAAATTCAAGTTGAAATGTAGGTTAAAAATACAGATCATTTCTTTTGTTTGTTAAAAGACTCTTAATGCAGTAAATAAAGATAGAAGAAATCATTGCAAAACTACTTGCGATTCGTTAGTTGAATTTTCAGTTATTTTTCAGCACATTAAACTAAATATCAAAGTCTCATTGACTACTCGTACGTTAATGATTAACTGCAAAAGCGTTTATGAATGCCATAAAATTCTTGTGTTTTTATTGGTTGTATTATTTAGCTTGTGTAATTTAGCCAGCTTGAGATCTTTGCATTAAAGTGGTTCATATACATATATGATATATATAATAATATATACCATAAGACCTGCAATAGTGTTAGACCGGCAATCGAACTTACATACATATGTTTGTAAGCCGGGATCGAAAACCATGGATGAGTTAAAGTCTATCACCTGTATGGCAGTGTGTTGTTAAGTGGTTGGCTAACAACATTCAACAATAACAACATTACCGCTCCTCAAACTTTTAGATGCATTTCAATAAACTTGCGCAGATTTAGCTAAATATTCTGGGATGGTGCTTTTAGACCAGTTTGTTGTGCTTGTGCGTGTGTGATCGGGTTGTTCATTTGTAAGTTTGTATTTGTTATTAATGGCCCACAAATATGTTTATCAGAAGTATTATACGCTTTATAGCAGTCCATATCCATATTCCCTTTTAATAAACCCTTTGAATCAATCAGATGAATACCAACAAGATTCGAGTCAGCCGCAGCGGTTAAAATAGGTGTGGTCGACGCGGCATATACGGAAATTGAATTTGGGGTAGTAACTGATTCCGCCGGTAAATGAGTTAAAGATTTTGTGACACCTCCCTTTAACGAGTTGATTGTGGAAGTATTGGGTAAGCCTGTAAATAAATACTGTACTTATAACAAATATATTATCTCTATTAATTGACTTACGTTCGGATCCGTTTGCAGCCGTAAATGGCATATATGACAATGACGATTGATATCGTGAAGTTGCGCCGCCGGTGTTGGTGATGTTTGTGGTTAAAGTATTGATCCCATTACGTTGTACAAGGGTTGTACTGCTCTCTAATGAACTTAATGGCGGAACAGAGCACTCTCTATCAGATGTGCTACAATTTACAGATGTCTTGCTTATGATGTTGGCTAGAAGATCAACAGAGACGGTGGACAAGCTAGTCGGTGAAGTCATTGAGCCCCCCGCTTGTAAGCTTGCCACCGCTAATTCCCACATGATTGACGCGACCACTACAATTGCTGTTCTCTCTCTCAGATCCTGTCGATGTTGTGGCGGTATCATTGACACCATTTGTATTAATACCTAAGAATGCAACGAGAACCAATTATAAAAATTTTAAATATAATTCTAACAAAATTTTTAATCTTATTTTATATTGTAATTACCTGTAACTGGCGATTGGTCGCCACTGATGCTGCTACCTCCAATACTAGTAGACCCACCTCCACTCCCATTGCCAGCGTTGCCGCTTATACTGCTTGGGGGCCTCGGCAATCGGCGCCGAAGCCATGGATGTTTCAAGGCCTCCGAGGGTGTTAAACGCTTTTCTGTATCCCATTCGAGGCAGCCACGTATAAAATTGAGAAACAAGGGATCCTTGCAGCCGTCTAATGCCTTTGAGAGGCTTTTTGAGCATGGTGGGCCACGCGGCTTTCCTCGGCGTGACTGGCCTCCGATTAAAACCACCATGCCATCCGACATTGTGCGGACGGTACAATAACGCGGATAGCCTTTGGGACTGAAAAATGTTTTAGCCCGCATTGAGTTGGCCAATAGAGCTTTGGATGGCACTCCAAGTACTTCGATGATGCAGGCCAATTGATCGCTTTCATTCTCGCCGGGAAACAAGGCATGACCCGACAGTAGTTCAGCGAGAATGCATCCCAGAGACCACATGTCAATGGCCCTGCCATATTCAGCGCCCAGAATAACCTCGGGGGCGCGGTAAAACCTTGACTGTATGTAAGTGTAGACACGCCGACTTTCAAAGCAAGAGGATCCAAAGTCAATAACCTGCATGACATAAAATGACAACGATAAATATAATTTATAATTTATAAAACTTCATAACTCTTGTTGGATAATCATTACCTTTATGCCTGATCTACCTTGCTGTTTTAATAACACATTTTCCGGCTTCATATCACAATGAATAATCCCATTTTTATAAAGCGCGTCTAAGCATTGAAGCAGCGAATGAGCAAATTTACGCACCAGTTGTAAGCTAAAGCCCTTGAAGGCATTCTTCTTGATCAGCTCATATAAATTGATGCTCAAGAGCTCAAAAGTGATGCACGTGTGATTCCGAAAGGTGAAATAATCATACATATGTATGATGTTCATGGTATTGTATTTGTCTTCTCGTCTTAAATGATGCAATATCCGAATTTCCTCCTGTGCCTGCCGATGAAAACGTTTCTCATTTCGCACAATTTTGAGAGCAACATGCTCATGCGTCTTATGATCATATGCTTTTATCACTTGACCAAAACTGCCTTTACCAATTATTTTAAGCATTTCATAGCGATAGGCAACGTGATCATGTGGTATGTGAATATATGCACCCTGTTCATTATCATAGTCCGAGTTGTTGGGTCCATAAATCCCAGGACGTTTCTTTGCATTGGCACCAATAAAGTAAATTTGCGGATATGCCAAAATCTCACTGCGCTCATATGGCGTCAATTTATGCATATAAAGTATCATGACTTGTTGGGGAGATACAACCAATGCCTTTGGCTTATCTTGTAGTGCACTTTTCTGTTGACCAGACATGATAATTTGTTCATGAAATGAGTATTGGTCGCTTGTTATTACCGATTTCTGATTATGATGCTGCTGATGCAAATGCTGATGTTGCGTTACCAATGCGAGGGACAGTGACTCAACCGGAGCAACATTTAACGATGGATCCTTTAAAGGCGGACATGGCGACTGGTCTAATTTTTGTGACAGGTGTGATAGTGGTTGAGTTGGAAAGTGAGCTTTCTGCAAATTGAAATCGTTAGTTATTGTGTTAAGACTAATGAATTATTTATAAATAAGTTATTGTAAATGCATACCTTGGACTGAACTAGAAATACCGCATCCATCTATGGTTGAATCCGTGTAGTTAGAGATTCCATGCATTGCTGGTGGTGGTTTTGTCAGTTTTCGATCGTGAAACAGAGATGTCGTTCCATAATTACTACCAAAATATGGAATCGCTGAGCATGTGTGCTGGGTTGGATTATTTGCATTTTCAGCACCAGTTCCGCATCCTCTATCGGTTGATACTTGTGCTTGTCCTGATGCTTGAGGCATTGCCATTGTGAGTAGGGCAGGTGATGCTTCAGCTTTATTGATTTTCATTTCGATCGGAACCGACTCCAGGTCTCCGAGTCCGGTGTACTTACTTGCATCTCCTATTGCACCCGTGCCTCCGGATGATAACTGCACATGACTTGGGTTCTGCTGTGTACCAACCATTTCGCCAAATTTATTGTTGTTTAGTTGAAAGTCTGGTTGGAAATCTTTGCAAGTCTTGTTGTTATTATTGTTAGTACTGTTAAGACTGGAAGTGAACAACTTGTGATGTGATGATGTCGTTGGGAAGAGACTGCTTCTGTTAATGTTACTCTGGAGTTTTCGAGGAGTTGAAGTCGCAGCTGCTGCAGTTTCAGTTTCGATATTACTCAACTTTAGTTCTGCATTGTATTGGACATACGGTATGATTTGGCTATCTCCAGCGGTATGATAATTTACTGGCGTTTTTGCGTGTATCATGGATGAAGAGGATGTGGACGATAGATTCAGGCCTTGATTCTCCTTTAATTGTGGCGAAGAATATGACAATGACATCACTGAATGAACTAAGCTTGTCGATTCTAATTCCGAATTTGGACCTTGTTCCTTTTGATTCTTTGATTTTGGGTTGCTTTCAAGTTCGATGAGACAGTTTGCAGATAGAAATTTTCGTATGTCTTCCAATATCTCAACTGTAGTACCATAACGATCAAGATCACTGAGCGTATTCGATGTCTTGTCAATAAAGGATAATCGACTTTGGTGCTCTAATCTAACGCGAGATATCCTTGGCTGGTACTCAAAGTGAGTGAGGCTATCGTAATCGTTTTTAACATCTGCATCTAGACTAGAACTATCACTTTGTACTTCGTCACTTATATCGGATTCAAACTCATGATCAATTTCACTTTCAGATTCTATATATTCAGTTAAAAACCACTTTGGTCTTTTGTTGACCACACCGAACCTTCCATCCCCATATATCAATCCTTGCGCTTCCCTGATTTCTAGCAATCTTTGCCTGCTGAAAGTATCAATTAGCAGCGATGAAGCTGTTAGGCAAAACAAATTATTGGACAATCTAATTTCTGGCCAAATGCAGTTTTTAATTGATCTTATTTTTGTATTAATCTTGCTGTCTAAGGGTCGCCCGCAATTTTTCAAAGGCGAGTCCGAACGTCTTCTATTTTCATAGTACTGTATATTAGTAAGGTAGTATTGATTAAATACTTTTGAATGGCTAGAATTTTTTAAATTTCCCAACTTGAATGTGGTTTTGTTGTCCACACGTGTGCTTAAGTTGAGTCTAGTTAAATTTCGATTAATTTGTGAAGTTTCGTTGTCAATTTTTGCAAATTGAGTATAGTTCTTCGAACCAGAGGAATTTTTATACCTTGGCTTTCGATTCAATTGATGGTTGTAACGAAACAATCCGTATGTCGATGGGATTAAGATGCTTTGGTATCCCAAAAACAATTCCTGCTCTTTATTGTGTGCGTACAGTGTCGCATTTGTAAGATCAAATTGCGAATACGAATTTATTGACGACTTGTCCTTACTGGTTTCTCCCTGGTGTTGAGTGCTTAGTGTTTGCCGACGACCACAAAGGCCACTCACAACCGCATTTGTAACCGAATAACGTTCCAACCTTTGAAATGTTTGGAGGGATTTGTTTTCCTCGACGCTCTTACTCCTCTTTGCATTTAATTTGTTTGTGTATTCACTTTGCGTCCACATCCAACATTAGTGTAATTTTTCTAACATGCTATTATTGTTAGTATTGCATAGCAGTGCAAATTCAATTTTATATTTCCATAAATCTTTGCAAAGCAATGCAAATCAAATAATACATTTAATTAAATATGCTTGTATTTGTATTCGGCACAATCAATTCATACTACTTCTATGTATGAAGTGATATAGGGTCTTTATATCGATATATCGACATAATAATATCGATAATCAGCATACGACAAGTAGATTGCTGGGCTATGATATACACATACAAACACACACAAGCATCTAACATATATGCATACATATTTTCGCATGTGCAATAATAATAAATGTATGCAATACTACTTTATGTGGTCAACAGTTACGAATATTATAGCATACACAAATAACTTAAAGCGTATCGTTCATTGCAGCTAAGTAGGCTGCTCATTTAAAATTTAATACAATTCAACTGCAACACTTTTAGAACTTTTTTTGACTTAACAGTGTGCCCGTGGTAGGCGGGACTGTTGCCAACTCCTTAAAGGAATAAATATCTGTTTATGGCTAGAAAGCATCTGAAAAATAGCTATAATTGTAGTAGTGTAGCCAACTTGTTTAAATAGGCAGGTATCAACAAAAATGGGCTGGCAAGCTTGGATGTCGAATTTAAGCACATTTTCTATTTTGTGATCAATTTCAATTAAAAAATTTTGTTTAAAATCTGATGAAATTTTCTAAAATATATTTTTAAATTTTTTAATAATTAAATTTGTTAATTTTATAATTAACTTTGTTACACAACTTCTTTCGCTGAAACCTAACAAACTTTCAGCATTCATAAAAAAAGTTCACCTTTATCTTATATGATTTAGAAATAAAAACTAGTCGGAAAGTTAAAGGCGAGACTCCAAATACGGAATACCCGTTACATACTTAAAGGATTTTGGTGCCGTTCTGCTTAACAGATCCTAACGTGAGTATGCCAGAAAATAGAGCTTGCTATAAAATAGCAGTAGTCGTCTGTCACACATTTAGGGACCCTTGCCAGCCTATCTTTTGAAGCTTGTCGATATGCGTGTATAACTGACATAAAAGTAATCTTTTCTCTTTAATAATATTGAAAATATAATAGCAGAGCACTGTAGATTGTTTTATTTACGTTGACATTAACAAGTGTGTCTCAAATTAATAACCAAATTTATTTGGAAGACTATAAATAGGACACGTGTTTTGATTGTCAGCACTACGGGAAATTTTTGCCGTGGACGCAATGTCAAGGCATTTGCTCGAACACTTGTATGAAATGAGTTCCTTATAGGTTATTTGCTTAGTGTTGTCAGCCAGCCATCGATAGGTATCGGCTATTGTTAGCGCCACCTATTGGCTATTTGTTTTAAACTATTTTGTTTTTTTTTCACATGTTTTCTAACCACAAACAGATTTTTTCAACTGAAAAGTTACCAGCACGGTAACACACAGATCGAAAATATCGATAACGATGGCAATTTTTTAAAACGACATCGGAACACTGCTCACAACAAAAAAAACGTAAGACACGTCAAAATTACAAAATTTCGAATAAGTTAATCTTTTGATAATAATTTTAAATTCAAAATTAGATAAAATAAAGTTAACATTTCAATGAAGGTTTAGCTTACCCAAATTACATATATAAATTAAAAAAAAAACGTTGAAGAAGTAAAACAAAATTCTAACAAATATTTTGTAGTTTTACAGTATTAGCTGAAAGATTAATAACAATTAAATACATATTTTGTACTTTCCATTTTTTCAGATAATAAAATCAAACCAGGTCGGAACTTTGCACACTGTGGCAACCTTTGGACATTTAGTGCACTTCAACGATTCGATTACCACTGTGTTTGGTAAAAATGTATACTTAATCGGAATTATGAGCATAATAAAATATAACGTAAATGTTTTTTAAACTGACAAAGTCATGTTTCTTGAATAATCGTATTGATAATGGAAAAAACTTAATCCCTCGAAGCAACCAATAAAAATCTATAACTTAGGGCTTTAAATAAGAGGAAAATTCAAATGAATTAAAGGATTTGGTAGAAATCTATGCTTATTTTCCTAAAGTGTAAGTATGTAACTTCTATATTACTAATATCGACTGAAAATACTATAATTATGTAAAAAATGTGTTGAATTAGCATTTAGTAAAAGTGTAACAAACATGTCGATAATGCATATGTATGTATATGTACATATAATTGAGGTGGGAGTGCTTTCTTCCCACCCACTTGGATGTTTCTTTGTGTGAGTAACAGTATCAGTATTAACCGAAATTAAAGATGCCGTGTTCATGACAAATATGCAACTCGTTATCCGTTATTCGCATCCGATATAAGTTGGCATATTAAAATTCCCAGAACGTCAGTGTGTTTTCAGATAAGAGAGTTAACTTTACTTGGCTTGCATACGTTTTCCACCCTTATTGGTAACACATGGTAGAAACTAGTTCAAGGTGGGTTGGGGTTACCCTTGTTCTTATATTTCAGTTGGGCTACAAATTTTGTAGCTCTAAATATAAACATACGTACAGTTAGTTACGAAAGTGTTTTGAGAAAACTATCCAAAACTTTATTTTACTTACATTAATTCATTCATAAAATTCTTAGTTATACTTCTTAGATAAGAAAAAAAAACAACATTCATTGAACCTAACTATTTTCTAAAATAAGAAACATATTTTAATTTTTCTTTTATCAAAACATTTTTTTGAATTACTGTATATACACATACAAGTAAATGTTTTAACAAATTATAAATTTCCCATCAAACAAATAAGTCGTATCTTGAGATTTAAATGTACTTTATCATTTTATAGATTATTTTGGTTGTCCGGTTATCATAAAACAATTAGCAAGATACTTCCGCTTTAACTATTATATATTTTAATAATAATACCAATAACAAATATTTTTATTACTTGATTGCTTTGACCATTAAAACTGCTAATACGGCCTTTGTGCTTAACTGATCCTTATGCGACCCTTGTACTTAAGTTTTAAGTAACCGGTACAAAAATATACGTTAATGTCTTTTAATGGCTGATGAGACTGATTAAGTTAGTCGTTGATATTGATATTGATTTTATTAATGCCGGTTGTCGGCGATGAATAAAAGGTCGCAATACTCTTTTTAGATGCATCTTAAGCATTTAGTATATGGTGTGACTATGAATGAACGTGTATTTGTAATGAACGTGTAAATTTGTATATATGAACACATATGATCATGAATTTATTTGCAATCCACCACGCTTTCTTCTAGGGCTTGTGAAAAACCTTTATTGAAGTTCGTTTTACGATGATAGACCCAAGCTCTAGCGAAGAGGAGGGTGAAGATGACACCGTTGTTAGTTTACCAAGCAAAGGGCGCATTTCGTCTGTTCCACAGAAATCTGTGGCGCAGACAGCCGGAACATCTACTTCGAGCATTGGGGCCATACCCATTCTCACGACTGCCCCGAATGCCCAGAATGGCGATTTGACTGGAAATCATAGACCATCGACATCTGTTACTGGAAATGGTATCGGAGCAATTGGCTCATCGAAAAATGATCAACCTCAATCTCAATTCAGCACTGAAGGAGGTAATCTTGAAGTACCCAACAACGGAATTCCAAGGTTCGTTTTGATATAATAGTATAAGTCAATTTCAAAGAATTCCTTACCAATGATGTTAATGTACAATTTAGTTAACTTCTTTACTAAACGCAGTTCTGGAATTATGTTTTGAGTGTTATATGCAGTAGCTTTTTACCTTTCTATATACAATACCAAAGTTAGTCTCTCCTGAGCAAAATAAGAAATTCAAAAAATTAAGATATAAGATATTCATTGGAATGAACAAATTTATTTCTGAAGGCGTATCTCGATTATTAGCTTGACAATTGACAATTGACAATTTTGAAATAAGAACGGAAAGAACGAGTCACTACGTGTTAAGATCTGTTTAATTGTAAAAACTCGTTTGTCATATTAAAATGTCTGCTTTATTACTGATTGGTATTTGTTGATATTTGATCTTTTTTGGATCATAGCTGAAAGTAAATATTGCAAGGGAATGATAAGCGTATTAAATGTTGTCAACAGAGTAATTATTGTTATTTGCAAAACTAAAATCATTTTCAATATTTTTTCTTTCGGGTTTCTTCGTTCATCCAAATTCTTCACACATGCACATGTATAAACAATTACAAATCAAAATCAAAATAAAAAATTGGCACACCGTATACAATACCAATACAAAAAAAAAAAATTAAACATTAAACATTAAATTGCATCAACAACGCGCTCATGCATCTGTTCAATATCAATAATAAATAAATAATAAATATATATTTATATATGCATATATATATTTATAAACATCACCATTTATGATATGCATTTATATATGAAAAATCAAATGATTATTATTGAGTGCTTCAAAACATTCACATCGACCATCTCATCAACATTGGAAATTATACATCTATTCGATAATAATGGGTATACTATATGCTCGTGGTCGTGGTCGTATTTGGTGGTTGATCGGTATAATTAAATTGGGGCGTATAGAGCGAGTGCAATCCATAAGAAGCTGGCCAGTAATAGAATAATATTACAGCAATTGGGCCCGACAGTCCATCAATCACAGAAAAATCGGTCAGATTATTATGAATATAAACACCACCAAATATCATCCTCGCAACCACATTTCAACGGTCACAAAGTTACTGATGTGTCATCGCACTCGCACCTGTTATGCGCTAACAGGTTGCCGTTAGAGGCCCGATTTCAGAAGGTAACCCAAAGTACTAATCAAACGTTGGTATCATCATCTAGTGGCATTTCGCAAGAAACATTGAATCAAAGTGTCGGATCATCGAGAGCTAACTCGCTGCCTCGTCCACTTTCACCATCGTCGTCGATGGCCAGTGAAAAACACGATGCCGGTGATCCGCATGTAAGTAGGGCAATATAGAATTTTATACATAATACAAATAAAAATACAAATTTGAAATAGGAGAAACACGAGCGCGAGGAAGAGGAGCGGAAACGACGCATTCAATTATATGTCTTTATATCGCGTTGTATATCGTATCCATTTAACGCTAAACAACCTACGGATATGACAAAGCGACAACCGAAGATCACAAAACAGCAGTTAGAGATAATCACACAACGATTTCAGGTAGGTTTCTAGAGTTTAAACTAACAGATTATTAATTATAAAACTTATGAGTGTTAATTGGAATCGATAATGATGCGATATTTTGTACTAACTTACTGATTTCTGTTTACTGTATACTGTTCTTTGGAAAGGCCTTTATGAAAGGAGAGACACAAATAATGGCCGATGAGGCATTTCAAAATGCAGTACAAAGTTACCATGACGTATTTTTGAAATCAGAGCGAGTTTTGAAAATGGTTCAGTCTGGAGCATGCTCACAGCATGATTTTCGCGAAGTTTTTCGAAATAACATTGAGAAACGTGTAAGGTGAGTGTTTTGAATTAGTCATTAATACACATAAGCACAAAAGAAAATTGCGTGATAATTACTCGATAATTAGATCTTTACCGGAGATTGATGGTCTAAGTAAGGAAACTGTGTTGACGTCATGGATGGCAAAATTCGACATTATTCTCAAGGGCAGCGGCGAAGAAGATACGAAGCGTCCATCGCGAATGCAGCAGTCACTGAATAGTGAGCTTATCCTCTCCAAGGAACAACTCTATGATATGTTTCAACAGATTTTATCTGTAAAAAAGTTTGAGCATCAAATCTTATTTAACGCATTAATGGTAAGATCATTAAACTTAATTAAAGTGGATCAGAAATTCTATATATGCTCTAAACTATATTGTCTATCTGTCTATCGTTCCCGTTTTAGCTTGATTCGGCGGATGAGCAAGCAGCGGCCATCAGACGTGAATTAGATGGTCGCATGCAGCGGGTTGGAGAAATGGAAAAAAACCGAAAGCTTATGCCAAAATTTGTGCTCAAGGAAATGGAGTCGCTTTACATAGAGGAACTTAAATCGTCCATCAATCTTTTGATGGCAAATCTCGAATCACTTCCAGTATCCAAAGGCAATATGGACAGCAAATATGGGCTTCAAAAATTAAAGCGTTATAACCACAGGTAATGACCACAGTGCAATCATTAGTCGTTACACATTTCTTATTGTAAGATTTATAACTGATTCTTGTCTTCTACTTCTTCTTCTTTGAAAATACATTGCAGCACTCCATCTTTTTTGTAAGTTTGCTGATCAAAATATATTTGGATTAACTATATAAATAGTTATAATGAAATCTTGACAACTTCTCTTTTTGAAAATAAGAAAAATGATTCTACGCTCGCATGGATCTCTTTCGAAGCTCGAGGGTGACTCTGAAGATGGCACCACACAACTGACTAAATTAGATGTTGTACTTACATTTCAATTAGAAGTTATTGTTATGGAAGTAAAAGGTCTCAAGTCTCTGGCCCCAAATCGAATTGTGTATTGTACGATGGAGGTTGAGAATGGTGAAAAACTGCAAACGGATCAAGCCGAGGCCTCAAAGCCTATGTAAGAGTACCGACTTCTTTGACTTCTTTCTATCTCTCAAAATATATCTCTCAAAAATATTCTGTCTGTGAATAAAATTCACATTAAGGTGGGATACACAAGGTGATTTTACAACGACTCACCCTTTGCCAGTGGTTAAAGTAAAGTTGTATACGGAAAACCCTGGAATGCTGGCGCTCGAGGACAAGGAGTTAGGGAAAGTAACTATAAGACCTTCTCCATTATCATCTAAGGTGCGGAACAACAACATTATTACGCTTACAAGTTTAAAAAGTTAACAAAAAGGAATCCAATTAATATATATATATTTTTATAATATTTGGTCTATAGTCACCTGAATGGCACCGTATGATCGTCTCCAAAAACTTACAGGATCAGGATGTGCGGATCAAGATAGCATGCAGACTTGACAAGCCTTTGAATATGAAGCATTGTGGGTATGTTGACGAAATCCCAGTATTAATATACCAAAATCATACCGAATTATTATTAAAATATAAATAAAAAATGTTTTATTTAGAAATCTCTACGCAATTGGAAAATCTGTATGGAAAAAGTGGAAGCGACGTTATTTTGTTTTAGTTCAAGTGTCCCAATACACATTTGCAATGTGCAGTTATAAGGAAAAGAAGTCCGAGCCATCCGAGATGATGCAATTGGATGGATACACTGTGGACTATATTGAAGCTGCTAGTGGTATGTGAACGGTCAAAATGTAATTAAAACATACATATAAATATTATATATTTGTTTGCTCTATTACACTTTTGTCTCATAGCTAATCTTATGTTTGGCATCGATTTAAACGGCGGTCGATTTTTTTTTAATGCCGTACGCGAAGGCGATAGCATCGCATTTGCCTGCGATGACGAAAATGAGTGCAGTCTATGGGTAATGGCAATGTACAGAGCCACAGGTCAATCACATAAGCCCACGCCACCCATCACACAGGACAAGAACTCGGCCATGTCCAAAATTCAAGGGGGTAAGCTTCGAATATGCTTTATAAATTGAACATTCGAACAATAGTTCAATAGTATCCATAAATATTGTTCTAAATTGTCTTATTAATGCATACATATGGTATATATATTTAATTTAGATGCAGATAAAGCACGCAAGCATGGCATGGAAGATTATATAAGCGCGGATCCGTGTACATTTGACCATGCCAATTTATTTAAGACCTTACAAAACTTAACACTTGAATATAGATTAAATGATCCTTACGCGTCTCTGGTAAGTGTGCTGAGTGGCTTTGATGCGTTAGATGAAGGTATTAGTGAAACTTGTATATTTATTTGCCGTATTAACAGGGATGGTTTAGTCCAGGACAAGTATTTGTTTTGGACGAATATTGCGCACGATACGGTGTGCGAGGATGCTATAGACATTTATGTTATCTTTCCGACCTTTTGGACCGTGCTGAAAAACATCATATGATTGACCCCACTTTGATTCATTATTCGTTTGCGTTCTGCGCGAGTCACGTACATGGAAATAGGTACAGTGATGTTTGTTATTGCCAAAACATCAGCAAAGCAACCTTAACCCGTTTTCCTTTCGCTCTAGACCTGATGGAGTTGGCAGCATTACGCACGAGGAAAAGGAAAAGTTTTCTGAAATAAAAGAACGTCTGCGTCAACTTCTAGAGTTTCAAATAACAAATTTTAGATATTGCTTTCCATTTGGTCGACCAGAAGGTGCTCTCAAAGCAACACTTTCATTGCTAGAAAGGGTACTTATGAAAGACATTGTGACTCCAGTGCCACCGGAGGAGGTGCGTCAAATGATAAAAAAGAGCCTGGAAACCGCAGCGCTTGTTAACTACACACGACTCTCGTCGGAAGCTAAAATTGAAGGTGCCCAACGATTGTTTTACATGTTCATATTGATACATACATATATACATTAATATACACAAATATTGTAAACCAGCTTGTACATTATAATTATTACCATATTCACCCATATTCCTTACAGAGGATCTTCGTGGGGAAATGATAGTGCCTCCCCCAAGAAATTGGAGGATCTTATTCACCTGGCCGAGCTTTGCGTCGATTTACTTCAGCAAAATGAGGAACACTATGGCGAGGTTAGTCATTGAGGCCATTAATTACCGCTGTTAAATACTTTCTTTTAACTCCTTACTGAAAATGCCCACACTAAAAAAATAAAAATAAAAATATAAAAAAAAAAATATATATATTTATAAATAAAATTAACAGAAAAATACAGGAAGATAAAACGATTTTGAATGTCTGATGTGTGTCTGTCTGTTTATCCGTTTTAAATTAACGTGCCGACGATTACACAAATAATCCATTAAATGGAAATTTTTTAAACATACAACATTATTGACACACTTTTGACTTTTAATTTAGTTTAGACACTTCTGTTTGTATTCGACTGCAAATGCGCGATAGAATTTTTAAAGATAGGATATAGATTATTAAGTGGTCGGCATTTTCTTCATTTGTTTCTTTAATATACGTATTAATTTAATATATACATGTTGTGATAACTGTTTTATGTGTACTTAGTTATTATTTAACTGTACCTTCTTAGCCAAATACTTATATGGAATGCTGTAGTAAATTCTGTGATATCAATTATTAATTTAATAATGTTTACTCGGATGTCGCAGCACTTTTGCATTTTGAAGAACCTTGCAATAATTACAACATTAGTTAATGTTAAATTACAAACTAACAAATAACATAACCAACTTTTTTATTATTTTAATACTTCATAAAGTGCACCAAAACACCAACTGTTGACTTGATACTGAACTCGTATGTATGGTGTAATCACATTGTTCTCCTCTATTCTCATTCCACTCGACAGCAACCAATAAGTATTGCACATTTTATAAACTGTTTAGACCCAACGATTTATTTAAGCTGCAAGTGGTATATCACCAAACGTCCAAACTTGTGCGTTATTTTAAATTTAACGATTAAACTATTTTATTAGATAAAACAGCTTTTAACTATTTTATTTGATAAAAACATGGACAATTATTACCAACTGATCATGGAGAATTGAACTTTGATTGCAATATAGAAAAACCCAACATATAGTTTTGCACTAACAAAAATCATAGTACTTCAAATCATAAAATTCAAATATTTTTTTTTTTAATTATCTGTGTATATTCTTTCAATATTTTTTTAATATTCGCTTACTTACGAAAAATCTTTACAAATTAATTTAAATTGCAACGATTTATGTTGAAATTTTGCTGTTTCACGATAATTGATAATTGAAAACATTTCTGATCTACTTACTTAGGTAATTGAAGATATAACATATACATTTGTACATTCCTAATATGTGAATGTAATTCGTATGTATCTAGTACATTTGTATTTGTATATACTCGATTTATATATATAGCTGCGCAGACATGATAAAAAGGATAAGGTTAAGACATTAAAGGAAGGCGGGGAAGGCGGCACACGAGACGATACTGATATCACTTCTGCCTCGGCCTCAGCCTCGGCCTCGGCTTCTGGTCAGGGATCCGCAAGCTTGGACCAAGTTACGTCAATGTCAAAAGGCCAATTGGATGCTGGCACAATCGCTGCTAGTGTCGGACCGCCCCCATTCCGATACTGTATGCCCACACATGCGGTGTACACACCGCCAGTACCAACGGCATGTACTCTCCTCTTAATACTCTACTACTCTACAAATCAGTTACAGTTACAGTTACAGTTACTCTATTATATGATCTTAGAAAGATAGAGATACATATTTAGAGCTATCGTTAAAATACAATTGCTAACATACATAAACAAATCCTTACATACATTACATACTCAGTTGACATGCATAAAAATGGATATATGCATATATATACATACATATATATTCATAACATCGCACATCCATCAAATATAACTGACACAACCCCTAACAAAGATTCAACATTCTAAACAATTTCCCACATAACCAGTTCGATGGATAGCTTGATAATATAATAAACATAAACCCATAATAAGTAATTTTGATAAGAATAAAATGCTATTGTTTGAGTTATACCATTAATACGATGCATAGGATGAGAAAGGTATTAGTACATAAATATTAAATATTAATATATAAAATCGTGTTTCGCGATTTATTTATTCCGATTTAGCAATTACTTATCTGATTATAAACGGTTATTTCAATGGTGATGTGATCAATTTGTAGTATGTCAAATCAAATGCATGTAAAAGTGCTAGGCAACCAGGCTTTGAGCATGCCTCTGAAGTGTAAATGTGTTTGGCTTATAAAACCTACCATCTCGTATTCTTCGCATATACCAGTACAAATTTATTTCAGTAATGTTGTCTTATTAATAAATGGTAGGTTAATGTTAAGAACTAATTACTAATAACTAACTAAGAAATTACTCGTATTATCTGTCTCTAAATCTTTCTATGTCTATGCCTCCTCTTCCATTTCCAATTCTCTGAATATGAATTTGATGTATAGTATATAAATAAACTCGAACTCGAATAAGATGCTCAAATTCAATTTCGTATCAAATAGTGGTGTCTCCCCTAATAAATGCATGTGTGTCGTAGGATCTTATGTGTTTCCTTTAAGATGATGGTGATGATTGTTTCACTCAATTTTTTTACAAGACTTATACTGACAAAAAAATGATGAACAACAAATGTACGAAAAATATATATGTATTTATTCTTCTAATCGAGCATTTTTATATTCATGTATTGTTTGTATATAAATATTCATATGTGCATCTCACATGCACGTCATTTCGTATCATATCATACAAAAAAGTATCAAAGCTTGAATCGATAGTATCGAACTTATAGTAACTTATGCTATAATATATAGTTATAAAAAATGGTTTTGTTTTTGTTTTTTCCTTTAGGCATTCGCTTGGTTCAGCGATCTTCTGGTGGAGCATGCTGAGATATTTTGGTCTCTTTTCGCAGTTGACATGGATCGTGTATTGTCCGAGCAGGCACCAGATACCTGGGACTCTTTTCCGTTATTCCAAATTCTAAACGATTATTTACGATCTGATGGTAAGCTCGAACGGAAACCGACATATCACTCTATTATTATTTATATATTTAATTTAATGTGTAATCAAATGTTTAGATAACTTGCGAAATGGGCGGTTTCACCAGCATTTGCGTGATACTTTTGCACCTTTGGTGGTACGGTATGTGGATCTTATGGAATCTTCAATAGCACAATCGATTCACAAAGGATTTGAAAAAGAGCGCTGGGAAAGCAAAGGGTAAGCGCCAACTATGTCAGGTCATCCTTCCAACTCAAATTCAATACCTTTTCAAATCCCATCAACGGCCTCATACAATACCAAAAACAATAACAATATCAGCGTATTCAGATACGCAATTACATTCGGCAAGTTGATTCAGACCTTTTTATTTTTAAGTCATGTTTTAAGTCAAGAATTTTGAATAACATCTCATATGCAATAATTGTACATACTTATTTACCTACAATTTAAACATATTCCAAATTGTTATAAGTCAAATGTTATAATTATAGGTTGGGGAAAAATAAAATCTATATTTGTTGTAGAGAGATAGATTGCGTTGAAAATGGAGGCCAATAAACATCAAATAATTTCGTACGTTTAATAACCAACCGGAATAAAGTATTCAAAATCTGTACTTGTATGTAGGTACATAAGTATGTCCACACGCTAGTTGATTTACCCAGTAGAAGAGCTCTTATACTGCTCTGCTCGCTCTTATACCAACTCTCTCCTTCGATCGCTCCCGTTCTCGTTCTCGCTCTCGTTGTCGACTCATTTCATGTTCAGTAAATTGAAAATGTCGTTCATATTTCCATCTATTTACGTATTTCTGTGAAACTTTAGGATTAACGCCGCATTGAACCCAGCCGCATTAAACAATGCAGCCCAGGCCCTAAACACGGCAGCTCTCAACCCGGCGGCACTGCTCAGCGGCAAGAAAGATCAGGTCAATTTCTATGTGCCGAAACTACCAAGGGGCACAGATGCAGCTGCTGCCGGTGATGAAATGAGGTTTTTAACTGATCTGACCTTACAATCTGCACCTTACAATCATTTTTAATGCTCTGATATACTGATATATAAATATTCTCTTTGCATTTTGTGTTCTGCCAATTGCATCATGCATATCCAAAGAATTGATTGATTGATTGATTTTATATAGCGAATTTAGACAGCATAGCTCATATAGTACTTATGCATATCACAAATGTTTAATTAATGTCCATTTTAGATGTATGCTATTACGATTAGAAATTTAATACTTAATTATACATACTTACAAATCACCCATCATACCGTTAATTACCACAGCCACAATCAAATTATCTTAAGTTTAAATTTAAACGATAATAATATTATTGATAGTCTACAAGCAATTAGTAAAGTTAAAGCTTACGTTATTAATTATCTGACTTGTCTAAATGAGAATATCAGCTAGCTTTACGCTATATTTAAGTGTGCGCTTTCTACCACTTTGTTTCAAGTTGTCAATATGGAAAAATAGTTTTAATCAGTTTTAGCAATTGTTGTAGAATATGCATCCTTTCAAAGTTTACCTAGTTTCTTTGCTTGCTAAAAGATATTCGCCAATATGTTTTGACTGCTATTAATAAATTAGCTGCATTTTATTTTAAAAATATAATTGACATCACAACACATTATATATATATATATATATATATATATATATAATAATCGTATATATATTAGGTGATTGATTAACAATTGATCGGTATACAATATATTGCGCAAAAATCAAATGAAGGGGAATCTGTTCTCAGAATTTTTTATGCCTGTCAAAGAAGTCAATTCTCATGTCTTTCATAAATTTTAAATCCGAACAAATAAAGGACTTGAGAACAATAATTTATAACCTTTTCATGTAGGCCTTTCAATATTAATGATATTAAACTTTTACTTTAAAGAAATTCGCTTAAAAGGGATTATCTTCTGAAGATATTTGTTGAAAGTCCGATGGTTGTCAAAGAAGCAAAAATTTACATTTTGATAGTGACTATATTTTGATTGAGTAAAAACTAACTAGTTTGAACAACAACATTTATTGCTCACTGATCTGAATTACATTTTGTTTTATAAAGTTTGTTTTATAGAAATATTTATCAATATTAAAAGAATCCATTTATTTTGTATGAATGTATATAATATATATATAATTAATAGATAGAAAAGTTGCAAGAGTTGCAGTTATTACAACAAAAGTTTATCAAAGTTTATTAAATTATACGCTATTGATATATTTACTGAAATATAAAATCTGAAATTTCTACTCCGTTTCATTCTTTATTTTGTGCTCCTCTTTTTCTCGTACTTACTTTACATTCAGAAATGGTTGTGCCACTTCAGAAGATTTATTCTGGAAACTAGACGCGTTGCAATCATTTATCAGAGATCTGCACTGGCCAGACGCAGAGTTTCGTCAGCATTTGGAACAACGACTAAAAATGATGGCTGTTGATATGATTGAACAGTGCATACAGCGAACGGACGCATCGTTTCAGTCTTGGCTTAAGAAAAATGTTGCCTTTATTTCGACTGACTATATAATACCGTCAGAGATGTGCGCTATGGTAAATGTGATATTAGATGCTAAAAATCAAAGCTTTAAATTAACGACCATCGATGGTATCGATCTTGTAAGTATTTAATTCATTTCAGTCGCACAAACAGATCATTAGTATTAATATTAAAATAAATTATTTGCATTTTTTTAGTACAAATTTCATGCGAAAATCGATGATCAAATCGACAAAGCGAATGTAGCGATGACACAAGGCCTCAGTGGCAAGCTTATGTCAGTGCTAGAGTCGACTTTGTCGAAATTGGCGCGTTATGATGAGGGTAGTCTAATTGGCTCAATCCTCAGCTTTACGAACGTGTCGAGCTCAGGGAAGGATCTCGGTCAGGGCTATGTAAATTTCTTTCGCAACAATATGGATCAAATACGTGGCAAAATTGGTGATGATCTATGGACTCTTAACTTCTTCGAGCAGTGGTACTCTCAGCAGATAAATATGTTGTCAAATTGGCTATCGGACCGAATGGACCACTCCTTACACTATGCACAGGTCACGTCCATCTCGCACATAATGAAGGCAAGACGAAAACCAACAATACAATACAATACAATACTCGTATTAGTAACACATTAATACATATGCATTTATTGTGCTTTAGAAAATCTATTCGGACTTCGAGCTGCAAGGTGTTCTTGAGGACAAGTTAAATTCAAAAAGCATATCAAACAGTTGCGCAGCGAATGACGGCCGAGGAGGCAACCTGTGCACTAACAATGCCCGATGTGGCCGAGGGAGATGAGTAAGCTATTTATTGGGATTCCTTGAAATCATGTTGAAAATGTGTTAATCAAATACTTTATAATTATCTAGAAACGGTGACGATATCCATAATGGCGACTCGGATGATGCTGGTGATGAATCCGGCGCCCATGCATCGCGGAGCCTGCCAAAGCCAAAAATAGCAGCCCAAGCTGCTCAAGCAGCGGCTGTCACCAACGTTGTCGCTGGTCGTGTTGGCAATTTGCTTGGTAAAGGCATTGGTGGACTTAGCTCAAAGCTAGGAAGTGGCGGTTGGTTTTAGGAATTGGCTGTTTTCAGGATTAATTCGTATTCTTACGTCCAGCATCTAATAGTAGCTTCGTAGCTTTTCTGAGCCAAGTCCACAGAATCATGATCGTTTATTTAACACCAAATTTTACAGGAGATAAAATACATAGCCACACACACACACACACACACACACACACACAAGAAGCATACTTATTGACAACTGTATGTATACAGTGAAGTTTTCAAACAAGATTCCGATAATAAATACTATATATGCAATCAGTATAAATTTAAATATATACAAATTGATTTAATGTCAATTCAAATTCTGTACATTTGAAACGACGTTAGTTCATCTTTCTGATAATACCCGACAGCTAATGCACTTATAAACACACTTATATATCTGTAAAATCTGGAATTAGTTTTGCATAATTTAATGTCAAGTTAAAGCATTCGATATAAATATATGCATAACACTATTACCTCTTGAAAATACATTAAATAAATATGTCGTTTTTTAAACAATTTAATTTTGTTTATATGCATATTTCTTCATCAAAGCAATTGAATTAATTGACACTGTCCGAAAACGAATAATTTGTAGCAAAAACTATGGTGTTATTGCTAGGTTATTCTATTTGGCACTTTAGTATATGTTGATAAAAAAAAAATTTGTGCTTTTACCTTATACTAACGATTAAACTATAAATTCAATTTGGCTTTTTTATTAGATTTTATTAAAAAAGATTATGTATTATGTGTAAAAGTACATATAAATATTATTAATATTTTATTAAAATATGAATTTCAAATGTGAACTCGTTATGTGTGCAACAGTTCAGGATATAATATTAAAGGCTACATATCTTTCAGATTTAATCCTATATAATTTTTTATCTTCTTAGTGCTCGGAAGCATCATTTGCAAACATGTGTAATCACTTAAAAAATCCCTTCTACCGTATAAAAGAAATATTGTATTCAAAGCCGAAGCTCTAACAAACATGTGTATTATTATAAGAATAAATATTTAAGTAGTATTTAGCTAAATTTATACCCCCATACTGAATACTTATACAGAATTGTTCGTTCTAGCTACGTTTACTTTTTAAATAATTAATCAATTTAAATTTCGATATTAAAGTTACTTATATATATAATATATTAATTTATATATATGTAAATAATTAAGTATGTGTATTCATACATATATTTAATATTTATGAATTAATTAAAGTTTATCTATATATCTATATATAATCTGAAAATACCGGCCTGAAAGTTAAAGTAAAGTTGCTTTTACAAACCAACTGAATTTGGCAACTAATTCATGTTTTTAATGTAAGGGAAAACTGTTATACGGGGACTTAACTTAAAAAACGGCTGATTTGTCTAATTTCAGCTAAGGAATAACCTTAAGCTGCTACAGATTTGCAGTAGAAAAAAACAGCTGATTGCCAGGTGACAGTGGTGAATTGTGTTTTGACTGGCATATTAAAATAAGCAGACAAAATATAAAACAGGCACGTACATTGTATAAAACGCAGCCTCTTCAAGGGAAAGTATGATAGCATTTGGGTGGCTAAACTAAATTTGTGAGTAATTCAACTGGTAAAGGTTCAATTATTACTGATTACTACCTATTAGGTACTGGGCGTAAAGTGAGTGGATCCTATAACGAGGCTCACTAAGAAGTGTGGTCGGTTTCACCTCCGGTTTTGAAGGACATACAACATATACTATAATGAAGTTTCCTTAAAGTTTGCTATTCCTTTAGACTATGACTGTGAAGATTTTTCGAACTGAGTTCAAATGACCGCTGAAATCAAATATATTTCAATATGTTTATAATAAGTCAATATGCATTCAGTTTTGGAGCATTTGTACTTACATTTACATTTTAAAACAAAGACTTATGTTAAAATTCTTTTGTCAACATGTTGGATTTCTTTTTTATTTAACCGTATATGATTTGTATTATTCTTATGTGTTTTACATCAATATTATTTCTTATTTTGTGGTCACATTATTTATGTATAATTTCTTACGAGAAGTTTTTGTTTTAATTTGTTGTTTATTTTTGTAATCATATAACTATAAGTTTATGGTAAGTAAATTGTATATAACATTTAATTTGTGTGTATATATAATATATACTATGTGCATATGTCAATGCTTTATAATTCTAGATATGCGTAGGGGGTTTATTAAGATTAACCTCTTTATTAAATTATGCCTACTTACAGCTAGAGCAAGTAAATTTAAATGGAACAATTAACCAATCAGTGTAATTATCATTAATTATTTAATGCAATTTATCAAAACTTATATACATTCACTATAATTATTATCTTCATCTTGTATCTCTGTTACGGTTCTTATAATCATTAAAATCATAATAAAAATTAGTGATAATTTATAACAAAATTAATGCATAGATAAGCATACTATAGAAATAGTTCAAAAATGTTACATACAGCCATGTGTATGAATTTATTGCATATTTAAGTAGCTAATTAAGAACCAATACAGGTAATTAATTAATTATCAATTATTATTAGTGTACAAATACACATTGTGGCCTTTATTAACTTTATAAAAATATTATATATGTATGTATGCAACACATCAATTTCAACCGTCTGTCTTCAATTGTTTGTACAAATTGTGGGACTGTTGAAATATGTATAGAATACAGATACATTGGGTAGACTTATTACTTACAGGTAAGATAATGGTGAATGATCAATAAATAATTCAGAAAATATTGCAAAGCCGTTTCAGGTGTGATATTTACTAACTAATTGTTAAGACATCTAAATTAAAATGTAAATAAAAACACAGAAGAATTGGAAGCATAGTTAACGTAAATCTGTTATGTTCTTTTGATTAGAATACATACTAAAGTTAAATGTTTAAGCATGTATAGGTTAATACACATATTTGAATCAAGTTCAAATTAAAAAAAATAAAACCCACATTGACTTTATGTGAACAGATACATAGATACATGTATGTGTATATGGCTGGTTGATTTGTCGCAATCGTATCGACGTTCTTTTTATATGTTATATTATAAGCTTATACATACATATATATTAATATATAATATATATATATATATATATATATATATATATATATATATATAATGTGAGCTTGTGTGTGATTGTATTTGTGTATGTACATAAGTATTGAGTGCCAAATAAATACATATGCATGTATTTGTATTTGTATTCACTTATAACATAGTCTAAAGAATACTCATGCTCGTGTTCGTGTGCGTGTGCACATACATTTGTATGTGTATATGTGAATATGCATATTTACATATGTTAGTAATTTTAATATGTATTTAACAGTCTTTGTTTTTGTTATACGTATAATTATAATTGGCAATGGCTTTAAAATTACATATACCTAAACAATTGAATGTACATACAAACATATTAAGTATTACATATCAAAATTAATATCGCATTTTTTTAAACCTCTCATATACATACTCGTATTTTTTCTTAAATCTTTATGTCTGTACTTAATGATTGCTTTTCTCTTATATAATACAAGCGGTATTCTTCTATATATATCATCGCATATTAGCCATGAAAGATACTTTTATCTGTCCGGCAAATAAAAAATAGAGTGAATTAAAGTAAAAATAATCTATTGATTGACAAGTTTGATTTATTTATGTTGGTTCTCTAATCGCTGATCGGACAATATACAAGTTTCATTATTGAATGCTATTAGAATTATTGAAATTGTCATCGATGAGTAGCGAAATTTGAATGAGTCAAAATAAAAGGCAAAGACTTATGAGTCTATGTATGTACTTGTATGTACATACACTCACTTATATTACATACATACATACATATATTAGTATGTACAGACGTACTTATTTACTCACGAGTAAATGTGTATATGAATGAGTGTAGTATACTTTATTATATATATACCACCTACATGCATATGTAAATACATACATATGATTGTGCAAATTTACCTACAGACATAGAATTGTATACTTAATTTGCAATAGTAGCTATCAGGTCCAATGATCAATAAATTCGAACGATTTTCTAAACACGCACATGTGGTATGAACCTAAACACCTATCCATATCCATATACATATGCATATACATATACATATGCAAGCACATACATTTGTATACAAATAAATACACACACTTGAAAAAATACATGTATCTCAATGGTGAAGAAACAGAACCGACACATCAAAGATTGTTGAAGGTGCAGATACAGATACATTCTAAGTTATCGCTATTTTAAAATATAAGGAGAACCATTAATTATATATAGATAAGCGATAAACTTGAATTCGGTTGGTATCCTGAGCTGACAATATACAATATAAGCTTTAATAACTAAAAATATCAACAAGAATAAGATTGATTAAATTGCAATCCCTTCATGTGTATATGTGTATCTTTTATTAATACCACGATGTGCCCTATTGTTACTATTGTTGTCACATTACACATTACATTATATGTGTATGTATGCACATGTATATATGTATGTATGAATATAACTTATAACTGTGAGCCTTGTCAAGTCCTTATCTTTTTCACTTATGTTATATAACTGTAGTATGTGAGACTAGGGCACACTCGAAATCGAAATTTGAATAACTCTCATGGACTTTACGATAATGTTTTTGTTGCTGTAATTGGTGCATTGGTACATTAAAGCACAGTGGTGTGTGAACACACAGACACAAGCATGTTAAATAAAGAGTACTTTTTGGCACTTATCCATTAATGGCCACATGTTACATATTACAATAATGACAATAACGATAGCAGGCGAATCTGGGAATTGCACGTTTCTTTTTGATTATTGTTCTTCTTTATTTGAATACACACGAGTACGAGTAGGGGTCGAAATGATTATCACTATTATTTTCATTTTTGAAAAATTAAACTCACATTTATTCGAACTGATATCCTATCAATAAATAGCATATCATCTAGATGATTTTTAAAACTCAAAACTCGAAATGATATTTGTAATCTGCGATCCCTGTTCCTATGTGTGTGTGAATGTGTATATATAGTATATATAAGATATATGTCGAGTGGCTGTAAGAGATACGAAACTGCTACGAGACACTAATGGCTCCAGTTTCCGAGGCATTGGCTGTGGGTGGAGCATTACCAGATGCCGCTGGTGGATCGGATGTATTGCGACGCTTAATGCTATTTATGCTGGGGGTGTCGATCGTCTGATGACTATTGACGGCTGACTCGATACCCATCCCCATCCCCATTCCCATCCCCATCCCTATTCCCATTCCCATGTGGCTGCTTGTGGCCGCAAAATGATTGCTCAACTGCTGCTGGAAGTGCTGGCTAAAGCTGCTGCTGCTGAAGAGCGAATGATGTGGATGTGGATGCGTTTGAGGATGAGTGTGAGGATGGGGATGAGGATGGACGTACGGATTGTGACGAAGTGACGCAATCGTCGCTGCATTCGCATCATTGGCATCAAACATCGAAATGTGATCCTCTCTTCGCTTCGTCAACTGGTTGATACTCAACGGATTGTTAATGTCACGAGGATTGGCACCAATTGGATTGCGTTGTAAGGTACTAGCAGGTAAGGGAGTTGTTGTTGTCGTCGCTGCTGTTGCAGTTGTTGTTGAAGTTGTGGGTGCTGTTGTTGGTGCTGATGCTGTCGTAGTCACAACCTTACTCACTGTTGCATTGACAGACCCGCTGTGAGTGCTACTGATCAATCCATTCATCTTCAAGGAGGTAGACGAGTTGTTCGTGCTCGTGTTTGTTTTCGTGCTCGTGTTCGTGCTGTCCGTTACACTGTTCAGATGATGAAATACTTGCTCTGGACTGTTGATTAATCCCATGCCCAGATAGCTGAAGCGAGTGCCAAGCATCATTGCCCTATCATTCGCAGTCCCGATCCCGACTCCGATCCCACTTCCGACTCCGACTGTGATTCCGATTCCGCTTCCTGTCGTTGACGCCGCTGGCGATGCTGTGCTTGAGGTATTTGGCGTGTTAATTATACTACATGCTGAGCCACTGCTCGACCCAGATCCCGACACCAATCCCGAGACCGATCCCGAGCCTGCTCTTGTTTGTTGGCACTGCAGTTGACTAGCAGAGGTTGATTGCTCAGCAGAGAGCGAGACCGAGAGCGAGAGCATATTGGCGGTTGCAGTTGCAGTTGGCAACGCGGGTGTCGCTGGACTAGTTAACATGTTCATATTAAGTGGACTGGCCAGGCTCGTTGTGGTTGAGGGGCTCTGTAGACTGGACAGGCCGCTGAGGCAGCCAGGGCTGGACAGTGAGTGGCTCATGGATTCGGTGTCCTCGGTGTCAGCCATTTTGTTTGTCTCGGTTTCGTCGCCGCTCCCACAGCTGGCAGCCATATCAGCCAGATCATCGTCGTCGTCCTCATCATCGCTCAGCTGACTCAAGTTGCCCGTGTCGTCCATGCCACTGCCATCCTCCTGCATCCCCCCCGTTTCCGTTTAATGCCTCCATATATCGGATGCACTTCTTTTTGCGTCTGCACAAATCATGAAAACGAGACGAAATCATATAAGATTAGTAAGTTTATTCAAGTTATAATATCGGAAAATGGGTCATGTGCTACTTTAATGCAATTGCACTGACCATCAACTTAATAAATACATGCATATGGTGCCAACGATCTTAGCGGCTATTATTATTCATCACTACACTAGCTAATCAAAATCACAACCATAATCAGAACAATTAATTTATAAGCAAATCGTGCAGGAAAGATGATAATATGGCAGCATGGAAATATGGA
Source organism: Drosophila sp. st01m (assembly GCA_018901795.1). NCBI lineage: Eukaryota > Metazoa > Arthropoda > Insecta > Diptera > Drosophilidae > Drosophila > Drosophila sp. st01m. The sequence goes on along the minus strand of JAEIFG010000477.1, from coordinate 149,887 downwards.
AACATGTTACAAATAAGTACATAAGAAATGCAACGAAAATGTATCAAGTATATAATAATATTAATTTTGAAATAAAACGTGTGATAAGTGTGTTTCAGTCTCCAAGTTTCCATTATTGCTGGGTAACAAAAATCCTTAGATACAAAAAAAAAAAAATTATCAGAAAAAACTCATAACAATTATTTTATTCAATTATCTTATTTAGTTGATAATTCGAATGCAAAGAGAAATTATTACCAAGTGACTTGAATATCTCATAAGTTTATTAGAAAATGATTGTATATTTTTCATAATTAAGAACTTTTACCGATCGCAAGAGTTTTAAAATCAAATATTTTGAATAAATGCACATAATTGCTTTTATTTGAATTAATCATACTATTCAATCTATTAATCTTTCTCGAGTTGCTCGAATGATTGTCCCCTGATAAATAAAATGTTAAATATAAATATAGAAAATGTGGGAAAGGTTGTTTGTGCCTTTAATTTGCACGTATCGATTGGCATGCAAAATAAAGTTAAACATTTCTGAGCTATATAAAGTGTGCACAGGATTTGAATCAAAAAAATCAAATCTAAAAAGCACTCTGAACACGCAATGCAAAATAATAGTAACAATAATAACAATGGTAATGGTAATGATAATATAAAAAGTAAGGTATAATTTCGAGGCATGAATTACGAATTCATTAATACCAATTAATATGAAAAGCTAACCATACAACATCAAAGAACTGTAAGTAATTAAAACATCAATTAAAATTTAAGAATAATAAATATTATGAGTGTCAATTGAAGTTCAAGAATACATTTTTACACTCGTACTGTAGCGAAAATCATAACAATCGACACATCGGACATATTGTTAACAACACTCGAGTGTCAAATATACAAATATATATATGTATGTCGTAAAATTCATGATGTTAACATACTCAAATAAAAACGCAAACGGCAATCAGCAACAACAACAACAACAACAATAAGAACACTAACAAACAGCTCTCGCAAAGTTTAAGTATAATAGTCGAAGATATACAGATATATAGATACATATGTATAGGTCCGTATGTACATCTTGAGAGCATCGATTTGTAATGCCCTATCAAACTGAAAAATTGTAAAATGGTAACATCAATTCGAAATTTTAAATGTTCGAAGATGTTTTTACCAAGAAACCATAGTTCTAAAATCAACCCATAGACCCCGCTTTTTAAGTCAAAAAGTTTCTTAGCGTATTTTTTAATTTATTTTGTTTAATTGTTGCATATTATTATTAAAATTGTTAAATGTTTTTAACCCGATTCTGACAAGATTATCTTCGACCTATGGTTTCTTGGAGCAACCCTCAACGAATTCACTGTAGAATAAAAATTTGGGCAATCTTTTTTTTGATCAAATCGATGCACCCTAATGTACATATATACTATATACTATACATACTATATGTACGCATATAATCCCTATTATCCGATCATTTTAACGAATGCCACAAAGTGCACAAAACTAAATTAGTTTAAGTAGAAGTAAAAAAAAGAACAAATATTTTTGATTTATTAAGTAAATATCAAATATAAAATACTATGTACATATACATTTATTGGGTTCTCTTTGAATCCATTCTAAGCATCTATGATGATAAATATTTATGCCACATTAGCACAATTCTTTCTAACAATTGAAGTTGAATAATTTGAATTAATTTTTAAATAAAATATTCTGCACACTTGAACTCGTTTATTTGTGTAAATATTATTAAACAATGTTCATAAAAACATGTTAACATATTCAATATCCATGGGTTGAATCAAGAATCTGGAAATTGTTTTAAGTATTGGAAATAGATAAGATAAGATTAAAAAAAAATGAATTTAAATAAAGAAAGTTAGAAAACCTGGTGTTGTTATTAAAAATTAATGCTAATGCGGCTGGATGCTAGTTATTGGAACAGCATTTAATTTAAATTTTAATATTTTAGATATGCATTTAGTTAATTGAATAGCAAATTGGCATACATTGACTTATAGAACAAAATTGCAAGTTATTTACTGGTGTTTTGCAGACTGAATGAGGTTCATCTGCACCAAGAAGTGGGCTGCAGAATTGTAAATGTTGTATGTTGTTCTTGCTGTTGTTATCCTGGGATATTCCTGTATAATTCGATGTTTGTTGATGTGGCAATCGTTGAATCTTACAAATTTACATAGGTTGGAGGTGCCTGTGGAGATAGCTGTTGTGTACTAGCAGATGTAGGACCAACACCAACACCAACACCTCCAACACCACCTCCACCTCCACCTCCACCGCCACCGCCAAGGGGTTGCTGAGAACATGTGTTGCCATTCATAGATACTGCAGATCCATTTCCATTACTAGTGGTCAGCATTTGCATGTGAGACTGTTGTGTATGTGATGACGATGTTGATGACGACGAGGAACTCGACGAAGAGTTTGGTAGCATCACTGTGGTGGTACCTACTATGCCGGGTGTGTGTGTGAGCATGCCGACACTTATGCTATTAACACCAGGGCCCCCAACAATGGTATTGCCCAAACCCACACTTGGACTAAACCAAAAGATCGCAAGTAATCAGTTCAAGATTTGGTTTCGGTTTTAGTGTCAGTTAAGATTGATGTCATTATGTGGCCCGAATGAGTATTTGGTTATGCATTTTGGGGGAGAAAAGCGATAAGTATCATCATCATCATCATCATTATCAAGGAAATATTGTTTCTTAAACGCAATGTGATATCTGTGTAAGTGTAAGTGTGTAAGTGTGTGTTGGGAGTGGGAGTGTCTGTACTGCTTAAGATTAAATGCGCTTTAAAATAATCTTTAATAATCACCACTTTTGATCAGGGAATTAAACCGAAACAAATATTGATTCTGGTACGTCCCAAAACCACTATTTAATTATTTCGCATTTCTAATTTGTTTATTTCTACCAACGTTCATGTGTTATTGTTTGTTGTTGCTTTAAGTTTTTAAGTCGTAAGTATGGAGACGTTTAAAGATTGTACAGATTGTAAGGTTTGTATGTCGTTCTCTAAGCCATCAAAATATTGTAGCAATTTATTTATTAGCTTTGATATATTGAATATAAATGTAAATTAACAATTGATTGGGTTTGAATACTATTTCAAATTAAAATTACAATTTGTAATAGAACACACACGCAAGGAACAAATGTGGAAACAAAAGAGTCAAAAGCAAGATTATGTAAATATGCTGTAAAAATTACAATGCAATTATATTACTTAGTTACTTAGTTAAAGAGCAATGATGACCAAATCTTGGATGATAATGTAGAACTGTTACTATGGGCAATATGCTGTGTTTTGGGTTTCGTGTTATGTTAGTTGTGATTTTAGCCAGTATTCTAAGTAGTACAGTAGCCGACTAATGGAATGAACAAATCAATTATTGCTTCCATAATGTTATACATTTAATTTGCTTTTGTCAGGTTTCAATTTTAGTGTTTTAACTGTAGCGAAAATAGATTTCGCAATAGTTACATTTGGTTGTGTTACGGATATTAGAATGTAAGATCGATAATAAGAAGCTTACATTTGAAATGATAATTAAACCCCAAATGTAAGCCGAAATAACTCGATTTTTTTCTTGCGTGGGCCCTCAGATCATGAATGTTTTACTCGAATCTTTTCAAAGATTTCATTCCAATAAAATGGTACGAATCCGAATTCGCACACACTGCAAAACAGCACGCCTTTTATTGAAGTATTTGACGTTACCCATAATATAATTACTGTGCAAGGTGCAGGCAAAGGGTATTAGGCAGGGGGGGGGTTAAGGGTGAGAGGCATTTTCGACATGCGTATAAAATAAGTTATACCGATTGTGTTCACTCTAAAGCTTTCGTAGCGGGTATTAAAAACTCGTGTTGACTTTTTCTTATACTTATATTTATATGTAGATCGTATAAATTCAGCTATGCGCATAAAATCTTTATTAAATATTATTAAAATCTTGAGAATTTTACAACCAAAATATGTTTGGAGGCCACTTTATGACCATAGCTGTATATAAATGAATATAATATAATCATTACTGTTAGAGTGTGTGGGGGATTCTCCAGGAAAATACAGTAATCAGTAATACTTAAATTTAATGGGTTTCATTTTTTAATGATTTTCTGGAATCCGTCCCTACATAATTATAAATATATGTATCTATGTTTATGTATAGCTATATGTATATGTATTGGTGTACGTATATGTATATGTAGTATATTTGTATGTGCTCCAATTAAGAGAGTTGAAACCTACCTGCAGGGTTTACACCATTGATTCTGCTGGTCCAGACCAAAGCGAGCACGACACTTTTTCATATTGTTGCCTAAGAGAAAATATTTTTAATTGGTTTGTTTGATTGTTTGTTGGTTTGTTTGTTTGGTTATTCAGAATGTTAATGATAAGAAATACATCTTTAATCAGCAAGTTGTTAGTTGGGTAGGAAATAGTTAAAGCATTCATTATAATACAGGTTAAAATAAGTATGTATGTAAGCTGCGCGGTTCTACAGTTGTATGACATGAACAAGTATTAAATTGCCATCAAAAAAATAGAACTACCAATTTTATCAACATAAGTAATAGCTTTTAACAGTATCCATTTAGAAATAAAGTTTGTCGTTATACTTTAAAGGGAAACAAGGATTGAAATTCCCATATAATCGATTATAATCAATAAGGTATTTTCAATAAATTCGCATTTATCCTACAAATTTACAAATGATTAAAAAGAATCTTTAAAATCAATTTATCAAATATGATTTGCACAATATAATAAGAAATATTTTCTTACTATTTAGATAATACGGGAGTCGGAAAAATCAGATTCATTTTTCATAATATTAAGATTAGGATACAAATGTAGGTAAGTAACACTAAATTGAGTGTGTATGTGTAAATACGTGGGTGATATCCGAAATAACTTGTATTGGTATCTTCTACTCAAGCATTCTCGACAGCAATCTGAAGCGACTTCAATTTATTGCAATGAAATGACAAAACTATCGAAAAATAACAATTCAAATACTAGAATGCATGCATTTAATGCGTATGTACATTTGTGTGCACTTATTTTAAATAAGTATGAGTATTACATTGACATAAAAATGCAAAATAATTTAGATTAGGCACTGAATACATGTAACTATCAAAGTGGTGAGAAATGCTCAACTTCAAATCATATATATCATATCATATATTCATACGATAATTATTTTATATTATATATTTTATAGTACAGCAATACCCGATATACATATAATATGAATGACATGTATGACATATGTAGATGACGATGGGTTTACTTAACTGGGTCGAATAATTTATTATACAATGCTTTCGGTTCGACATTGCCGAAACAAACTGTCTGTATAAACTTTGAGTTTATGGTTTTATATATTTAGTTTGTTTAAACGCAAAATGAGATTCAGTTCCTAAAGTTAAGCAATTATTTTGGTACAATTAATTCGATGATCAATTCGATCAATGTCAATCTATCGATGGTGATTCTATATTTCTATAAAATTAAAATAATGTTCAACCTCCCCTTTCAATGCCAACGACTTGGGCAAAAGTTTGTATATATACATATATATATGTATATATATATATATGTATATAATATATATAATATATGGTAGATTCACACACATTCATACAATGATGTTTATAAATGTGTGGTGATGTTGGCATGTGCATTTAATGATTTCTTTTATTTACTATATGTTTAATGCATTGGTAAAACAAATTTGGTGTGACCACCAAAAGTTTGTTTGTCTAACTTTGATAATTTGAATTTGAATTTACATTTGATTTTGAATTTGAATTTGAGTTCGGTTTAGAATTGGTATGATATAGTACATATATATATATATCGTACAATACAATAATTTAAGAAATGTATCTAACCTCCTCCGTCGTTGCTTGCCTCTGGCTTCCGTTTCCGCTTCTTGCCGCGTGTGGCGTTCGTGCGTGAACTCCAATCGGGATACATCTGCATGTGCAGTTGGCGTTCCCGGCGCGCCAACTCGTAATATTTGGCCTGCTCCTCACGCCCCAAGGCATGCCACTGGGATGTGGCAAAATATGCGAAGGTGTCGCGAAAAGAGTTGTGTGTAATTGGAATTGGAATTGTAATTGGAATTGTAATTGTAATTGTAATTGTAATTGTAGTTATTGTGTTCAATCGGTGCAGATTGATTTATATTTTAAATTAATCGTAAGTCGTTTATCGTTCGAGGCGATTAGTTCAATTCTTTGTTTTGTTTGTTTTTTACTCTTCGTTTTCGCTCAAGTATTCTTGCGATATGCGCAAATTAAATTTTAACACATAAAGATATATTTATATATATATATATATATAAATATATATATACATCCGCATCTATATCGATAAATTCATATGCTAGTTATGCTAAAAGGCTTTTCTGTCAATGGGAACAATAACACGATACATATCATATCTACGTACATATTATGTTAGTATAAATTCAATATACTAATCTGGAGGATTATCGCTCATAATCTGCGTAAGTAGATATTGTTGAAAAGCTTTGACTGATCGATCTTGTAGACGGTTTCGGGTGCATGCATTCGCCAATTTCAAGTCCACACGTATAGAGTATATTGAATTCGAAAGTATATTTATATTTTGATAATTCTTGTTCTCAAGAATCTATGATAATGAAAGCATTAAATAAAATGAAAGGTTTTCTTTATTTTAAAATTGATTTTCCTCTTTTCTCGACGTTGTTTGCCAATTTTATGCAAAGAAATATATATTGTGTTCATGTGATCGTAATAAGTGTATTGATATTGATTTTCGCCAATTAATTCTCTGATCTGATACATTTACTATACATACATTTGAAGTGTCATAAAACCCGACAATCTACATTCGAATCTGAAACTGAAAGTATTTTCGCATTGCGTTTGGAGGAGGTGGTTTTCAGCAAAACTCATTTTTGCTAAGCATCATTCAATCTAATTAAATCTTTCGTTTAAACAACTCTTTTGGCATCTTCCAAAGATAATCAAACTCAGAAAAATCGCTGATTACGGTTAATCGTTAATCGTAAATCGTTAATCGGTGAATATGTGTGCGCGCTAAATACAATGGGAGTTGAATGACTTGTAATCTAATACTATACGAGTAAACTCGAAATGTATTGCTTAAATAAGAACATAACAATATAATATATATTTTATTACGATTATTTAAAGTCTGGACTGCCTATATACCCTATGCTATATGTTAACTGCTGATAGCAGTAAAATGCAGAATTTACAAACTGTTTCAACGGAGGAGAGGTTTTTATTTGTAGCATTTCTTTCAATAAATTCAATCTTCAATTGTTATTTTTATTAAGGTTCCTAAAAAATGTACTGAAAACGATATCAGAAATGAATGAAAACTAAACTTCGGTTTACCGAAGAGGGCGATTCTAAGGTACATATAATTTGTTTTAATTAAATTAATTTATAAAATTAGAGGTAGATTGTACACTTCCAATTGCAATTGTAATTATTCAATCTTCTAGATACAACTCTAAATATGCTAAATACATGGTAGTCAAACTGCTCTAACATTTCGAATCGAATGTTCAATTAAAACTTGTAGTTCAATTTAAGATATGTAATTTAGCAGTTCTTTCTTTATTTCGATATTGTTATTTGATTTTGATGTTGTTTGGTGTCAAATAAATACATGGTTCAGTATGATACGAAAGTTAAATTTATTCTAAGTATTTACACAAATTACATATGTAGATAGTTGGTACATGTATCAATTTGTTAGTTCTAGTTGTAGTTTTTTTTTGTGGATTAGTTGCTGATGTTTAACATGTGTGCTTGTATTGTTGGTGTTATTGTTGTAAATACGTGTATGTGTGTAGTATGAAGATATGCATGTAATTTTAATGACAAGAATTTTAACGAAAACGAAACGAAAAGGAAACACAAAAGATAAATGCAGTTGTTAGAGAAGAATAACAGAGAGAGAGAGAGAGAGAGAGAGAGAGACAGAGAGAAAGAGTGTAACAAATTTGACAATTTAGTGCAATACCTCCCGAATCCGCAGTCGATCTGTCTTTTTTACGCTTTTTTTTTTTTTGACACGTAACCGTAGTTATCTCGTGCGCTCCACCCCGGATACAACTCCATATGCAATTGACGCTCTTGCCGCGCTTTTTCGTAATATTTGCTTTGTTCTTCGCGGGAAAGTTCGTGCCACTACAAAAATGTATCATTAATGTGGAATGTAATCAGTTAATAATTAAGATTTAGATGGAAAACTTATTAGGAGCTCAGTTCACCTTTTATTCTATTTTTTTTTTAAATATAATTTTTGAACGATTTATTGATTAATAATAAATATATGTAATATATACAAGGCACTTACTTTCCACTATCATATTGAGATATTATATATACACATACACATATTTAAAGTTTTCTATATATTCATATTTAAAATATATGATCAGTGATAAAATCAAAGTAAGTCAGTATGTCAAAAAGTGTAGTGTCGAGTACTACAATAGAAGGAATTAAAAAAAATATCGATGAAATATTGTCATCTGTATCGTAATTAAACAAAACCCCGCTGAAAACTAAAATGCATTTAATCCTTTACATTTGCATTTTTTTTGAATACACAATTTGTCTTTGCATCTGATTGATTATGAAATTGGAATTGATAATTCATAAAATCCCTTCCTATAGTCGTAGTACAAAATAACTTACCCGTCGCCCTAAAATCTGATTTATCGCCGCTGACTCTTTGAGTGTACATTCGGCAACAACTTTGGCTCGCATCTCTTTCATGTAGAGCATAAATGCATTAAGAGGTTTTTTGATATGTGGTTTCTTCTTATCATTCGAACTATCTTTACAGTCATTTGCTTGCGAATTCGATGAACTTTTACTATCCAAATTTCTGAAAATAGAATAAGTAAACACATTTATTATTCCTTATAACATTAAAGCAATCAATTGATATGATAATTGGACTAACTTCACTTAATAAATAATATTACATTTCAGTTCTTATCTTATGGTAATTTCTGATAGGGCTCTCGGGCGATAACCGGGTTAATCGGTCTGACTATGAGAATGTGCATCAACATTATGACTATGATTTTGTTATTTCGAATTTTCAATGTTTCTCTTTTTGGTTTTATAATTTATGGATATAAATTGCAATATATTTAAATTAAACTCCAGGTATTTGACGTCATTAGCGAGGTGTATTGAACCGAGTATTTATAATATTCATTCAAGACTAATAAAGGCTATATAATAGCGACTATAGAAGTAATATAAGTAGGTTATAAAGCAGTAATAAAGAGTATATGTATATTAAGTACGGTGTTGGAATTAATTCGTAACGTTTTACGAAAGATGGCGCTAGCCAACTATCTATAGTCACATATACAAAAGTTAATATTCTCCTAGAAGCTACTGACGTAGCGCATATTTTTCCAGTATATGATATATCGTTATATATCATAGCAATTGTTGTGCAGAGTGTTACTTCATTACTTTAACATGAAGAAAAGTGCCGCGGAAAGTTATCGTATTTTAGTGAAAGTATACGGTGAACATGCTCTCGCTAAGCAAAAATGCAGAAAGTGGTTTGCGCGTTTTAAAAGTGGAAATTTTGACTTGGAAGACAAGGAACGTCCCGGACAACCGAAAAAGTTCGAAGATGAAGATTTGGTGACGTTGCTCGATGAAGACCCGTGTCAAACACTTCTGGAGTTGTCCACATCACTTGGAGTCGACTTTTCGACGGTCGGAAAACGCCTCAAAGCCATTGGAATGGTACAAAAACAGGGAACGTTGGTTCCACATGAGTTGAAGCCAAGGGATAACGAACGGCCACTCGCCATATTCACCGAACATCGCTGCATCCGATTATTATTTGTTTCGATCCATGGCGCATGGCTTGCCAGAGCAGCACATTGAAAACTACGACATGACCAAAATTTGGATCGATTCATTTATCGAATCGAAAGAAGAAGGATTTTTCCGACGCGGTATCCGAGCTTTACCAGAAAGATGGCAAAAAGTTGTATATAAGTATGGACAATACTTTAAATAATGCTACTGTAATGATACTCTTATAATAAATCACGAAACTTTGAAAAAAAAATAAGCTTCGAATTAATTCCAACAATATTAATATTGCATATATATGAAATGTATAGTGGCGGCTATAGCAGAGATATTGGGGTATATTACCTATTGAGGCGACATTGGCATATTAATAAGATTGGAATTTGTTAATATGAGTTAAACTCTAATTAATAGTACTTTATTTATATATCACTAGTTCAGTAAAATGCAAACTGTTTTTTTTTACCACATGAGCCAAAAATCCCGTGTGAAAGTTCAATAGTAGTAACAAATCTTCAGAAATTATTTAATAAAATCGAATTTCAAATATGACAAATAATAATATGCTTAATAAGATAAGAAATTGAGTATCTTGGTTAGCCTTCGTTAGTATTTGGGACATTTGGGACAGACCTATTTGAAAATATGTATAAATAAGAAATTGAGTATCTTGGTTAGCCTTCGTTAGTATTTGGGACATTTGGGACAGACCTATTTGAAAATATGTATTTTAAAGCTTCGGCATTCCGAAGAATAAAAATAAACTTATTGGTATTGGTTATTTTTCTTAGTATGAATTTACATTTTTTTAAGCCTGGTTCCAATGCTTAAATCATAAGGAGCGTCGAGTATTGGCATTGCATCACAGTTACTATTTACTCTAGCTCTAGAAGCATTCTCGGCACTAGTTGCTGATCCACTTCCATTTGTGGATTCAGCTCCAGTTCCAGCTCCAGCTCCAGCTCCAGATGCAATGCTTGCTGCTGCTGTTAGAGCACTAAACTGGGCCTTGAACATATCAGTGAGAGCCCGTTCCTGGAGTGCAGCAACAGCAGCTACCGTCGATGAGGCGGAGGATGCTCGAATAGCTGCTGGAGGCGCTGGAGGAGTTGCTGTCGAGGATGGGGATACCGATGATACAGATGATGGACACACTAGACCCGGCAGACTGGCAATGGTGACTACTTTAAATGCGCTCCCATTAAGCTCCGTTTGTGATTGCCTTGTGCTTCTCAATGGAGATAATAAAGAAGGAGGATCGGTGCCGATACGTCGGGCGTATCGAGACTTTCGACGATGATGATATGACTTACTGCTGCCTCCAACTGCAATTGATTCTGCGGCAAGTGGTCCTGTTGAGCAGCTGCTATTGCTGCTCGTCGTTGTCGGTGGCGTCGATGTCGATGGCGTTCGCGTTGGTGCCAACTGAATGTCAGTTATGTAGCCCCCCCGACCCGGATCAATCTCGCGCTTGATTGAACGTCCCGCGAGTGGCGATAGATTTAAAACACTGCAGTTTTCTTCGATGGAATCGCTGGTATTTGGATTTGTAATTGCACCATCTCGAGCACAGTCAGTATTCTGATTGAAAATATTGCTGCTACCTTTTGTTAGGCAAAAGGCATCCATGTTAATTTTGGACTGCGAGGCATATTCCAATATTATTTCGGCCGCAGTAGTGCAGCTCAGTTCAGGATTCAGTTGCTGCGTTCCTTCTCTATGAATCCTTGGATGCCAAATACAACGAGAATTGTTGGTGGTACCTTCCTCGCTGTCTTCACTATCTCCATTCACATTTCCATCCCCATTTCCATACCCACTACCTTTGTTAACAGCAGATGTGGACTTAAGGTTCTTCTGTTGATATACGACTTGTGACAATATGATATTTTCAATATCTTGCAAAGTACGCGGCTTATCCGATTCGGATTCATGCCTGCACAATGTGTCTTTTATTAAGAAATTGGCGGGATCATCTGTTTCATCATTATTTGCATCATCATTACTTGCAGATTCAGATTCAGCGGATAGAGCAATTGCTGCTAGTGCCATAATATCATGAGTAGGCGAATTTTGGCACTGTCCATGTCCATTCTTTCTCACTATATCTACCATATCTGATGAGAGACCAAGACGCTGCAAACTGCGTACATAATACAGTTCAGCACTGCTCCATTGATAATAGAGTCGCTTCACTTGCAGTAGCATATTCTCAATTTTCTTTCGATTGCTTCTTAATTGCCGCTGAACAGTTTGCTCAAGAGCTGCATTTGAATCATTTTCGAACTTTTCGCCGTCTTCATTCCCAAGATCAATTCCCTTTCCCTTTCCGTCTCTATCTCTATCTCTATCTCTATTTCTATTGCCTTGGGTTGCACCTAGATTATACTGAAATTTACTGCAAAGCAATGTCCACTTCTCCAATCCTCTTTTAATATCTAATAGAATATTCTTCTGCTCTCGAAAAAAATAGCTCTTCGAATCTTTGTCTTCAGTGTTACGTTTGCCTGATGTACTTATCGCATTTTTGCCACTATCATCATCGGGTATTTGATTTGATTCACCTGCTCTTCGATCTCGATCGTCAGGGATAATATCGTTAAGGGTTCTATAGTTGTTGTTGTTGTCCTGATGTGTTCCCATGGATGTGAATGATGGTACTGTTCCCGAAGCACTTACTGTTCTCGTTGTCTCATCGCTAGCCGAAGGTGTCTTCTTTAAGCCAGAAAGCTCCAGTACATGTATTCTATGATCTCCTTCCCGATCCGGCTCAGCTTCCGTTACTGATAATTGCCGATGAGTTTTCGGCTGTTGCAAAAATTGTGCATACAATAATTGTGTTGCCAAAAACTGCTGCTGCTGTTGTTGCTGCTGTTGTTGTTGAGAGTAATTATTGTTATATAAACGAGCCAATAAGGCATCACGCTCCTGATTCCGATCCCAAGAGCTATGCCCAGGAGTATTGTCCAGCTTTGACCACTGCTGGAAAATGTCCTTTTGCTGCTGTTGCTGTTGCTGTCGAAACAATATCTCCGACATCAGTGTTGATCTTGCCGTTGGCCCCAAATGATTATTGTTATTGTTGTTTAATGGAATATTAAAGATGTGCTCCATAGTACTAGAGTTTGTCTTTTTACCACCTTCATCCTCGTAATGATTGCCAGGATTTTGATTTTGGTCTTGGTCGCCATATTCTCCAATGATATTTTGATAATTATCTTTAATCTTGCTACACTTTTCAGATAGATGTGAGGAAGATGATGATTGCGAAACAGAAACAGCTTCAATTAAAATGTCCGCGGGAATCTTTAAGTCTTTGACAGCTTCACTGAATTCTTTTTCATTTAAATGAATTTTCTTTTGATAGCCGGAAGACACTTGAATTTTGGTAGGTGCTTCAGTGGTGGCATTTATGCATTCCATATCCATAACACCAACAATTAAGCTTTAAGCTTTTGCTGCCCGCACTTCGAATTCGAAAGGATTCTGCGTACTTGAAAGTAACTTTTTACTTTTAACTTTACAATTGTTATCCGTGCTCGATTTTATCTCGATTTTCATGGAACTTTTACAACACTGTTTAGAGAAATTGTCGAAATTATTTTAATTTTGAACCACAGTTTAAGGAATCCGATTCTCAAAATATTAAAAGTAGTTTTCACTAACATTTTGTTTTCCTTCACAGTATTATTTTAATATCTGTTTTTATTGATTATTGATAATATATTTTTAATATTTATTATATATTTGTATTTTCAATTTTTTATTAAATTAGCTAAAATTTTTTTATTGTTCTTAAAGTTTATTTGAGAAGTCCGGATATATGTATGTGAAATGATTTTCAACAAATATTGCGAGCTAATTAACTCCAATGGTTAACTATCTTCCATTGTAGATAATATAAACACATAACTTGATGTACACATCTTATACTCTAATACAATAATAAATAACTCTTTCAATCACATTTTTGATCCCGGTGATAACTTATGTCTAAAATGTGCACTCAAATCTTTTTGTTCCATTCAAACTTGATTTAGATTTATATAGCTAAGGCTATGAATAAAATTGACTTGAAACATGCGATTTTTTTTACATGTTCTTTAAAGCTATAAATATTGTAAATATTTTAGATTTCGCTCTGGTTGCACATAATCTTTGTTGATTATTTTGAACAATTAATTAAGCAAACATTGGTGCTGTTATAAATAATACAAACTATTTCGACATTAAAACTTTTCTGTTATTGATATAAACATGAATTTTTCATTATTGACCTACACCATACAATTTAGTTTGACCAAATTTATTTATTGTAGTAACTCTACTCTCAGAGCAAGTGCACAGTCGCACTGCTCTCTATCGGATGCTGTGAATCTCCTTTCTCTGTTTGTATTTTCTCCCTCTATCTCTCTCTCTCTTTGCTCAGACGCAGTATTCATAATATTAATTCTGTTGCCTGCCTGTTGCAGATGTTGAATAGGTGAGAATGTCCACACATTTCATATTATATATATATATAGTATATATAGTATACATATACATATACATATACATATACATATACATATACATATACATATACATATACATATACATATACATATACATATACATATACATATACATATACATATACATATACATATACATATACATATACATATACATATACATATACATATACATATACATATACATATACATATACATATACATATACATATACATATACATATACATATACATATACATATACATATACATATACATATACATATACATATACATATACATATACATATACATATACATATACATATACATATACATATACATATACATATACATATACATATACATATACATATACATATACATATACATATACATATACATATACATATACATATATGTATATGTCCACACATTTCATATTATATATATATATAGTATATATAGTATATATATACTATATATATAGTATATATAGTATATATACATATACATATACATATACATATACATATACATATACATATACATATACATATACATATACATATACATATACATATACATATACATATACATATACATATACATATACATATACATATACATATACATATACATATACATATACATATACATATACATATACATATACATATACATATACATATACATATACATATACATATACATATACATATACATATACATATACATATACATATACATATACATATACATATACATATACATATACATATACATATACATATACATATACATATACATATACATATACATATACATATACATATACATATACATATACATATACATATACATATACATATATGTATATGTCCACACATTTCATATTATATATATATATAGTATATATAGTATATATATACTATATATATAGTATATATAGTATATATACATATACATATACATATACATATACATATACATATACATATACATATACATATACATATACATATACATATACATATACATATACATATACATATACATATACATATACATATACATATACATATACATATACATATACATATACATATACATATACATATACATATACATATACATATACATATACATATACATATACATATACATATACATATACATATACATATACATATACATATACATATACATATACATATACATATACATATACATATACATATACATATACATATACATATACATATACATATACATATACATATACATATACATATACATATACATATACATATACATATACATATACATATACATATACATATACATATACATATACATATACATATACATATACATATACATATACATATACATATACATATGCATATATAATAATGTTAATGTAGATACATTTTCGCTAATTAATAATAAATTGAATTTTTGCCAAATTTTAACTAACGAGTTATCAACGGTTATCAGATATTAGCAACATTTAAAGTTAATTCCCTTCAATATTCACACACACACAAACAAACACAGAATTTATAAACATAATTAAATGCATCGCATTCGCACTTTTAACTTTTAATAGAATGGATATCACAGTACGCACGGCAATTTTGATTTTCTCTTTAATGTTATTTAATGGATATGCGTTAAATAGTTCCTCGTAAATAACTATAGTATAAATAACAGAATTGACTCAGTTGTATCATAAATGCGAAATATGTAGAACAAACTAATTGTGTTTCGTGATATTAGTGTTTTATTTTTGCCCGAATTCTTTGGCTTTTGCTAACAAGGATATACTGGCTTGGCTGCCCAAGAATTTGACGAATTACTTCCGACTTTGGGGGGCTTTAAAGCTAACAATTTGCAGTGGTGTTCTCTCGACTAACGACAGTCGCCATTCTCATTTCGCATTTCTCATTCTTATTTCTCTTATCCTATCGCATCATATCCTGTAGATTCGCTCTCCGAGAGAAAAAGGCCGGCGTATGGCAATGCAATAGAGCGATTGATTGCGCTGTGAGAGCATAAGCTTAAGCGCATCTCTAGCTGAGAACAATTCAGGAGTATTCAGAAGTGTGATTTATTTATTTGCTACAACACCCGAAACTTGCACGAAAAGCTTAACATTCTACATTTATTTATTTTGTACTCGAGCACTTTATGCGATTTGCTAACGATGTATTTCACAGCATAATGCCCTTGGCAGCATCATACACATAGATATTTGCCTAAAATTTTAATTCCCCGATGTAAAAAAACAGTTTAAAGTCAATAATTTATTTTAATTTTTATGATGAAATTCTACTTAATCGAAACCAATTATATGAAGTGGAACTCGCACTCACCACAGCCCCATTTTCGGTGCCCATTTTATTCACCACGATTCAGTTGTCAAGAAACTTTGTGGTGAAAGTGGGCTGTTAAAGTTTAAAAAAAGATACACAAATGATTTAATTGAGTGCTTAGTTATTTCTTAAAATATGTCTGATAAGTGCCAAATCTATGGCTCAATTCCCAGAAGAAGCTGGAGCTTAAAAGACAATAGAATTTGTCTAATACATTTATACAATATAATCTTATAATTAAGTGGTTCCTTCGAAACAAAACGTCGAAATAACCTATCAATAATTATTTTTATTTACCTTCGATGCAAGGAAAATTCAAATCAGATATTGTGTACAATTTTTTTGAACTCTGACACCCCACTATTCACCAACATCAGCTGAATCAAGGTGAATATAATTGACTCTAAAAATAAAGCTGGGCTGAGTAAATTACCAACCTTGAATAATTTCAATATTACTGCATCGAATGAGTTATCTGATTAAATTGTTTGATATTAATTTTCTTTGTTATTAATATAACAACATTTACTGCAATATTCTAACCGATTAATAAATGTATGTGTTCCGACACTCTCTCCCTCTGTCTACTACAAATATGCATATCTGTAGGAAGCTTGCATTATAGCAACAAAAAGTAGAATCATCGCAAAATATATATAAAAAAACGCACCCTTAATAAAAACGCTATTCAACATTGCGTTCAGTGGCGTAAACGGTTGCGCAACTGTTACATCAGGCAGCAATGGCGCCATCTGTTGAAAATATTTCTTTCTACGACTATCTCGTAGATTATGATTAAAAATACATTATTAGTTAAATTAAGATTCAAATAAAATTAAAATTCAGAATCAATTTGGAATCCAAATAATGATTACAAAGGCAACGCTATTTAAATTGGTTGAGATTAAACAAAATGTAATTTGTCCAAAAAATTGACAAAAAAAAATCGCAAAAAAAAATAAATGAAATTCAGAATAGTTTGTTTTCTAAGTAATTGCTTATAAAATTTGCTTGACATTTTCCAAAGTTACGAGTGTTCAAAACTTAAATTAAATTAAGATTCAAATAAAATTAAGATTCAGAATCAATTTGAAATCCAAACAATGATTACAAAGGCAACGCTATTTAAATTGGTCGATATTAAACAAAATTTAATTTGTCCAAAAAATTGACAAAAAAAAATCGCAAAAAAAAATTAATGAAATTCAGAGGTAATAGTTTGTTTTCTAAGTAATTGCTTATAAAATTTGCTTGACATTTGCCAAAGTTAAGAGAGTTCAAAACTTCAAGTTTAAAAAAATTTTGCAATTGATATGTACGGAAAAAGTGTATTTTTGTCTAAGCTGAAAGTGACCAAAACAATACAATGATTAAAAATACATATTTATATCGTTACATTTAAAAAGTAACAATCCGAAGACAAAATAAAAATCTTTAAGCTGGAATATTTTTTTTTAATTCTTCACACATTAAAGATCTTATGTAAACGAAAACAAGTGATGTAAGTAATTCGGAGAAAAAACTATACCATCCCATCGTTCATGTAGATTTGTTTCGAAATCAAGGGGAAATGCCAGACCTCAATTAGGGGTTGGAATTCAGTGCACAGGCGCATACTATTTGAGAGGGCCAATGGGAAAGTGAAAATGTCTTAATGTATATGCGCGCATGTTTATACAAATGTATGTGTATGTGTGTATATACTTATATATAAATATATATATATATATATATATATATATATATATGTCTATATATATGTGAATTCTTTTGTGTGTATGCGGGGATTCAAGTGGGTTGTCGGTAAATTAAATATGGCGTCCGTTAATCCCCCCACCCAGTGAACCACTGAGTTCTAGTGCTACGAACTCAGTAATGACCAAGTGTGAAAACGTCAGATTGACTATCTTCACTATACATATTGACAAATATTATTTAATAATGTTAAGAGCACTGAGTTTGACATTTAGTCAAGACCATTTTCTCGAAAGTAATAACTTATTTAAATAACTATAGTATTGCAATTTTTTTTATTATCTTAATTTGCTAACTTTAGTAAAATATAAAATTAGAAAAACTAGAGAACGAGCGATTTATATCGTAGGTCGTAGTTAATAGTTAATTCATTTAAAAAAGGTTCAAATTTATATCAATTTGATTAATCGTTCACCAAGAATTGAACGACTGAACCAAATTCTTAAACAATAAACAAACTGCAGTGCGTAGTAAAATCTTAATGATAATCGATACTATTCACTCAATTGACTACGTAAAAAAATTAGTTTCCAAAAATTTTGTTTCGCGTTAACCAAAATGTTCAATTTAACACTAAATTATTGAGGTATTACCAAAAATTATAGTTTTGCAGAGTTCCATACGTATTCAAAGTTAAGTGTATCTTTTATAACCAAAGGGCATAAATTGCGACTCACTTAGTTTTAAAGATCTACAGTTACTTTTAAAGGGATAATAATTATAAATATATCGTTTTATTGAATAAATTAAAGGCAATTTCATTCGATATTTGTCACTCTCCCCAATCTCACCTTGAATATCGATTGTTCGTTGTGGAATCCTGAATGCCGCATTCCTGTTTGGAACTGGATGCCACAATCGCTGGATGTGAATTTAAAACGTGATGAGGTGTCGCATGAACCGAAGGCAATAGACTCGGTGAGAAGCGAAATGGGAAATCGCTGAAATTGTACAAATTTGTTGTTCAATAAAATATATTGGGATGCATTATGTATTTAACTCATAGTCACCTAGACAGCGTTGTATTAATTGGTAATGAGGAGGGATAAGGGGATCTAAAACTAGACGCTGAGTACACCGACGGCGTGTGCCTGAAACAAAATGATATTGTATATAGAAGTCAGCGTACTGAAAGATTACTGTGTATTGATTACCAATCAGATAGTCTTTAAAAAGAATTTAGTTTATATTTAGATACAAAAAAAAAAAAAAAGAAAGAGATTTAGATTTTAAGATCCTTTATAATATGAAGCAATTGACTCAGTGACTTAAGAAAAGGGAATTAAATACACAGATTTTAATATAGTGTTTTCACTTACCATGACGTCACCTGAGACATGTCGGGACTTAGCATCGGATAGGGATATTGGCTGGCAGTAAATGGATATAATGCAGGACGGGTAAGACCTGAAAGTTCGAATTTATCAATACCATTTTGTATTTCAAATATTCATAATATTTATAATATTTATATATTATAATATTTATTCAAAAAGCTTTGATAATTCAATTCTTAATGTTTTACATCTATATATAAAATGCTTTGTCCTCACTGACTGACTGACTGATATATCACAGCCATGGCCAAACCACATGTCCTAGAGATTTGAAGTTTTTTTTTTTTTAAATCAGAAAAAAAAATTCAGATTCGTATGGGTATTTTAATTTTCTAATTTCACCTGCAACCTATTTTAAAAAATAAAAAACAGTATTTAAATGTTTGTTTTTGTGTTCACGAGCAAGATCGCGAATGTGTTGTTGTTTTGTTCCTGCCATACATACATACATATGAAACATTCGTGTTGATTCTGAATTGAATGAGTTGGCAGCGGGCACATTAGTGCGATAAATAAAAATATGCACTTCACCGCTTTTGGAGGTGTGGAGGTGTGAAAATATTGAAATAATTAAAATAATAATATTTATATTAACCTTTTAATATAAATATTTCTGAAATTTAAAGTGTGGGTTTGCGTCCGATCGAAGCAAGGACGCAAAAGCGGGACCTCTAGTTATTTATAAAAATTTAATGTTTAAAATTTATTAATACCATATTTTTTCTATATTATTAATTCGATGTATATTCATTCAAATAAGCTAAGAAATTTCAATACTTAATGCTTAATATTATTTATTAAAATTTAATGTTTAAAATTTATTAATACTATTCTTTATTCTATATTATTATTTTATATGTACATTTATTCAAATTGGTTAAAAAAAATTTTAACACTTAATGTTACATGCACTTTTCATCAGCAGATAATAAAATAAAAAACAAAAAAAAATGTACTAGCGAATCCAATACGTGAAATATTGTTCCCTCAAATAAGGTAGACATTTACGTACTTATAAATGCAATTAATAAAAAGTAGTTCATGTCTGCTTAGTTTTTACATGAAAATGATACGTAAAATATTAAAAATGTATTATTTATGAAAAAATAAAAGAGATTGCTTATTATAATTGGTTGAGTTGTGCCAGAGTTATAAAATCAAAGTTGTCTAATGCCTTGAAAGGAATAAAATCAAAATAAACTATAACTTTTTTTCTTACGAATACAATTTCGCAAATATAAACTGTCGATTGATTGCTCACAAGATTATATCCAGAGAAGGGGCGGAAAAAGTAGCCCTTATATTTTTGGTTGTAAAGAGGATGCTAAATAATCCTATATTTGATTATTCAGCGATTTCTTTTTTCTGTTCTCATAGCGTTTTTATTTTAATTGGAAATTTGTTGTTCCCTTTACTTTATGGTTAATGTTGTCCTTGTTACTGTTACTGTTGTTCATCGTAACAATGAACTTCTCAGCGAAGTTGTCGTTTTCAAGTTATATTGTAGTAACCCAATGCTGCATAAAAAAAAACTGAGCACACCAGCAATGAGCAGTGAGCAGTGAGAGAAAGGGTATACTGCGTCTATCACAGCTAAAGCAATCACCCGCGGGCAAAATACGTGTGTCGCATTGAGTGCAAAGTGCTGAGGGTGGCGGTGACGTGAAAAGGTTTGGAAAAGGAATTGGAATGGGAATGGGAAAGGGATCTAGCGACAAAAAGGATGTCATTATTATGTGGTTGTGCAACATGTTTTTATTCATTAGGGGGTTTGCTTTTTTTATTCTTTTAGATTTCGAGTTGAATGCATTTGGCCGAATTAGTGATACGGATATCTTTCCCTCTTCTTCATTACCTACTGTACAACCCTTAAGCCTTAACAATCATGTGTTTTATGCATCGAATTTCGTCAAATTATTTATTTGATACACATACTCGTTATTGTATGTAATTCATATCACTTAAGGAAAGGTAAATCTATTTTTGCTTAATTGTCTTTATTAAACACCATTGATGAACAATTGGGAACTATATGCTCCTTAAATATTATATATGTAATAACATCATAACAATATACATTTCACTTTTGTAAACTATCTACAACAAAAAAAAATATATATATGCATTGGATTAAAGAGTATTCAATAGTCATCACGATACAGACATTGTCAACGCCGTCTATCGTTATAAAATGTCTTATTAAAGCTTATTTGCTTTAAAACGACAAAAACCGGTCCGGTACGGTCCTCATCCTGTTGCATTGTCAATGCATCAATTGCAGAGCACTGTGAGTACTTAAGCTCCGCATATCATTATCAATATCACAGGGCCATCTAAAGAGGCATGTGCCAATGCTGACGATTGCGATCCCAATACCAATGATGTTTTGTTAAGGGTCAAGTCACGAGGGTAGATGACAGGGTGACAACCCACCGCTACAAGCCATGCGCATCTCTTTCCTTCGAAGCACGGGCCGGTCACAGCCCTGTAATCGTGTGTATGGAACAAACGCCCCTTTTTGCCAAACACTAATAGTTCGACAATTAGACCCATTTTATATTGCAAACTGATTTTATCAAAATATTCCATTTGCTTTCATATTTATATTTACATATACTAATATTATCAATATCCACACATTTGTCGTTTAATGTATCTATAATAAAATGATCTTATTGTTTTATTTTTTTATTCGCAATCGAAATGGAAAAATGTAAAATAAAAAAGACCGAGTTGTCAATGAATCGACAAATATTAAGAATCCCAAAATCGGCTGTTTTTTACTTACTTACTTACTTACTTTGATGCAGAACAGAAGTGTGAACAATTATTAATCAAATTTTATATTGGGAAAGAAAATTGTTATGAATGAAGTGATAATAGTTAAAGTTCTTAATTTTTCAGTTTATTTTAACATAACATAACTCATTCATACTAAACTATAAAGAATTTCATAGAATTATCTTTAAAGATCCATGCTGAATTGTTCCACTGTCATTTACTGGGTACTGTGAGACCGTCAGACTGTCAGCTAGCTTGCTTGCTGGGATTTATTGTGTTATTCAATTATTAGTATGCTACCATTGTTATGGATTATAATGCCATGTAATCCGCAAGCAGCTCTTAAGTGCGTGCCTTTTATTTACGCCGTTGGTTCCCATTAAGGCAGACCAAGACCAGCAGACCCGCCGACCATTCCCATTAGCAGGCCCTTAAACGGCCAACCACCGCGAACAAAACAGAACCCCATGGATATGACACACACACAATAAGGGAAATTTGGCAGAATGAATGAATGAATGATTTCGAGTTTGAATGAGAAGGATGCTATAATCGAGCATACATACGCATAAAATCGCATCATGTGCAATTATTATTTCATAATTTGTTTGAATTTCATTGAGGTGAAGGGTGAGAAAGTCAATAACTTGTGGTTGAATAACTTGAGCACTCGCCTCTTATTGAGGTTAGGTCGCAAATCCCCGATCCACTACGATTTACGATTTGTTAATTGTTTGTTCCGTGTGTGTATTCAAGCAAACTTTCCCAAAACATATTAAAAGTACCTGTATATAGAAGAACAATTACCTACTTAGCCTTAGCGTGGACATTTTAATTTGTGACTCACATGTATGTACATATTAAACGAGCACATACATAACATTTACAGGCCAATCAGTTTGAAGTGCGATCTTAACTTGTGAGTGCTATTGAACAAAAATTGCAGCTAAATTTATCATTACGATTTTATTTCTAATCATCGTCTTCATGTTTTACATACCGCGATACAAAAAATCCCGAAAGAGTAATAAACGCTGTGTAATAGACGCTGACACAGAAGTTCCGAGTTCAAAACTCGCCTTAAGTCCTGGATACATGGAGAATTTTAATGCTTTCTCTATCCGTTACGTAATTATTAATTAAAAGGGTATACTGTATTCGTTAAAATGTATGTTAAGGGAAATGGAGGTATATTCGACCTCATAAAGTATATATATTCTTAATCAGGATCACCAGTTGAGTCAATAAAGTCATGTTCGTTTGTCCGTATAAGGAAAAGAATCTCAGAGACTGTAAGAGCTAGAGCAACCAAATTTGACACAGACACTCCAGTTGCGTTGGAGCAAGTTAAATTTGATTCAAATGTTTGCCACGCCTCCTTACTCTCTATTATTGGTAACCAACGATATATATTATTATTTTAATGGTTAAAAGCAAGCAAGCATATTCAAATTTCTAATTTTTCCTAAATACAGTAGAATCCGGTTATAGCGAAATTCAAGGCACCGACGATTTACATCGTTATACCCGGACAACGCACTAACAGAAAGGTGGAAAAAAACAATTTTTTTTTTATTTTATGGTTGCCATGTTCGTAATGTGTTTTAACATAAAACAAATTAATTTTTTATCATCATCATGCGCATTTGGTGCATTAACTCACATTTGGCGAATTTACGCATTTAGTTTTATTGGAAAAAAAGCAGAAAAACTAGAAATATAACGGGACATCTCATGGAATATAGGCATGAGATCTGCATACGCACGCTGTAAACATTTTTGTGACTTCGCTTAAATTTGTTGGCATTATTGGCTGTATTTCTTTTTTTTTTTGGCAAGTCGCAATATCCGGTTTAATTATGAAAAATCTCGTCTGTATAAGCGATTTGTCGCTAAAAGCGACGTACAAACCGGCGGTCCTTTCATATAACTTTGTATGGGGACCAACCAAGCCATCGAGTTTCCGTCACAATAACCGGACTAACGCTATAAGCGGAGTTATTATAATCTGATTCTACTGTATATAAAATAAATAAAAACACATAAGAAACCAAAAAAAAAAAAAAAAAATAGTTTACAATTGCCAAAATAGATGAATAATCATAAATATTTAGAATTTAGGAATTTTTATAAAAATCCTTTCAGAGGTAGCATGAAAGATAATAAAAATCAAAAAAAAATTACTTCATTGTTCTATCTTAGGCAATCATATAATTTTAACTTAATCAAATAAGTAAATAATACTCTTATCTTCAATATAAGTTTAAAATTAATTGTGTGACATTGACTACATTTAAATTTTTACTTAAAAAATCATAAAGTAAATGTAAATACGTTCACGTTCCTTCTCACATTCGCACTTTCGAATTGAACGATTTTGTTTTCTCTCTATACCTACGATAATGCGGAAATTTATTCAATTTTCAGCAATAAATAAGTACTTGAGACAATGATAGCAATTTTCCACACAATTCAAAACTAATTAACATATTATTAATGTCATTTTGGTTTCAAGAAGTCAAATATATATTTGAATTTAAATGCTCTATATATATTTTTTTTTTTGCAGACATTTGAATACCCGTTACTGGAAAGTTGAGTGAAAGGGTATATTTTGTTCGTTTAAATGTATGTAACAGGGTGAAGGTGGCATATCTGACCCCATATTATTGGCATTAAGATCGGTTATACTGTTAAAAGCAACGGGTATTCCTTAAGTCGCACTCCCGACATTATTTTTCCGTCTTGTTTTATTTTTCACTTTTTTATAACATTACTGTTTCTATGTTACTCTGATCTTATAATAACAACAATAGCCAAATAACTACACGATACCCGTAATTTATTTTGAGATATATTTGAGTATGTTATTGAAATATACTATCTAATTTAATTTATACTATTTAATAAACTATCCAGTTTAAATTTCAACTATTCTTAAAAGCTTATTTATTAATATATCTATTTATTTGCTATTTATTATTACTTACCCATTGCTTTTGGATCCAGCTGATATGGGGGAATGCCGCAATGTGCAGGCGGCGGTGTCGTCAGTGGGTCGCCGTTATGGCAGAAAAAAGGTGGTAGCCCCATTTTATTAGCCTGCAAGATACAAGACATATGTTAAGTCTTGAGCTCAATATTTAATTTACTCCTTGAGACATATGTAAACATATACAAACTCAGCAAAAACATTTAATGTTATGGATTAGTAAACGGTAGTTTAGTAATTTTTTTTGACTAATATAGAGAATTCTAAAATAACTAAATTTCTTAATATTAATTTAAATTGCCGCCACTATCAACTACATTGCCTATCGAAATTAGTTAAGGTTTGACAACACACTATGAGGGTTACAAGTTGTCAAAAAAGTTGCAAGAAATAAGTTGAAAAGGAAAATTGGTAGTTTTGAGCCAAAAAGACATTACCCTAAATTAAGCAAATGAGAGAGTAAACAACTATTTAATTGAATGCAGTTAAAAAAAGTTTTTAGTTTTCAGAAATACATAATCATGCAATCAAGAAGAGAACAAGGTCGAAATGACTTTACATCTACTAGCAAGGGGTCATTACACTTCACATTTCACTTTGACCTCCCATGAGAAGCAAGTAATGCGCAGATTAAGTACGAGAGAGAGAGAGAGGGCATAATGAGAGCATCATCCTGTTTTACTGAATGTTTTCTCTTGCCTGTTAAACTTTGAAGTTTTCTCTTGATTAGTACTGTAGTACTGTCGATTTTCTATTAATATTCAATTTATAATTATTCTATTTGTATTTACTTCTCTTACAAATGTTTGAAGAAATAAAAATCAAACAGACATTTTAATAAGAGTACCTCATAAAAATAATCTGTGTAAAAAAATTGCGATTATTATTGCTCAACACTAAAAACACAAATTTGATTTTTTGAAAAGCCGAATAAGCTACGACGATAGGATCAATCCTAGAGTTAAATAAATATATGAAGCAAATATATAAATACATTAACTAATATTTAAATATTTATCATTATAAATTGCCGAAATTTGTAAATAATTATTAAATATGTTATGTATTAAAATAATAGTTAGAAATATTTCCATAATGATATAATGAATTATTATGTATGTATTCATTCATATCTATGTATCTGTAAACACTCATAGATACAACAAGTAACATATAACATGTATATATGTGAATTTGTTTCCATAAGTTTGTGTGTTTCGTATTATCACTGATATTGTTGTCGCCGTCCAACTTGTTGTAGCTTGATGAATAAAGCTTTAACAACAGCGGCAGCGGCAGCGACAGCAGCAACAACATGCAAACGACAACAACCACAACAACAACTATAATAATAATAACAAGCAACAGAAACGGCAACAGCACTGTGTACAAAGCAAGCGGCGAGTCAGCGAAACTGAAAAAATGTGTTTGATGTTGCCGCCGCTTAACGAATATAAAAAGTGCCGCCAACGCTGCGTTTCCACTGCTTCGAGCGTTCGCTAGCTCCACTGACCCCCTCTCCGTACCCGCCCTACCGCAGCCTACCGCCGATAACATCACCCTATCACCACCCCATCGCCTCATGGTGCTGCCTAAACGATAAACGTATGTTGCTTTGGGTTGGTTCATTTCGATTTGATGACTACTTCGTATTGTTTTTTCTCTTATACCCTGCAAGCATTATACCAAATTGTGTGTGAGTATATCTTGAGTGATTTGCTGCGAATGACACTGTGCCATTCTGACTGCTACACAATGCATCTTACTTGCATAACAACACATTTATTATCGGTATTTATAAAACTTACATCTCTCTACTTAAGAAAAGCATCTCTAACTTTTGCCAAAATCTATATAAATTTAACAAAACTCTTTGTCCTGATTCACTTAGTCACTCTCTTAGTTCACTGCCTGCGCAGCCCAAGCCATAAGACCTAAGAGGCTGACATATTTACACAACATTGCTGAGCAATCAATAGGCGGGTCAAAGTTCAAAAATAGACAAAATAGCTAAGTAAAAAAAACTTTGGAACTTTTAGAGTTATACCATCCACATCAACAGAATGTGTTTTTTTACCATATGTTAGACCCACAACCAAATTTGCTTACAAGATTTGGAGCAATCGAATGTATATTAATCTTTAGTTTACAAATATTTGTTGCATCTCAAGATATCGAAACTCTGACTCTAGTTAGTTCAAATAAGATGAAATAGCAGCGATCATCATGAAAAACTTTTTAATTTTTGTCTTAACAAAACTTAATTGCAAAATCTAAATGTCCACTTCACATCTAGCCCAATTCTGCCAAGATTGGCCTTTTGTCCAAAAACCACGAGTTTTCCGCAAAAGGTTAAATTCTGATCAAATACTGAATACTGATACGCAAATTACTACTCAACCCATAGATTTTCAAATATTTCGCTATATTTATTTTTATAGCTAACGTTATCTTTAATAATTATCTGTCTACCTTCTTAATTGCATAAAGATCGGCAGCTCATAGTTTAAATTATTTTTAACAAGTTCGTTAAATTACGTAAGTATTCCTAAAGTCGAAAAAACGACTTTTCGACTAGTTTTTGGTTAAAACATCTACTGATCGACAATTTAACCTACAGTGTATTTATATCACTTTAGTTAAACTACCTTTCTTTACATATATTTTTTACTCCTTATATTTTATTACATGCAATATCAGTAACATGTCCTATTTAAACAGTGCCTGAGTTATCGAGAGCCATCTCCAAATATATATATCTCTCTGTTAAGAATTTAAATATTCAAATCCGCGGGGGAATCGGAAAAGGGCAGAGCCCCCATTTAAACCAAATTACAATACATATACTTAGTTGGGACTGAGATACATCCTTCTGTCTGTTACATATATTCCAACGAAAACACTCCAACAATATAACTTATTTAATAAGTTATATGAAAATATGCATATAAACGTATTTTGCAACTGGTAACAAATATATATATACCATATATATATTTATAATCCAGTGAACCAATTTTAAATGTCATCAGCTTGGAGAAACAATTATGGTTACAGCCCTAGCAGCACAACCTATGCAGTATAGAAAGAAATTGAAAGGGGAACTTTGAAATACAAAAAGAATTTGCCTAAATGATGCTCTACAAATGAAATTGGACGCCATTGTTTAAAAATGAACTGCAGCAGAAGATTTGGGGGTTGTTCTTTGTCTCTCTCATTAAAAGAAACGTCCGCACTCGGCATTTTCGGGTGGTTGCTGCGTTGGCGATGACACGTAGATGGGGTAGTCAGAGGCGCTTTTTTAGATTGCTTCCTGAGTTCGGAGACCCAGACGAGTAGTACGTACACGCCTTAGTATGTGTGTGCATGTATGTGTGCCTCTGTACATGTGTTTTGTGGTTGTGTGTGTGTGTTTACATACGTTGTCGTTGTGAGTCAGAAAGAGACCAAGATAAAGAGAGTTCCTATAAATATGCATGTGTATGTGTCTGTGGGTGGTTGTGCGACTAAAGGAGACTGGGACTGGAAGTGGCTGTGTGTGTGTGTATGTGTGTGTGTATGTGTGTGTATATGTGTGTGTATATGTGTGTGTATATGTGTGTGTATATATGTGTGTGTGTGTATATATGTGAGTATATGTGTATATGTGTGTGTGTATGTGTGTGTGTGTATGTGTGTGTGTATGTGTTGGGGAGGGGCGGTGTACGTCTTGTGTATGTGCGTGCACAAGCCTGAAGCCTAAAAGTTCTACCACCAAAGTACAGCGAACCGATAGCAGTCGGTGAATAGCAGCAGAAACAGCAACAAGGGAGGATGGAGCAAATAGTACTGCACACTTTGAAAAAATAAAGATGGGGGTTTGATGTGGGTGCGTTCTGTTGCGTCTCGCTGTATACGCTGATTAAAGAGATTTAAATTGAAATACTTTCAATGCAAGTAAAGAAATTCTATTGAATTGTCAACTCAAAATACCATTTTAGGAATGTCATTTTTTTATTCAACTTTCCCGTAATCTCGATTAAATTCAAGTATATAAAAAAAATCGATTTACTTAAATAAAAAATTACATGGATTATTCGTAAGGTATTTGTTTGCATACAACTTCTTTAGATCGTATATAAATATTTTAAAATAAATATCGTTCCATTATATACCATTTATTTTATTTAAATCATTGTTATAGTCTTTGGGATCAGCCAATTTCACGGACAGATGGTCGGAAAGGGCTTAGCGACTCGGTTATTGATGCCGGCCAAAAAATATATATTATTAGGGTCGGAGATGCCTCCTTCTTCCTGTTACATCCAGCTCAAAGAAATAAAATAATGAACAATTTTTTATTATTAATATTTTCATCTAAAGATATTTAGGTTTTGTTATAAAATTATATTGAAAACCAAACATGTTAAAAGTCACGGTCGAGGGCGGTCAGGGGTTCCTCTAGCAGTTTCCTAATCCCAATATACCTTAAGACTTTCAACGGTATTTTTTTATGAACATCCCCAAGCACTTTGAAAGTAACAGACAGTAACAGACCCAGACCGGACCTGTTGATGCTGTAATGTCGCCTTAATGGTTTAGGATGTTTGCTGGCGGTATTGTACTTAACCTTTCTTTGTTATTATTGTCAGAAACCGACCCCTGTCAGGGTTTCCTTACAAAACTAATGTTTGGGACAACAAATAAGTAGAAAATAAAAGAAATATCCTGTGGGGTGAAAATGTTCAAGAGCGAATACGGTTCTTGCCAATAAAAGTCATGTTTCGTGATTCAGTTTACTCAAATACAATATCTAGCGGATGAATGCCAACAAAAATTAAATTGACACTACCTGCAATAGGTGTCAACCAATCAGGTTATTTCTGTAACCTAACCTAATATATCAATTTCCAGTTGGAACGCTTCAACAGTTATCGTCAACAGTCTCGTTCTCAATTTGTTTCCGATAAGATGAAGAAAGTAATGCTATAGATAAAAAAAAGTTTTATATAGATAAATAGAGACGCAGTCTGTCTTCTTTTTTTATCAACATACATATATCATTTGCTATTAGTAGTTTTAATTTCAGGCTAGGATGGACATAATCTCAGATGAGATCCATATTAAAAAGGGAGATGATAGATCATAGCGATAATGTGACAAACCTCCCTTAATAACCCACCCAAGGTATTTTAAATGTTTTTAAGCTCAGGACACTATTATATTGTTTGAGGGCTTGGTTACACATAACAATTTGTCACCCCTTCGTTTATTGGGCTGCTAACAAATGCATCGAATATGTAGAAAGGCAACCCTCCACCTTCCATACACTTGAAAATTGTCAGGATATAAAATTATATTTAGAGATCGAACATAAAATACTCTTTAAGTCATATATATAAAATAAAAGAAGTACAATATGTATCGAGATTGGTTTAACTTTACTTTACTTATGTGCAAAAACTGATATAGTTATATGTTATCCTAAATATATAGATTTATAACTAATTTATTACTTTAGCAATTCTGCGGTACGGTAGGCTACACTTATTGCAAGAAACTTATAACACCCTAAGAGAGAGTATAGTAAGTGATATATTTATTTATATAATGTGATATATGTAATTTCTAAGGACAGTCCCTACAATTTTGTTGAATATAGCTCTACCTATTAAAAAGGATGTGATGAGAGAACGATGATTATTTGCCCTTTACCTCTACCCCACAACAAAGAATAAAATTGTAATAATTATGCAGGTTTTATTACAGAATTTATACAAATTTACAAAGATCCATAGATATTTAATTCAAAAACAAAACGAGTCATGTTAATTTAACATCATTAATTCAACTAATAATAATAGTCACATTAAAATACTAATGGTACACGATAGTATTTTTTATTTGTCAGATAATACTTATTCGGTAAATTGGGTTCTTTTTGTTCAAAAGAAATATTTATGGAACTTAAAATGAATACTGTACACAATGAAGAAGGATTTGTAAATGCTCTTATTGGGATGAGCCTTATTTCAATTTATGGTTTATATCCTCCAACCATAAGTGCAAAGGTATTATAACCGGAAATACCTTCCGGCTTTCTTTTGCCTCCCGCATGCATCACTCATTTATAAAAATATATCTAGTGGCCATTAGTATTATTATAATATACTAACTATTATTATTAATAATATTATAAAAACTATGATTGTTAGTATTATAATCATTATTATTTATTTTCTTATTTGATTACTTTTTATTTATTTGTTGTCATTCTATAAGCAGCGAACATATAATTATACATTCAAATTAAATTAATAGTGAATGAGTAAATGAAAATGGAAAGCGAATGGTCAAACATTTTTAGCATGGTTTGGGTGGAACGCAGAAAAACTCAATCAGAAAAATATAAAATTAGAGACAAGTTAAATTAATAAAAAGTATTAATATAGAGGACTTAATAGTAAGCGAAGAACAACAAAAAATCAAAACTAATTGTACGGTTCAGATTGCTATAATCAGCAGACATAATACGAAAAGCTTCATGCAAAGCGTAGTTATTGGTTCAATGCTGAAGATATAACGGATTAAAGGAACGAGTTAAGCTAAAAGTTATTTTGAAAAATATTTCGAAGATATTTTCGCACTTAAGACCCTTTGTGAGAATATTAATAATCATTTGATAAAATATATAATTTATTTTGCGGTATGAACTGGCTTAATAAATTTAAGCTTACAAAGGGAATTCGAGCTTACAACATTGTACTTAATTGTTGTAGCACTGAAAGTTAAGTACTAGAAAATTAGAGTTGGTAGTTACGTATCAATAAAACAAATACTTACTAATATTATTGTTATTATTATTGTTATTATTATCATTATTGTTATTATTATTATTATTATCATGCCAATTATACGAACATAATTACCATAGTTACGGGCAGACCACCAGGTGCTCCATTAGCATATGAGTACGGTGATACTAAGTATCCCATATTGAAGGTGTGGGTGTGAGGCTCAAGCTTATCTGCAAGAAGACAACAACGACAATAATGTTAGACTCATAATGTTCTCTTAAAAAATTAAATAAATACATATTATCTTATATACAATAGTTGAATTATTGTTTCTTATTAAATTTGATGTCCCTTTATTAATAAGAGTATTCGAAGAAAACAGAGCTAAGTTAAGATGTAAACATTTCGAGGTAGATAAATATATAGTTAAATTATTATTCATATAATTCCAAAACTAATTTACACTAGTCGGCACAAATATTATGACAAATTTTTTATTTTTTTTAAACCTAGCTTGCGCTTGATACCGTTAACTTTGGGTGCGAAGATTATGAGCAAAGTAAAGAATGAATATTTAGCTAACAGAATGCCAATTTTTATACGGTTTACGCATTGCACTCTCTTTCTACTGATAAAAATGCACGCAGACAACTAGTTTTTGTTTGGCACAAGTATTTTGACAAACTCATTTAGTAAATGGTATTCTGCTTTCGAGCACGTGTAAATCAACAATTGTTTAAATTTAACCTTTTGGGATATTAAACGTGAATAAATAACAAAAAATTAATTGATAGCCATGGGTAAAAAGGCTGAGTTAAGTTAATTTATAAGATCATCAATGGTAGCACAGTTTAATGTTGAAATTAAAGTAAAAAATATTGCGAATGAGTTTAATGTGTCGCGTCAAACTGTGTATTATCAAATTAAAAAGTTTAAAAAACATAATGACTTAAAAAACCTTAAAAGAACAGGTCCTAAGCGCAAAACAACGATCGCTGACGACAAAATTCTTATACGGGAATTTTAAAAAAATCAT
Organism: Drosophila sp. st01m; assembly: GCA_018901795.1. Taxonomy (NCBI): domain Eukaryota; kingdom Metazoa; phylum Arthropoda; class Insecta; order Diptera; family Drosophilidae; genus Drosophila; species Drosophila sp. st01m. The sequence continues at coordinate 116,409 of JAEIFG010000477.1, read as the reverse complement.
CTTGCGAAGCTATCTCCGGATCGATGAACCAGGGGCAATATTTGATGACCCTGATCGAAAATGCATATTGTTCTGGAGATAGGATGATCGGGGAATCATTTATCCGGCAGCAAGATAATGCTCCATGACACAAAGCCAGAATGATAACCAAGTTTCTAAAGGATTTTGGCGTTACCGTTTTGAACTGGCCACCTCAAAGTCCAGATTTAAGTATTATTAAGATCAGCTGGTCTCTTTTAAAACGCAAAAGAACAGTTTCATTACAAAAAATTCGAGAGGAGACGATTTCTGAGCTCACTTCCTTTTGAAAAGAGATAACTCCAGAGATCCTTCACAATTTGGTGGAGTTAGTAAAGGACCGGCTCCAAAAAGTTATTGATACCAAAGGAGGATATATATTTTATTAATTTTTTTTAATAAGGAGCTACTCCAGCTCCACTTAAACTTATTTTTCATGGTTTTAAAGGCTTGGCAAAATACTTGTGCCAAACCAAAATTAGTTGTCTGCGTGCATTTTTATCAGTAGAAAGAGAATGCAATGCGTAAACCGTATAAAAATTGGCATTCTGTTAGCTAAATATTCATTCTTTACTTTGCTCATCATCTTGCCGACTAGTGTACATTAGTTAGATTACTTGTGGTTTGGCCATGGCTGTGATATATCAGTCAGTGAGGACAAAGCATTTTATATACAAACTAGTGGGCCCGCTTTTGCGTCCTTGCTTTGCTCGGACGCAGATCCCCACTAAAAGTATCAGAAATATTATTATTTAAATTATTTCGTCATTTGCAGACCATATATCTATATATATAAAATGCTTTGTTCTCACTGACTGATATATCACAGCCATGGCCAAACCACAAGTCCTAGAGACTTAAAGTTTTTTAAAAAAAATCAGAAAAAAAAATTTCCAGATTCGTATGGGTATTTTTATTTTTTAATTCCACCTGCAACCTATTTAAAAAAATAAAAAACATTTAATTAAATTGCATTAAATGCAAGCCCGCTAAGCAAGCATTGAAAATGTTCAATGCGTGTGTACGCATACATACACAATTTTAGCGTGAGCAACTGAAAGAGAGCCAGAGAACAAAAGTTAGACTCGACTGCATTTGTTTTTGTGTTCGCTTTTGCATGTTACGCACATGTGGAAGCAAGATCGCCAATGTTGTTGTTGTTTTGCTCCTGTGATCGAATAAGTGATTTTTATTGCGTTCTTTGTCATACATAAGTGTGTACATATGAATGGGCTGATGTGAGAATTGACGACAAGGCTTTACTTATTCGTTGCTACCCCTTAAGTTTTGTATGTAGTCTCTAATAACCTGTACCATTAAAATGTTTTATTAAGAAATTTCTACATTAAAAAAATTGTTTTTATTTATAAAACAGTCCATTTCTACATTTATTACATAGCCACAAAAATATTGAAGGCAATAACGTTTAAAGCGTAAAGGGTATTTCATAGTAGTAGGAATTTTCTTGGACACTTTTGGTTGTATGAAATGAACTGTCTGTGGGTTATTTGCTCACTAATATAAGATAAAATCAGAAGCTCTTTTTTAAATTTTCACCTGCATTTTATTTTTGAAAATAAAAATATTTATTAAATCGAATTAAAAATGCATGTTCGCAAAATCTATGTACAATTTGTCAATCCGTAAAGAATTACGGGCTTATTGTTAGATGGCGCCATTAACAATAGATGTCGCCACTAGGTTGACAAATGAAATTATGCATTTTACCTCTTTAGTGGTGTGCAAATGACGAAATTATTAAAATAATAACCTTTTAATATAAATATTTCCGATACTTTAAGTGGGGATCTGCGTCCGAGCAAAGCAAGGATATATATATATATATATAAATATATATTTATTTATGCACATATATATACATTTATATATATAAATAAATATGTTTGTGCAACAATGTGGGCGTGTATCAAGAATTTGAACATTGTCACTCTACACTTTTTCACACATGTATTCAATTTATGTAGTTTTCGGACAGTGTATTCGCAAGATTTCGTTCTTCAAAACAATTGCCAGAATTAATTCATTTTAATTAAGTCGCCAAGAATTTTTGATACTTTTGTAGGCATGGGCATTATAGACTATTTCGGCATATTTTAGTAAAATTGAGATTAAAACTGACTTGGATTTCTTCCAGCATTCAAATTATTTTTAATTAATTTAATTAAAAACAAAAATGACCAATTTGGTAAAATAAAATATTATAAATTCCTAGTCTTTGAATAACTTAAGCTGTCATAACAAATCTCAACCAAGTTTTATAAGCTTTGCCTTATAAACGTCATTTGCCTGGAAAATTGATGCTGCATTATTAAATAAAGGAAAATTAAACTACTTCCGAAAACTACCTATTTTTTGTTTAGTTATTCGCTTATATATTTTTGGGCAAATTCGAACACTTAAAGTCCCGCAAATCAACTGATTTTCATAGACTTTTTTTAACATTATTTAACTTCTACATTGATGCTGCATTCAAATATTTTCTTTGCTGAAATAAAATTACACATGAATTTCAGTCCCCAAGAAAATAATAATGGATTGGAAAATTGGCGTTTTCCTACTTATAACACTGTCTTGTCAGCCGATCCTCCCTCGTATGTATATGCATGCGTGTTTGTACATATATACATATTTATGTATATGTGCATGTGCCCACCACATTGAAGATTTTAGCTGTCGTATCATTAAATAATTCACAGCTTGTTAGAAAAGCAAACGAAGAAAAGGGTAGGCTAAAATTCATAAATATCCCCAAAATGATGATAAAACAAGGAGCAATGCACGAACAACACACACACGTACAAAATATTTTAAATCAAAATGCCACGAAGGAGAGGCAAGTCGTAAACATGGAAAGAGAATTAACACATACAGCAGGAAAGATGGTACGAAAGGTAGTAAAGGGGTAACACAATAATCCAAGCGTTCTTGAAACCACAACAACAACAGCAATAATCACAGCAATAGCAACAGCAAGAGCAACAACAATGTCTGGCAGAGTACCACAGCTAGCGAGAACTTCAAACATAAACACACAAAAATTTCAACTCCAGTCCAGCATCAGAGTTAACCACGGCGTCGACGTCAGCTGCAGCAGCGTCGTCGGCAGCACGACGAACGAGACCGACCGTCAATTCTACGAAAACTCATTAATTTCCAAGGATACAGAATACTAAGGTAGACATATATACATACACAGTTAGCAATATGTATATGTATGTATGTCTGTATACGTATACTACCTAGTCTCAAGCACAAAAAACTGAACATGAGTACGAATACAAAGAAGTACAGAAATACACAACATACATAGATACATATATATATCCATTTATACAACCCCACGTATATTCACAAACATACACACATACATATGTGTATGTTTAAAAGAAACAAACTGATCGTTGCACAGTGGAGATTGGAGCTCAATATTCAAGCGAAATAAATATGTACGAATATCCTCCAGACGAAACTAGTATTTTCGGAAGACTCTTTAATAATTATGTAGTAAAAATACATATATATGGTATTCGTCAATATAAGAACAACTCTATTAATTTGAGGTTTTTAATTTAATTAATTTCGTTTGATCAACGAGATATTAACTATATATTTTGGTAATTCTAAGATTAATAAAATAATAAAATAAAAAATAAAAATAATAAAAAATAAAATAATAATAAGTACAAATAATTATTAAAATACTTTAATGGGGGTTAAACAATTGGATGATTAAATAACAAAATAATTTTTTACTATATATATTTACATCAATAAATGGTAAAAGAATGGCAAAATATACAAACTCAAGATTCTCAATTTTCAATGTAAAAAGAGCAAAGTCTCAAATCAAGGGACAATTACCTACAATTCACATATTAATTTAGTTAGGATAGTGACCAGTGTTTCGAATGGATGTATCAGTGTTATCCAAAATGTGCATTTCCCTATCACATGTGGTAGGAGTACACATGTCCATCCTATGTATTTATGAGTGGATAAATTCATAATCTTATTTTAATACTGCGGCAGAGATAATCAAATAAAATGTTCATTGTTGGCCCTCCAAAAACCCCTTCGATAGCGTTCATCTCGTAAGCCCCTGAACTGATCGAGCTTCTTCTGCTTCGTTTTTTGTTTTTATTGCGCGACATGAACATTGTTCTGTAGATTTTCCCTTGCTGGTCAATGACGTAAAGGCAAAATGCTCGTTAACTGCGGTTTAAAAAAGAGTAAATGGCGATGGCTTGTTAACCAGTAATATTAAGCACAAAGTCAGTCCAACTACATATATATGTATAGTATTCGAAGGATACTATTATGGACACTAGGGTGGAGTGACTGTTACAATATAAAAACAACATCTGTGCAAAAAATTTATTTTTCTCACATTTATATTCCAAAATTAATCAATCTTAAAAAATACATTCAAATATTTGCCATAACAAAATTAGTGTTTCATATGTATATTGACCATATTCGAAAAGAACGTACTTGCTAAATATATATTTCTAACTTTGACATTCTTCAAATATCTGTAAGTCTGATTTTTTTCCTCTATTTCTCTCCACCGTAATATAATGGTTTGGATTTGATTATATGCTAACTTTTACGGCATACTTTCTAGCAATAAAAAGAGTTTTCCCTATTATAGACTCTGAAGAGAGATGTAAGACTTCCGAGAAGAGCTTTTAACAGAGTTTTTAATTTACCGAATACTGATTAAGTTGCTTGCAATTTGAGATGAGCACAGGTCTTTTAATAAACAACATTTTGAAAAATTAAAAATTTATTTTCGGATAAGAAATTTACAAAAACGTCCTAGCTTTCTTTATACAAAAATGCAGTAATGCTTTTAGAAACCGGTTATGACATTTTTTGTAAATGTTGATAAATGTAATATACAAAAATATGTTTTTGGTAAATATGGTTTCATATCAATCGAAAAATGGAGTTTGGACCCCGTAGTTTTTTGAGGCTGTTGCCTAGTGTACATGTTGAGCAATTACATCTCTACTACATTATAGAGAGTCACTTCTATAAATTTCTCGGAACGCAGGCAAACATTTTATTTTAAAATTTACAACTAAATGATATATTAATCATGGGACGATGTTTGAACGTAAATGTTTTCAAATAAATCTTATGTAAATAAATATTAGAAATTAATATTTAGTACAATTTTCTCTTTAATGATTGATTAAATTTAATAAATTCACTTAAATGATGGAGCAACACAACCAAACCATACATTAAAAAGTCGGTAAGCATTAAAAAAAATCCGTAATATCCGTAATTTATAATTTTAGGTTTTAAGGTCAGTTTAACATACATACATATTTATTTATATACATACATATTTATATTTATTTATTTATATAGATATTATTACCAGTTGACAATCTTGAAATGCAGAGATACTTAAAGCGTTATAAGAACATTTTGCATTTGGATAAGTATATGTATAGACATACATTTATACATATCTATGTATAATGTATATAATGCAAATACCCATAACTATGATGTATATGTAATGTACATACATATGTATGTAGATTTATTTGGTTAGTATTACACACGCAGAGAAGCTTGAGAAGCGAGAAAGATGTTCTTATGTATGTGAATAAATACCTACACAATATTCCAGCACACGTGCATACATACATACACGTATTTATTTATTTACTCGTTCTTTTTACGAGAACATGCATACATAAATGCTCATACATGAACGCATGTACAAATACACATACAGATGGGGACGGGAATACCGACGCGGGTACGGGTACGGCTACGGCTACCTAAGCCCCGCTGACAAGACGAACAAGAGAAAAAGAAAGCAAAATGTAGCGAACAGAAAACAAGAAATGAAGTAAGTAGCGTGTCGACGAGGCGATCTGCATCACCTTGTTAGCACCATGGAACCGAGGCGAGGCGGCGGACGATGTGACGGACGTCGCAACGCAATGCGACCGACGGATGCTAAAGTTAAAACTCAGCGGCAGCAGCCGGTTATTTATCCGACCCACACCAACCCAACTAAGGCTACGAGTCTCTGAGCACATGTTACGAGTATACTGCTGGTCGTTCTTACGCTGAGTATGCTGATCACTGATCACTGATCAGTGTTGTCACAACAGCTTTTTCCGCCTTGAAAATATAATAATATTATTATATTATGAGCACATAATATGTTTATTATTATTTGTGCCATTTTCTTTTTTATTTCTTAAATAATAAAAACACTAAGAAAACATTAGATTAAAATGTTTTGAAGAGAGGCAATTGTTTGTATACGCATTGATTATAATTACTCTTATGAACAGCTTCGTAAAGGCTAAAATATTTTGATGTATACTTACTAAAAACGGGACTGTGGTCAGGCCTAGACACTGTCTTGCTGCCCTTTTCCTGTAAATAATAAAAAATTTAAATGTAAATATTATTGAATTACTCAACTCACACCGTATTGAGTGCCAAAAGAAAAAACTTCTGTAATGTAAAATAGCGGAGATACAATTAAATGTAATATTGTGACATACTATAGTTTTACATGGACATCGTGCAAATTTTAAAACTCGTAGTTACATGAAAAATATTCATTATATGTATTAGCCACTCGCGTAAATTTAATTTTCCATTGTTGTTTGAATTGGTTACTAACAATAAAAAGCAAATGTAAAGTGACAATTTCAAGAACAAAAATTAGCAAATTTGAAATTTTTAAGTATAAAAAATAGTTTATTTTATATAAATCAAAAGTAAGATTAAAAAAAAATATATTGATAAAATGATTTAAGTACAATATTTGGAATTGAAGTATATGAAAAACACAATACAAAAGAATTTATGACTGTATTTCTGAAATGTTAATAGTTTGTACATACAAATGTGTACTAACTGATAAGATACGTATCAAATATTTGGGTTAGTTTGCAGATTCGAATTTTCGAGACCGTATGTAAGTACAGTAGAATCCGGTTATAGCGAATTTCAAGGGACCGACGATTAACGCCGTTATACCCGGACAACGCACTAACAGAAAGGTGGAAAAAACAATTTTTTTGTTTATTTTATGGTTGCCATGTTCGTAATATGTTTTAACATAAAACAAATTAATTTTTTATCATCATGAGCATTTAGTGCATTAACTCACATTTGGCGAATTTACGCATTAAGTTTTATTGGAAAAAAGCAGAAAAACTAGAAATATAACGTTACATCTCATGGAATATAGGCATGAGATCTGCATACGCACGCTGTAAACATTTTTGTGACTTCGCTTAAATTTGTTGGCATTATTTTGCTGTATTTTTTTTTTTGGCAAGTCGCAATATCCGGTGTAATTATGAAAAATCTAGTCTGTATAAGCGATTTGTCGCTAAAAGCGGAGAAGTACTGACGTACTAACTGGCGGTTCTTTCATATAACTTTGTATGGGGACCAACCAAGCCATCGAGTTTCCGTCACAATAACCGGACTACCGCTATAAGCGGGGTTGTTATAATCGGATTTTACTGTAGTTATACCTACTTTACGAGTAATAAGTAGGAAAATAATGTCTCCATCATACTTGAGTATCGCACATCTCGGGTACCATAATCGATCCACTCGTTTAAACAAAACGCGAATCCATCAAATCAAATAAACCACAAAGTTCGATCATGATCTGTGACCCGATCCAAACGAAGGCTCAAAAATCATTTCGAGCATTGCTACTCGAACGTTGCTTATTTCTACTGTTTTAAAATTAACGCTCACAAGCAGATCAGCATGAGTGCGGTTGACTTAAGTAATTAATTAAGAAAACATGTCATATGCTAATTGTTGATATATATTATAACAACTGGACTTTCCACAGATTATTCCTGTAGCAGCAAAATGCTATAGTGAATCGATTTCAACAAAATTTGATCAGGATGCTTCAGACCATACCAGATCTGTATTCTGTTATATGTCTATTATATACGATGCAAAAAATAAAGACAAATGTGATCGGCATACGGTGTCCACGAACCTGCTTAGCTTGAACGGTTAAGGAGACGGACCGACAGGTCAAAATCGATTTGGCTGTTGCTACCCATCACGGTCTGCCACGCCTCCTTCTGCCTGTTACATATTTGCATGCACTCTTTTTAATCCATTTAAAATAGTCAGGGTATACAAATTTAAATTAATAAGTACATATTAACACAGAATATAGAAATAATTATAGTAATAAGACTGCTATAAATTTATTTTATAACAATGTTAATTAATACTCTTTAGTACTTTATTAAATATTTTTATGTAAATTTAAAGAATAATTTATAACAAGCATTCTAGGTATCAAAACCTAATAAATAAAAATTCTTTTTGTACTACGGAAGTTCAATTATAAAATGTATTTCAATATTCAACATACCTCGCTTTCAGTTAAATCAATTAAACTTGATTTTTCCTCGACTAAAAGGTTCTCGGATGATATTTTTTCGTCTTCACGATCGCCTTCATCCTTAAATATCTTGACCTCGTCCGTGCTGCCTAAATCATCTCCAGATGACCCATGACGCGTGTGTGTATGCGGCATGGTTCAATTCTTCCGGGTATTAGCACTATACGAGCGTTACCTAAATTACTTAAATATCGCCTTCTTGCTTATGCTAAATGCATAGTACATCACTTCGTATAACCTCATTTGTATATCCTGTAAGACTGATTTGACAGCCATGTCGCTCTAAGTGTTTTCACAGGACTTTGGTTTGTTGAATTGTTTACGCCAATATCCAGCATTCGTTTTCAAAATGAAAGTACTTTTTCCAGTTGACAACTGTAAGCCACAAAATTAAGACATTACCTTTATGTTACAGAGATAGATTCAATATTAGCCAAATTAATTTCTTATATATAGCAAGAAATAAAGTTATTATCGGCTTGCCGATGATTTTACACCCTTAAAGAGCAGTGACGAAATATTTCAATTAGTTATCAATTTCGCAATACTATACACGTGTACAAGTTATGGCATATCTCACAAAAAACATTGCGTATAACTCATATTCTCTGCAACAATTTAAAACTACGAGTTAGTACGATATTTAAAATTCATAATATGTACACGTCCATGTATATGTATATGTATATGTATATGTATATGTATATGTATATGTATATGTATATGTATATGTATATGTATATGTATATGTATATGTATATGTATATGTATATGTATATGTATATGTATATGTATATGTATATGTATATGTATATGTATATGTATATGTATATGTATATGTATATGTATATGTATATGTATATGTATATGTATACGTTTTCCTAAACATTGGCTTTAATTGGTAAATATGTATATGTATATGTATACGTTTTCCTAAACATTGGCTTTAATTGGTAAATATGTATATAATAAACATATGAAAAAAAAAAAAACTTAATTCGCTAAGAAAATTGCATACTTATTAAATGTTTAGAAATTTCTTAATATTTATCTTCTCTAACAAAATAAAGCTTCAGTCAACAAATTTGACAAGCCATGTGCAGTTATTAGTTAATCGAAACAATGGTACAATATACACACATACATACACATACAAAGAATCCTTAGAAATCGTTTAAATCTTTAACATTTATTCAATTTAAAAAAGCACATAAAATACTTAGAAAGTATTGTACTTTGAATATTATACATGCTTACATCATTAGTAACAACAATTTATAATTTACATATTTAAACCACAGACAAATTTATCCGAAAAAAGGCTAAATTAGCAACACATATATTAGCTGACGAATCTAACTCGTGTTTTCAGCAATTGTTTTATAAATACTACATGTGACTTTTTGTGTAGTCAAAACAATTACTTGGCGCACTGTCTAAGGCTCGACCGAATGATCGAGAGACAACTTCCTAGAACAGTCATCGATGTCAATGCTATAAGTGCGTGTATTAGTGTTCACTGTCTCTTTCGAAGAGAGACGAAATACAAATGCTGAAAGAGAATGAAGAACGAAAGGTATACTTACAAATAAACACACAGAAACTAACACACATACACATATTTGTTTAAGCATTACTGACTGTGAAGTTTTCAAGTCGCGACGACCATCTATCTATGAACATGTCTGTATACATACACATGTACCTGGCGAGACGCGGGTCTCGAAACAGATTGTGATTATACGTACATATGTATGTACTCACAGTAGGGAATAACGCTAACTATTAGTTCAAGGTAACAAGCGAACCAAAATACCACGACGACAACAACAACAGCACAAAACTAATGACAACGAGTTTCTATTTAGAGACATGATTGTAGGATATCAACAGGTAGAAAAAGAAACAAGCAAAACAACAACAAAAAAGTAAAAATAAAGAGAATACAAAAAAATTTCGTGTTTTCGGCATATATATTTACGCACAAAAACTTAGATACATATGTTTATACCGTTAGTCATGAAAGCGTTTTTTGACAAAATCATAAATGTAAACATTTTCTTTTTCAAAAAATATGATTCCTAAAACAAGTTTAAAAAAAAAAAAAATAAAACAAACTATATATTTATTTTGTCAAAACACTATCTCGACTCACTGTATATCTTTGAATGTTGAAGATTAATAATAGGTATATGCATCTAAACACAATTGAATAATATTACATTTCAAATTGAACGTACCTATTTTTGTTTTATTGTTAATTGCGTGAAATTTGAAGAGACGCACGAGTTCAGACGAAATAAAATTGTATTTCTCCGTCGGCAAAACAGGTTACCAGGCGTGTTCCGCCTTTTTGCTTAGGTTTAAGGCTGAGACTGAGATACAGGCACAAAGAATTAAATATGTGACTGACCAGCCGTATAAATAAATTTGCACTTATTTGATAATACTTCTTTTATATATTTATACTTGTATTTGTATCCACTCCAAAACACACATTATACACACACAACTCAATATGTACTCGCATGTGTGTGTAGGAAGACATGTGCATATATAACATCAAAATACACATACATATGTATTATATTGTAATATTTACAATAATATTACAAACACACAAACTAATATATAATGATTAATTATTATATATTTAGAACATTGATTTCTCTTTCTTTCTGACTTGATTTTCACTTAATAAACTTTTATTATTTTGAACCTTTTCTTGTTACACGCACATGCCACCACTACGCATTCATATACACAAGCAAACACACAAGCGAATGCAGACGATGACGATCCCGATCGCAATTGCCATACGTTATACATACATATACACACTTGTACACTCGGGAAAAGATACAATTATATGTAAGTCTGTATATAGATATTTGCTAATTTACATATGTACCAATGGTTGGCATATATTTTAACTCCTTTAGAATCACAATAATCCGCGATCTTTTTACGATATCTTTCATAAGTTGCTGACATTAAATGTAATTTTTATTTCGAGTAAGGCTACAAATTTTCATCAATCTAATGCAATTTTAAATGCGGTAATTCAAATATAAAATTCACTTCAAATATCACACAACCGCTCTCCAAACCTCGCGCAATAAAAACTGAAAAATACACAGTTCACAACCTGTGCTGCCACCTTTTCAGGATAAAAAATATCTGTTTCTGGCTGCAAAGCACCCGAAAAAAAGCGGAAATGTCGATGTAAAATAGCTAAATACTTGTCAACATTTTTAGCACCGGCCAAGTGCGAGATGTACAGCTGATTTCAAACTGTAATTTCACTGCTGCCAACTTGTTTTAATACTCATGTCGCAATGAAAACGGGCTGGCAGGATTAGCTCACGGCCTTACACCCTTATTGTGATAAATTTTCAAAACGGGCTCGTATACATTTAAAGGCAAAATTTTAAATAAGTCAAATATTTAGATTTAAATAAAACAGTTCAATCTTATTACCACTAATAAATTTGCATTATATGGTTCATGTGTTAGCCATATATTAAAAAAATACTAAATTTATTCTATTAACTCCACACTACTCGTCGCATAACAGAAATGACAATCAATTCTGATCAATTTAAGAGAAACACGCTATTTCTAGTTGAGAACCAGCTGCTTATAAAATTTATGATTGCAGCAAATAGCTAACTTTTAAATTTTATTTTATTAAAATTGAATTGTAGCCAGAACAAGCTGTAATATAACTACGTTGGCTATTGTGATCACAACGATCATGTTATATAATAACGAGCACTGTTTCTCTACTGTCATCGGTCAACTAGATACAAAAACAGCTGATTTTTTTCGACTTCGCATTAACTTTCTAAATTGTATCTAAATATGAGCGGTGCACAATTCAAATGTGAACTGAAAAGCGTTAAAGATTTTTTAAGTCAAGTTCAAGTTCGAAATTAAAATAAATAGGATCAATAAAAATTTGACAAAACTAAAGCAGAAATACGTTTTTAATATACTTGTTTAATCAATATGAATAACATATACATACATAGAGATGAAGGTTTTCAAACAAAAGAAAATTAAAAATTACCTGCGTTAAAGTTAAAACAAAAAAACAATTAGCTTCTAAATTGTTGGCAATGAGTGGTAAAGCATGTTTGTTTTCAGTTAAGGCGACGCTCCCAAAGTTAACGTCAGAAAACATTTACAATTCAATACAAATTACTGAGCAGATGCCTCCGTTTATCAATCGAATGTTTGATTGAAATATTATACACTCAATATCAAATCAACCTATTATCTGTAACTGCTGTTTCCAATAAAAGTATTTCAAAATAAAATCATTAAATCAGTTAACTTTTTATTTGTTGTCACTGTTTACTTAAAATTGATACGAACTAAAATTATTTTAATAAATATGAATTTACGCAACATCATGAACTAAATAGAAATGTATATTTATATTAGAGCGTTGCTTCTTCCATTGTTGGTGTTCAAATGTCCAGATCAAGAATTTTTCTAGAAAATAGAAATTAAATTATGAGACGCATCTCATGTTAATGTAAGGTTCAGAGAATTAGATTTTCATTTATCTATCAAATGATGCGTAATCCGTAGATATCTCATCACATTTTCGAAAAGTATAATAATTTTTTATTTCTACGTACCAACTTACCTTTAAATTATGGGACACCATTAATTTAAATATCATGTAGAGTTTTCATTTAAATTTCTTTGTTCTGTAAAGAAATGTTTATAAAAAAAATTAATTTTCAATTCTAAATTTATGACAATAAAAAAATAGCCAAAAATGTCAGCTATTCATTTTAATGCGTTGGTTTGGAACAGTTCTCTTCATGGTTTATCGAAGCGAGCTGGGTAAGTTTGTCATCACATTAGAATAAGATATTTATTAAATTTTTAATAGCAATTATATGGCAACTAACCTTTCGAGGAATATTTAGCGGAAATTGTTCATAGCCTGCGAAAATAGAAAAAAAGCAGTATTTAATTGTTCTTGCGTGATAATAAATATTTTTGTAAGTTAACAGATTCACAACTTCTACAATATTTTTTGTGCAACTTGTAAATTTTACTTGTCAATTTTAAATTCAAAGGATTAATTTTTCATTTATCGATCAAATGATGGGGAATCCGTAGATATTTCATCACATTTTCGAAAAGTATAATAATTTTTTATTTCTACGTACCAACTTACCTTCATATTATGGGACACAATCAATTTAAATATCATTTTAAAAAGTTTCATTGAAATTTGTATGTTCTGTAAAGAAACGATTTAAAAAAAAAATTAATTTTCTATTCTAAATTTATGACAATAAAAAATAGCCAAAAATGTCAGCTTTTAATTTAATGCGTTGGTTTGGAACAGTTCTCTTCATGGTTTATCGAAGCGAGCTGGGTAAGTTTGTCATCACATTAGAATAAGATATTTATTAAATTTTTAATAGTAATTATATGGCAACTAACCTCTTAAGGAATATTTAGCGGAAAGTATTCATAGCCTGCGAAAATAGAAAAAAAGCAGTATTAGATTGTTCTTGCGTGATAATAAATATTTGTGTAAATTAACAGATTCGCAAATTCTCCAATATTTTTTGTGCAACTTGTAAATTTTAAATTCAGAGGATTAATTTTTCATTTATCGATCAAATGATGGGGAATCCGTAGATATTTCATCACATTTTCGAAAAGTATAATTTTTTATTTCTACGTACCAACTTACCTTCATATTATGGGACACAATCAATTTAAATATCATTTTAAAAAGTTTCGCTGAAATTTGTATGTTCTGTAAAGAAACGATTTAAAAAGAAATTAATTTTCAATTCAAAATTTATGACAATAAAAAAAATAGCCAAAAATGTCAGCTTTTAATTTAATGCGTTGGTTTGGAACAGTTCTCTTCATGGTTTATCAAAGCGAGCTGGGTAAGTTTGTCATCACATTAGAATAAGATATTTATTAAATTTTAATTAGCAATTATATTGCAACTAACCTTTCAAGGAATATTTAGCGGAAATTGTTCATAGCCTGTGAAAATAGAAAAAAGCAGTATTAAATTGTTCTTACGTGATAATAAATATTTTTGTAAGTTAACAGATTCACAAATTCTCCAATATTTTTTGTGCAACTTTTAAATTTTAAATTCAGAGGATTAATTTTTCATTTATCGATCAAATGATGGGGAATCCGTAGATATTTCATCACATTTTCGAAAAGTATAATAATTTTTTATTTCTACGTACCAACTTACCTTCATATTATGGGACACAATCAATTTAAATATCATTTTAAAAAGTTTCGTTGAAATTTGTATGTTCTGTAAAGAAACGATTTTAAAAAAAATTAATTTTCAATTCTAAATTTATGACAATAAAAAAATAGCCAAAAATGTCAGCTATTCATTTTAATGCGTTGGTTTGGAACAGTTCTCTTCATGGTTTATCGAAGCGAGCTGGGTAAGTTTGTCATCACATTAGAATAAGATATTTATTAAATTTTTAATAGCAATTATATGGCAACTAACCTTTCAAGGAATATTTAGCGGAAATTGTTCATAGCCTGTGAAAATAGAAAAAAAGCAGTATTAAATTGTTCTTGCGTGATAATAAATATTTTTGTAAGTTAACAGATTCACAAATTCTCCAATATTTTTGTGCAACTTTTAAATTTTAAATTCAGAGGATTAATTTTTCATTTATCGATCAAATGATGGGGAATCCGTAGATATTTCATCACATTTTCGAAAAGTATAATAATTTTTTATTTCTACGTACCAACTTACCTTCATATTATGGGACACAATCAATTTAAATATCATTTTAAAAAGTTTCATTGAAATTTGTATGTTCTGTAAAGAAACGATTATAAAAAAAAATTAATTTTCAATTCTAAATTTATGACAATAAAAAAATAGCCAAAAAATGTCAGCTATTCATTTTAATGCGTTGGTTTGGAACAGTTCTCTTCATGGTTTATCGAAGCGAGCTGGGTAAGTTTGTCATCACTTTAGAATAATTTATTAATTACATTTTTTAATAGCAATTATTTGCAACTAACCTCTTGAGGAATATTCAGGGGAAAATGTTCATCCTATCTGATGATTTTTGTCGACAAATAGTAATCCGTCTGAAATGGAAATATTAAAGTTATAAATATGTATTTGTTTTAAATATTAAAAAAGCTTTCCATTTATTAACTTTCAGTAAATCAGGTGAAGAATTTCATCAAATACAAAAGATTCAAGAGTAGCAAATAATAAAATCATCAACTCGTATTAAGAAACTCATATAGCACAGATGTATATAACTCACCAGTTATGAGTTGTCGAGCGGTCTGGACATATTCAGATCTGAAAAGAGCGTAACAGAGCATGAAAAAAATTATTGTTAATGCTTTACTTAGAACTGAAGAATAATTATTTTGTATAAATAAATTCAGTTGCAAAGGTGAAGGATTTCATCAAATGTTTATTTATTTTTATTTCAAGAGTAGCAAATAAAATAGTCATCAAGTTGTGAAGATATATTTGTAAAATGTAAACATATTTGGAATATTTACCTGCATTTTTTTAAATTTTAAAGTGGATCAGCCCCAGAACTTCTGCATAAGGATCCTTTCTGTAAATGTAAAAAATTGTTAATTACATTCTATTTTTTATATACAGAAAATTTTTTATAGAATAACATCAGTTGTAAAGGTGAAGAATTTCATCAAATACAAATATTCAAGAGTAGCAAATAAAATGGTCATCAACTTAAGTTGTACTATTTCTTTATATATTCCAAATAATTACCTGTTTTCATATTATTTGAAAACTTGATAAACTCCAGAGGTTCGAGGACGGATCTACCCTGCAAAAATGTAATTCTGTTAATATTATTTTATTTAAGGATCAGTTAAAATATATTTTTTTATTCAGCCTACAAATAGCTTTCATCAATCAATTAACAGAGACGAAAAATAACACATCATGGATATATGAAAGCTTGCTTCTAAAATATATTATTTACTAACCTTTTGTTTGCTGCAAACTCAAAACACTGAATGATTAACTGCAACGAGAGAAAAGAAAGAATATCCCGAAACCCACCAGATTGAACAAATAGTTTTTTTTTTTTTTTTTTTTTTTTTGTATTATTTAATTATTATTTTGTAAGACATTGTCTCTGAATGCAATAGTAATTTACATATGCACTCAATTCTCTTAGTCTCAATTTAAACGGCCTCTTGTACAGGGGGTTCATAGCCCTCGGGGCGATCAATGACAGCTCCCTCGGCGGATACAACGGCCTCAGTGGTCTTGCCACCGCCATCACCATGCAGCTCCAAGAGTTTGGACACATCGAAACGAGGTTTCTTGAGTACCTTGACCTTGCGAATGTACACATCATGTAATGGATAGATACGCTGGCAGCTCTTCTCAATGTCTTTGGCAATCGAGTCGAGGGCGAGTTTGTTGACCAGTTGTTTCAGGTCAGCACTGCTGACTTCATTGGTGATGATGTCCGTCATGCGTCCGCGAATCTTGCGGACCTGCGACTGCTGGGCGTAGCATGTCTTACGCTGCGATTGCTGATCCTTGGAGGTGAAACCAATGCAGAACACGCGCAGCAAATATCCATCGATGGTCTTAGCCTCAACGATCGACTCGATGAGAGTTTGCCACTTCTTTACCATCGATCTGTGTTCAAAAGCAATCAATCAATCGTTAAATACGCATGTACGCACGCACATGTTTATGTATACAGTGTGAATCCAGAAACTATACGCACTCATTAAATAATAATAACAACCGAAATATTTATAGTTGAAATATATCTTCAAGTTAATTGTTTTCGCAATAAGCTGTAAGCCACTGTATTCCAAATCAGTGGTGCCCAAATTTAAACTTCTATGCCATAAGTGTGCCTTTGGGCACCACTGATCTAAAATATCCAATTACTTTATTAGAAATCAATTGCCAATGCATTTTTTGATTCACTGTATGTACATGCACTCTCACCCACACACAAACTAAAAATAGCATTTACCTGTACTTGTCTGTAGTCAAATCCATGCCGTGGAAATTGCAAAGCACATTGCGATCCTGCACATCTTCTGCAATGAGACGAAACTTGCGGAAAGATCTCTCGGGATCAATATCCTTCTGCAAATCAGCCAGCGATACTTCGAAAACGCGACCTTTCAAGTAGTCTGAAGCGATTCTTTGGCCCTGAGTTCGGTTAACGAGGGTTTTACCAATCTGCCTGGTTTGGAACATGTTTGGAGCCTTAACATCGTACCAATCCTTGCGAGAGAATGGATCCACCACCTTCTTTTTACCACCTTTCTTGCCACCTTTCGAGAGACCCTTATTTTTACCGACCGCCATGGTAAACGTTCAAACCGGAAAAGGTCGAATCACGTTGACTGAACTGTCAAAACAGGGAAGTTATCAGCAGGGTTGATAAATTTTCTATCGTTGACAAAAGGTTGTCTTACACTATGCGATAGTATGATAAATAATCTGAAATAAGACGTGGAACAACAGAATAGTACATGTATTGAAATGTTATATTTACAGTATTTTCATCCAATCTTACTTTTGACTATACGTGATATGCATTGCAATATAAACTGTCGGAAAAGCTTAGCTGGAATGTTAAACTGAACTTGAAAATGTATATATATGTATAACATTTTATAAAGTCCGTCGTTTATGCTGCCATACAAATTATTCAGATTGATTGGCATTTTGATAAACATATATCCGTATGGACAATTCGAATTACATAGGAATTTATATAGTTTAATAAATTAAATGGGTTTAATATATATAAATAACTTGACTAACATACATTAAAACGTATATAAGTATACTATTCTAGAATCATTTGCTTTTTCGTTTCATTCCATTTGTTTCATCGAAAAGATTTTGGTAAGTATACAATTTCTTTCTTGAAAGACACTGTTCCCAATTTAGCTATTTTGCAGCTTTTTCGAGCTGTTTTCAAGTTCAAAATTAGAACATTTTTCACTGATCTTATTTGGAAATATGGTTATTTTAAAAATGTATTTAGGTATGTTTTGCTTTTTATAATTTTTCAATAACTGCACAGGGAACAAAAATAAAAATTTAGATACGTTCTAGCACAAACCAAATTACCTATGTTAATTGCTATGTGATTCCAGCCAGAAAAAGATATTTTTGCTCTAAGAAGTTGGCAGCACCGTTGAATGACAACACAGGCATTTTGTCATCCATTTTTGTTCTGCTTGGTTCCCTTTCAATTATTTTCCCAAGCCGAGTGTTTATAATTGTTATCATAAACAATTAATATGTATATTACTTATCAGTCATTTTTCAACACTTGGATTTAGTACGTGTTACCATAAATAGTACACATCTATCACTTTTACCCTAAAGTTAAAAATATTGTTAATCATGTTGAAATTTATGGATAACAAAACATACAAATATATAGCGGTATCGGTCAATTGGTTATTAAAACTTTAAAATCAAATTAGTTTGTAACTTTGGTGCACATTTACGCTTAGGAATATAAATTTATATACAAATCGTATGCAAATTGTTGGTAAACAAGAATATACTTACGTATGTATGTATGTATCTGACAAAATTGACACTAAAGGCGATGTACAACTTATATTAAAACTTAAGAATAGTAATGGATCCAAGTAATTTTGCGTATGAACATTACGGAATACTAGTTCAAAACGATGAGGATGAAGTTTCCAAACCCGATGAGCTTCGCACTATAAACGTAGACAATCTAAATAATGGTGAGTTCGATTTATTAAACTGAAACATACATACAAACTGTTGGCCAAGTAATTATTGTTGCTACATTTCATATTATACGATTATGTTTATGATATATGCTGAAAAATATAGGAATAGTAAGGTCTGTAAATCTTAGCAGTTTTTTTTTTATAAATTATTATAAAAATGTGAATATTTTACTTTGTTAAAACACTTATCGTATGAAATTGTATTGTTGTGATTAAAAAAGACCGTGTCGGTCGTAGAGCACTCCACATTCCAATACTAAAACCTGTATGTTGTACTGTCTGTACTATTTATTAAAGCTAGCTTAATATAAATCAAAATTCTGTGTTCAAAATCATAAAATCTGTTAAAATCGTATCAATGTATTTTTTTTATTATTAAATTTAGTTTATTTATTTTATTGTTATTGTTTTACTATATATGTTTATGTTTATCTAATTAGTTTTGTGCCCAGACGGCATTGTTCAAAGCGCTGAGATGCTCCTTGGATCCCATAATGATAAAGTCTTCGAGACATATGTTCAATCGGAACCACATAACAGTTATGATGCCAAATCACTATTGAAAATGGCTAAAAATAATTGCACCTCATCGTCAACCTCTGCAAAGGAGTAAGTAATATAATACATTGATTTGAATTGAATATTAATGTTATTTCCAACTTAAACAGGCAAAGGGAACCAAACGTCGGGAATTTACAAATGCAAAACAGTGATGATCATTTAAAGATCGAGGACGCAAATCCGCAAGATTTGATTAACTATATGCAGCAGCTCCGAGAGCAACAAGATATCCCTAAAGATCGAGCTAAGGCATTTGAAACAATGGAAAATAGACAAAAGAATGTAGCTTTGATACAGACAGCGAATGGAAAATCCAGGCGTTGGGAGCAAAAGTTGGTACAAATCAAGACAATGGAGGGAGAGTTTAGTGTCACAATGTGGGCATCTGGGACCTCAGATGATGAATATTCTGGCTTAAATGATAATGAGAACGATTCAAACGTTGTTTCCACAATGCTCATTTCATCACCCAGCCAAGCCATAACCGATGAACAGATTCAAAATCAAGAAAAAGACGAGACAGTATTACAAGAACAAGAACAGCAGCTGTTATTTCAACAGCATCAAGAACAATATTTTCAGCTTCAGCAGCAGATGACAGGAACAGACGTAGAAAAAAACAAAAAAGCAAACTTAAATTGCGAATCGCATTCAAATAGCTACTCAGTAAGCAATCCGGGATGTCACCTGGTGAACGGACAATGTGTGGAGAAGCAAGCATTGAAACAAAAACATGTTTCCGAAAGATCAACAGAAACTGTGTCTGTGTCAGTTCCTTTTGGTTCAGGTGCTGATGTCATTCATCAAGGTAAGCTTGTTATTATATGTATAATATTATTATTATATTAATTTTATGTATATTTAATTTTATATTTGTGCAGCTGCATCCGTTGAAAATATTGCAACTGATACAGATTCAACGGACTTCACACAATATGTAAACGATAAAAAGATTGCCTGCCCCCATAAAGGTTGTCATAAATATTTTCGAGATTCTTCTGCTATGCGCAAACACTTGCATACACATGGACCCCGCGTTCATGTCTGTGCAGAATGTGGGAAAGCATTTGTTGAAAGCTCAAAACTAAAGAGACATCAGTTGGTTCATACGGGAGAAAAACCATTTCAATGTACCTTTGAAGGCTGCGGGAAACGTTTTTCTTTAGACTTTAATTTGAGGTAAACGAAACGTATACATTTTATTTCTTGTCTAACACAATAAAATTTAATTTCCTTTGTGAACGCAGAACGCATGTGAGAATACACACTGGAGACAGGCCGTTTGTATGCCCCTTTGATGCTTGCAACAAAAAGTTCGCGCAGTCAACAAACTTAAAATCACATATATTAACCCATGCTAAAGCCAAGTAAGTTGATAAATGTTTACATTTCTTTAATACGAAACAGACTGGATGCAATTTTATCCTATGCTTTCAGACGAAATACGAGTAATCCACGCTTTGCCACTTGTCCCAGTACGAACGAACCTCTTAGTCCCAGTGGGGAAAGTTCGACAAATTCCAATTCAATTAAAGTCGAATTGCGTGATACTATGTCAGTTAACCATGCCTCTTTTGTAATGTATGCAGATTAAAATGTTCACATATTTTAATTACTCAATTAGTGGTTAAGTGTATTTAAGACAACTACTGTAAGCTTATATTTTATTATAAAAACAAAAGAAAGAAATTAGCTTGTATATAAATATATGTATGTACATATATAAGGAATGAAAAAGAGACTTATTTTCTGAATAAGATTGTCATAAAAATGGAACGCATATAAATTTATATTGACTATTATTCAATTATTTAAAAACGCTAACATTTCAGACTTATATAGGAAATCTAAAGATATGTGTATTCTGTTCGTTAAAATGTATGGAACAGGGAGAACGAAGCATCTCTGACCCCATGAAGTATATATATACTTGATCAGCATAAACAGGCGAGACGATATGGCGGTGACCTAGCTATCCGTTTGTCCATCTGGATGAATAATAGGAATCTTAGAGACTATAAGATTGTATTCCTAGGCGTTTTATTATTATAAACAGAACGGCAGTAATAACAGTTTTAATGGTTAAGGCAACCAATCTCCCAAAAGTATTTAACGTGTAGTCGGGATCCCGACTTTCATTTAATGATTAGATTCTTGTTGCATTTTATGGTATCTTGTGGTCTGACTATTTATTTGAATTTTATTTACGAACCATTAATTGTATTTAATTTTAGAGAAGTACTGTTGCGACTTGAAGTAAGTATTTGTTTCGTTGTAGTAGTTATCCAAGACTTGTCCAATGGATTGCCACCTCTTCCAAAATCAGAATTAATAATGGCATTTTTATTAAGCGTGGTCGGATCTAACTCATTGATGGTCAACGGAGTATTTTTTCGTAACATAAAATCTACGAGCATGTATTTATTTAAATAAACCATAGACTACAATTTTAATATTTACCTACCACGAATGTAATCTTGAGATCTCTTCTTCCGTTGTAGTCTTTGACCGCTGTTTTTGCGATTTGGTCGGAAATAGTTTTTAAGGATATTGACTTTATACATTTCTGGCGATTCATGGCGATTCAGCTGTAAAAACAATGAAATAAATGAAAAACTCAATTTTCAAAGGTGTTCCTGTTGAAATTATAATTAAAATTGAGAAGAATGCTTACATTATTATCCTCCGAGTCTGTTGAACTTATCTCTTTGTCACCTTCTACATTTGCTTCCGAGTCCTTGTGCTCGATACTAACAGCTTTAAGAAAATCCGATCTAAGATTGGCAGGGGGTAATTTTACTGTGTTTTCTATTGCACTTGGTAATTTCCATGTTTTTGAATCGTCATTCCAAAGAGAGCTTTCCAAAATTTCTTCTGGATTCCTAAAGAGCATAACCTCATAGGATTAAATGCTTTAAAGTGTCTTATATCTTAAACTACATAGGAGTGATGAAAACCAAATTTTAGATTTAGTTTTATTTGGTTTTTTTAGAAAATCGTCACACATAAATATCGCGTTGTCTATTAATCGAAAAATAGTAGATCGAGTTGCATATATCGAGTTTTCTGAAAAAAAATTGATTTTATTAGAAAACGCAATTTAGATCCCAAAAAAACCCATGTACTTTCAATGCAAATCTTACATTTCTTGCATAGTTTTGATCACTGTCACTTTGTCTTTTTTGTATGTCATTTATTACACTCGTTCATCAAAAATTTTATGAAGTAACTTATCTCTAAAAGTTTGTTACGATAAAATAACCCCAGTAAGTTGTCGATTTTTCTAGAAAATCGATTTAATCAACTCAAATGATTGTCAATAAAATTATTGAGTTGAAGTACTCGACAATCGCTTTTGCGAAAATCGAATTGCCGTTATTTCAATGAATTTTAACATCACTGCTTCTTCTAGGAATTTGGGACTAGATAAATATGATTACAACGGCACTATTAAAAATGTATGATTATTAAAATTATATGTTTTTACCAATTTCTTCCATTTTTGCGAAGAATAGGACGCGCTTTGCTTAAGAGCAGTTGGTAGAATTTTAAATGTCGTCCAAGGTGTCGAATTTCATCTAGATAATCCTCTCGATCTAATTGAAATTCAGAGTTAAGATCATCAATCTCCCTTTCGAGCATCCTAATTTTTTGATTATAGATCTTAATTCGATCATTTTTTATGCCAATCTCCTGCTGTATATTAGCATAATGATCTTGTAATAGGTCACGATCCTCGCTTTCAACACGGCTTAGGGCCCGGGCTATGGCACTCAAATGCTGTTGGGCTTCCAACTTACGTAGTCTATGACGTTCCTTTAATTGCATGTCGTTAGCTCTTTCGCCACCAATAAGGGCTTGTTTAATTAGATGAATACGTTTACGAGCGTTTAATTGAATATTATCCTGATCAGATCTTGACTCGTTCAGAGGTTTCATATTGATATTGTCTTGATGACCTGCCTTTGTCTCTGTCTCTGTGTCCTTGTTAATTTCCCTTACCATCTGCTGTCTTATCTTGGCTTTTTCCTCCTCCAGCCATAATTTCCTTTGTTTATCATTAAATTTGTAAAGAATTTCACTCCCGTTTTGATGACTCTCATCAAGCATTTTTTTCAATTTAAGAATTTCTTCCTGATATTGACGGAGCTGAGCATCCTTTGGATCTTCATTAATTTTTGGTATATTTGATATATTTTTTGCTCGACTGGCGTATCGTAATGTAGATAAAGTTTCATCGTAGTTTCCATCTGCTGGTGAGATGCACGATATCATGATCGTTTTTGTATTGCCTCCCAATGAATCCTATAGACATGGCAAAGTGATTAAATAATTTTTAATTACAAATTATTATTATGTAGAATACAAATACAATAGTTTATATTACATACCTGAAGTAAACGCGTTAGCTTTGAGTCCCTATATGGTACATGCTTTGTTTTACCATCAACTAGAGCTGATATAACATTCCCCAAAGCTGAAAGTGATAAGTTGATCTTTGTGGCTTCTTTCAGTCTTTCTCCAAAAGCCCCAGTTTTGGACTGCCTTTCGGAGCCAGCTAGGTCGACCATATTTAATTTGCCCCTCCGTATGCCGCCAATTAATGGTACGGAAGTAGTAGCATTCAAATCCCCTCCTGACTCGCCGTGAATTCGCTCCAAGCTTATTGTAAATATTGTATGTGATCGTGAGCTTTTCTCATTCATTAATGTGGCAGCTGTTATACGATTTGTATTGCCCAAGCTCAACCAGTTATGGCACTCCTGTGCATTCATAACTGGTTGAGTAGTTAATGTTGGTACTGTAACGCCTATACCTGGCACATCCTTCAGTTGATGGTTTGTTACACTACCATTCGCTGACTCAGATCCATTTAAAAGATCTCTGATATTCTCATTGTAGATTTCCAGGTAGCTCACTAACGCCAAGTATCTGACGTTGCTGGCTATCGAGATTGTTTCAAATATATGGTCAAAGCATCTCTGTATAATGCCCTTGTTATCGTTAGATACATCTGCAAAAGAACCATCGCCCTTTTTACAAGTAAGAGTAAAAAGGCAATTCTAATAGTAGTATAGTAAATTGTCAATATTAATATGACCTTTTACCTGCATTGTGTGCGTTTTGCCACAACCTGTCTGACCATAGGCAAATATTGTCCCATTATATCCCTCCAGTGTGCTCTCCACCAACGCATAACACATATCATTGTAAATCGTTTCAGTCCTTGAGATTCCATCATAGACGCTATCGAATCTAAACGATTTTCTCGGTGCATTTTGAGCCGAGGGATTTAACACGGAAACAACGTAATCGCCAGTTTCTACAATGTTCTATATTGAAATTTCGAAATAGACAGATTTGCATTATTGATTTTCGTTGCAATTATTAATTATTTTTTTTTATGCATAACATAACATACATCACACTTTTTGCCAATTTCCTTTTGATTCATGGGTCGACATCTTACGATAACTTTAACATTTTCACCCATTTTCTTCTGCTGCAGCTGAAAAGTGAAAATTCAATTTATTTAGGTGAATTCTAAATTGAATTGACTGATAACTTAAAGAGGACATTTCACACTGTGTTGGTGCGCAGTCAATCGCCTGAACTTGAACCAATAACCTACTGTAGTTCTAATTGTATACCCTGTAATATATTACAATGAATACAATGAACGAATGAATAGTTGAGATTATGGTTGGCAATATATGCAATCGGAATATGTATGTTTCTCAATTTATACAGTTTTCCCTTATATTTTAAGTCAATAAATTATTGTAAAAATGTATCACTTAAAAGTGACCAAGTACTTTCATAAATCAGTCAGTCAATAGTTTTATATTTTAAAACAGTTACCTGAGAATTTAGGATATCTCGCAATCGAGTACTTTGTAGTTGATTTACTATAATTTGTTTCAATCCGCATATACTAGTTATTATTTACACGTATGCACCAACAACCATTAATATTGATGAATGTATGTATGACTAATAACACTAGGTCCCAAAAGTACTTTTCGATTAATTGTGAAATTAATAATAATTATAATTTCTATAATACATATGGAAACTGAAGTTGTCTCCTGAGTTGACCAAATGGATATTAAAAATATTTATTAAAAAAAATATATGTAATAATTAGATTTAATATTTTGTAATAAATAAAACTTGAAATATCTATTGTATAATTTACTTTTGATTTTTAGTATATCAAATGCATTTAGGGAAATATAGGAGAATTCCAAAGATTTGTTATACCAAATTATTGTTGATATCATTTAACAAAGAGTGTATTTGTTGTACCGTAATTAGAGCTTTGCGATTTCAAATTCGGGCGCATGCGCTGAATAAATGCAAGTCGAATAAAAGCTTCAAGCAAAAAATGAAAGCTGTGCTAATAAAGTGTGTGGCACAATTTACAGTTTTGTGGCTGCATAGAAAATTTTACGGATTTTTAAATAAATAAATAATAACAGTATTAATAGATAATTCTTTTACCCAAACGAATATTACAATTTTTGAGGAGTATTTAATAATAAAATCAATAATATAAGCAGTCCATATGAGTGTCTGTTAAAACAGATAACTATAATTGTATTTAATGAGCGGAGAACACTGCGAGAAAAATTGTGCAAAAAATGTCACATCAATATATAAGTAAATGTTTAGATAACGTTGAGAATTCCTGCGTTGAATTATACTGTGAACGACAACAAAACAAGAGAGCCGACTTTATTAAAAAACAGTTAATAGCCTTTAGTTCTTCGCACGGAAAATTGTATATAATAAATATTGTTTTATTATCAACGGTTTTAGTTGCTAATGCGCTTCCTCCAGTTATTCGCGTTGGTAAGTTTGCCTAATGTCTTGACAGCTATCCTATCTATGGAAATACAGTTATTCAAGGAATAATCTGTTTTTAATTTTATTGAAACTAGTCGAAAGGCTATAGTCGGGACCCCGACAACAGAATGCCTGTTACATATTTTTACCGCGAATCGGTTGAATCGATCTTGTAGGAATATACAGAATAGAATTATAGAAAGTTAATAACCAAATATAACGTTATATCATAAAGCCGTTGATCGTGGTGCCATAATTAAAATAACTCGATCGTCGTAGTGCTTTTCGATGGCTGTGTGCCATGCTCGGTTACTTTAGCTCCTAAATTCTTTGAGATCAAGGCGCTCAGACAGAGAGACATACAGACGGACATGGCTAAATTAACTCGTCTGTTAATGCTGATCTGCATATCTGTAATCTATATATATAAAATGCTTTGTCCCTGACTGATATATCACAGCCATGGCCAAACCACATGTCCTAAAGACTTGAAGTTTTTTTTTTTTAAATCAGAGAACATTTTTCGAGATTCGTATGGGTATTTTAATTTTTTAATTCCAGCCACAAGCTATTTAAAAAAATAAAAAACATTAATTTAAATTGCATTGAATGCAAGCTCGCTAAGCAAGCATTGAAACGTTTAATGCGTGTGTACGCATACGTACACAATTTTAGCGTGAACAACTGAAAGAGAGCCAGAGAGCAAGAAAGCCATGGGTTTTGCTTTTAGGTTCGCTTTCGCATGTGCGAAGTGCGAGCAAGATCGTCTATTTTGCTGTTGTTTTGTTCCTGTGAACGAAGAAGTGATTTATGTTGCGTTTTTGTCATACATACAATTGAATTAACTCGATTTTACATATGAAACATTTGTGTTGATACTGAATTGAATGAGTTGGCAGCGTGCACATTAGTGCGATAAGTGAAAATATGCATTTCACCGCTTTGGTGGTGTGGAAATATCGAAATAATTTAAATAATAATATTTATATTAACCTTTTAATATAAATATTTCAGAAAGTTTAAGTGTGGGTCTGCGTCCGAGCAAAGCAAGGACGCAAAAGCGTAACATCCACTTCAACTAACACAATCTACTTATTTTTACTTATTTTTAAGTGATAACTATAAGTATTCGAAATAAGGCTTGACTATTTTAAGAAATGAAAAACAAATATGTGAGTTTGTTTCTTTGTCAAAACAATTTATTGACTAACTGTACAATATATTTTTCTCACACATCTAAGGAGCTATATTTACGGAAGATGAACGCGAAGGTAGCATTGAATCGGCATTTAAATATGCGATTTATCGCATCAATAAGGAAAAAACTCTATTTCCCAATACACAACTTGTCTATGATATTGAGCATGTGCCGCGGGACGATTCTTTTCGAACCACGAAGAAAGTCTGTCGACAATTGGAAGCAGGAGTCCAGGCAATATTTGGTCCAACAGATCCTTTGCTTGCCGCCCATGTGCAATCAATTTGCGAAGCCTTTGATATACCACATATTGAAGTTCGCATTGATTTAGAAGTGAGCATTAAAGAGTTTTCCATCAATTTGTATCCGTCCCAAAACATTATGAATTTGGCTTATCGTGATTTAATGATGTACTTGAACTGGACAAAAGTTGCAATTATTTACGAAGAGGATTATGGTAAGATTACTAAACATAAGCATAATGCATAACGCATATTTACACTTACACATACTTTAAGGACTCTTTAAGCAACAGGACCTTATTCATTCCTCTGCAGAGATGAGAACCGAAATGTATATAAGGCAAGCAAATCCGGAGACCTATCGTCAAGTTTTACGCGCAATTCGCCAAAAGGAAATTTACAAAATAATAGTTGATACAAATCCAACTAACATAAAAACTTTTTTTCGATCAGTACGAATAATTATTATTCCTTATAATTAAATATATATTTTAGATATACGTATATGCATGCGCCATTAATATTTTTAACTGTTTAGATATTTTTGCTTTTTATTAACTTAGATATGAGATTTAATTGATTATTTCTTATATAGATTTGGTTAGCGCCTTGTACGCACAAAATATTGTAAAATTTCATTTATAACATTTATATTTAAAAAAATTTTGTAGATTTTACAGCTGCAAATGAACGACCACAGATATCATTATATGTTTACGACATTTGTAAGTATCAGCAATAAATAATAATAATTATTAAAAGATAATAAGTAAGTTCTCTCATATAGGATCTTGAGACATATGACCTTGAGGACTTCAGATACAACAGCGTTAATATTACAGCTTTCCGCTTGGTTGATGTTGGAAGCAAACGTTATCAGGAAGTTATAGAACAAATGCAAAAACTGCAGCATAGCGGTTTAGATATGATCAATGGAATGCCATATATTCAGGTAAAAACCATTTGTGCTTTGTTCACCACTACTAATTAAATGAATAACCTTAAATGATTGTAGACGGAGTCCGCTCTAATGTTTGATTCAGTATACGCCTTTGCATATGGTCTAAAACAGTTGGATAACAGTCACACATTAACATTTAAGAACCTTTCCTGTAACTCAGACAAAGCCTGGAGTGATGGACTTTCACTTTATAATTATATAAACTCGGTATGCATGACTAAGATAAGTTCCCAAAAGGTATCAGTATCTCGATATGGATACGGATATGTATGCTGTATATTTACAGGCTGCAATCGATGGTCTGACGGGAAAAGTCAACTTTATGGAGGGTCGACGAAATAAATTTAAAATTGACATTCTAAAACTAAAACAAGAAATAATTCAGAAGGTCGGTTATTGGCAACCGGATGTGGGTGTAAACATTTCGGATCCAACTGCATTTTACGATTCGAATATTGCAAACATTACATTAGTAGTAATGACTAGAGAGGTTTGAAAAATGCATTATTTAAATATTTTGAATATTGAATAAATTGTCTTTGTCTGGAATTAGGAGCGTCCATACGTTATGGTTAAGGATGATGCCAATTTAACTGGAAATGCTAGATTTGAAGGCTTTTGTATAGACTTACTAAAGGCAATTGCGCAACAAGTTGGATTCCAATATAAAATTGAATTAGTCCCTGATAACATGTACGGCGTGTATATACCGGAAACAAATTCCTGGAATGGAATCGTTCAAGAATTAATGGAAAGGGTAAGTATATATTCTATATTTTTTTTTATATGATGTGACCTGTATTAATAACACACCTATTTCAGCGCGCTGATTTAGCTGTCGCCTCAATGACCATTAACTATGCTCGAGAAAGCGTTATTGACTTTACCAAACCATTTATGAACTTGGGAATTGGCATTCTTTTTAAGGTACTATTTTCATTTACCATAACTGTTATTCTGTTATTCCTGAAAAATAAGTGATATTTTAGATTTTCATAATCAAACTTAAAAATAGGTCTTACTATTTATGATTTCAAATAACAATCATAATTAAATATCTAATATATTAATATATGTTTATTAAAAAGCTCGATGATTTATTGCTTAAATTCCGGAAGGCACTTAAATATTGCTGTGCTTTATTGCCGAATTGAGCTCTGATAAACTTTGCATTCCTTTTGTTATTGCTAAATCGTTTAGGTGCCGACAAGTCAACCCACACGACTGTTTTCCTTTATGAACCCATTGGCAATCGAGATATGGCTTTATGTGCTAGCTGCTTATATATTAGTATCCTTCGCCTTGTTTGTGATGGCTCGATTTTCACCGTATGAATGGAAAAACCCACATCCATGTTATAAGCAAACTGACATCGTTGAAAATCAGTTTTCAATTTCAAATAGTTTTTGGTTTATAACGGGTACATTTCTACGACAAGGATCTGGTCTGAACCCAAAGGTATGTTAGTCTGATATTGATTATACATATGTGCATAGCGTTAAGTAGTACTTAAAATATATTGTAAGAAATATATTTATTTATATACGATTATATGTGTATAGTTATATTAAATTTCAGATATCAGATCGAGCGCAAACGAAGTTTTTCTCTTTTATGAATCCACTTGCCATTGAAATCTGGTTCTATATAGCATTTGGTTACATTCTTGTATCGATATGTATTTGGATAGTAGCACGATTATCTCCAGTTGAATGGGTTCACTCAAAACCAGCCTGTTCCATGGCATGTGATCATATGTTGAATAAAATTCGAAAAGCTCATGAATTTCAAGACCAATTGGAGCTTTCAAGATTTCGAGATAACAATCACGATATTAGTCCATATAATAATGATCATGATGATAATGATATTGATGCTGCTGGTTTAAACGAATATGCTACAAATCATAATGATGATCATGACAATATTAATAAAGATAATGCTTATGATGGAAATGAGTCCGAAGATTCTTTGGAGTTGGTTAGCGTCCAAAATGATTTTACCTTGAAAAATAGCTTTTGGTTTGCAATTGGCGCTCTTATGCAACAAGGGGCAGATTTATATCCAAGGGTAATATAAGAAATTATATTTAAGTTTTAGTTAGAATCATCTGAATGAATGAAATGCTATCGAAGTTGGTTTTGAAACATTAACTTGAAATGTTTTCCATTTACAGGCGACATCTACTCGCATTGTTGGTGGATGCTGGTTTTTTTTTTGCTTAATTATCATATCTTCGTATACTGCCAATTTGGCTGCCTTCCTGACAGTGGAGCGCATGATAACACCAATAGAAAGTGCGTCAGATTTGGCCGATCAAACTGAAATATCATATGGGACTCTCGAAGGAGGATCAACGATGACATTTTTTCGCGTAAATAATTATTGAATTTGGAGTTTGGTTTATTTATAGTTTGGTCTAATTTAATATGAACATTTTATAGGATTCCAAAATTGGTATATATCAAAAAATGTGGCGATACATGGAAAACAGAAAGTCCTCTGTATTTGTGAAAACCTATGAGGATGGAATCAAACGCGTTATGGAAGGCAACTATGCATTTCTTATGGAATCAACAATGTTAGACTACGCTGTTCAGCGCGACTGTAATCTAACACAAATTGGAGGATTGCTAGATTCGAAAGGTTACGGTATTGCAACCCCAAAAGGATCACCCTGGAGAGATAAAATCTCTTTAGCTATATTAGAGCTCCAAGAGAAAGGTATAATTCAGATACTGTATGACAAATGGTGGAAAAATACCGGAGATGTGTGCAACAGAGACGATAAAAGCAAGGAATCCAAAGCTAATGCTCTGGGTGTTGAGAATATTGGTACGACCATTTAATTTATGCATGAATTGAATTCACTGAAATTCAATTATTATTTAATTCCCATTTCCCATTTCTTTTATTTCCACATTTTAGGTGGCGTATTTGTTGTACTTCTCTGTGGCCTTGCGCTTGCTGTAGTTGTTGCCATATTTGAATTTTGTTGGAATTCAAAGAAAAATCTACATACCGACAATCAATCTCTGTGCTCCGAAATGGCCGAGGAACTGCGCTTCGCTATGCACTGCCAAGGGTCCAAGTCAAAGCAAAAACCAGCATTGAAACGTGATTGCTTGAAGTGCGCTCCAGCTTCGACATACGTTCCGACTAATGTAACTTTACCAAATTTGGGCGTTCATTACAATTACTTTAACTAATATTCCGATTTGAACGCGCAAATGATATAAGTCGGTAAAATAAACATTGATATCGATCATAATATACCGAACTCATATTGATATTAAGTCAGATATCGGTATCGATTTTTAAAATATGTCATGTACATCAGTTTCTACATTTATGTAGAGCTTTGTATAAATTCTTGATTCAAAAATAAGGTATCCTTATAAGCAAGTATCTATTTATACGTACTTACAAATGCATTTTCTAAAAAGAAATTATTTTTTTATCCCGAATTACAAAATATAATAAAATATTTGTGCGAAAGAAAATTTGTTGACTGTTGCCTAGTGTAATTAGTATGAAGAGTAAAGCAATATTTATATCATAATATTTATAGCTTATCTCACTGAAATGGTCTTAAGACGTTATATCTTTTCTTGCTGAATGATTCTATATTTTTGAAAATGTATTTAATTGCGTACATTTGTACATAGGCGATATTTATTTGTAGTGCATGTACATTTTGTTAATTGTGCTAAGCAGACTTTAATTCTACATTTTGTGTTAAAAGACAATATTACCGTTTATTCTTTTTATGTGACTTATTTATCTTACGACGTTTCAATATCATGTCGTATAGAGCATCCAATCCTTCTTGAAGACCTTCACCAGTTATAGCACATGCGGGCTGAATGTACCAGCCTTTTAAATGCATTGATGTGGAAGGATTCAATTTTTTGTGGGTTATTGCAAATTGAGAGCTATTCATTGTTGCTGGTGATGTAGAAACTGGCAGGCTTGGAGCCTTACTTCTAGATTCCTCGTTGACATTTTGAGGTAATCGGCTTCGCCTCGACAATTCAACATTATTTCCTTCATTTTGTCCTTTGCTCAAATCAGGTATTAACTGCTGATGAGTTGAATTTAATTGTTTTACTGAACATATGCTATGATCTGTGCTGCTGTGATCTGCTGTACTACTATGAGCTACAATATTTCCTGTCGATGAGGTTAGGCTGCAAGTTGAAATATTCGACGTTATTGAGCTTTGTAGCTCGTGTAGTCCTAAAAGCTTTTCAAGTTCCTTGGGACAGCATGCGTTTGGTAAATCTTGCTTATTGGCTAAAATCAGAACGGGCACACCCTGATTATCTGGACATTTGGCTGTACGCATTAACTCCATTTTGGCTTCTTCCATACGCTCAGTGTCAACAGAATCGACTACAAATAAAATTCCATCTGTACATCTGAAAAAATGTATAAAAATTAGGATCGATAAACTAAAATTACTAATAGGACATGTATTCACATACAGGAGTAGTTAAAAATATTTACACAAAACTAAACTAAACTTAAATCGTTAAAACTTTGTCTTGTACATTTTGGTATCAACGGTCATATATGTTCTGTTTCAATGATACAAAGCTTTTCTTAACATATTAAGAATCCATTGAAAATTTTGAGATTGTATGAAAATCTACTCTTTGATCTTTTTTTCTATGGTAAAAAAATAATTTCATGCAAAAAGTTTATCTAAGCATTTAAAAAGGTACTGCAAAGTGGCAAAAAGCGGAGGTTTTTTTTGTGCAGTCTTCATTAGAATTGTTTGGGAAAACTTAATGTTCTATATTCTAGTCCTAGGAAAAAGTCAGTAAAATAGATCTCACATAAACAATTTTCAATGCGTTAAGAGAAGTTTCACATACTTTAAGCGGAATTTTAATGAAATTTCCATTAATGCCAAACTGTACATGAAGTATGGGAGTACTATAGATAGGAACTTCTACCCGTAAATTCAAAGTTCGCATTTTTTACATTTACATTTAATAGATATTGGCCAGTCCGCGGATAAATATATAAATTAATATAAAAAATAATATAAAAACAGTTGTTGACCGAAAATAATAATGCACACTTTAACTGTCGTATAATCTTGGTAAATATATACGTATGTAATATATAGAATCAGACTTACCGAGTGTAGCTTCGCCATAACGGGCGAAGTTTCTCTTGTCCACCCACGTCCCAAACGAGAAAGTGAACACCTTTTGCCTTTCCTAATGTACCCTGCACCTAGAAATAAAATAAAATTAATATTATTAATTTTTAATTGTATGATAACAAACCTTTTCACAATTAAATCCAATTGTGGGCACAGTGTTTAAATACTGATCGAACTTTAGTCTATAAAGTGCCGTGGTTTTGCCAGCAGAATCCAAGCCAAGCATTACTACGTGTAGAGTTCCCTACAATAATTGAATAATTAGAAATATACACTTAATGTTAATTTTTTAATTGTTTATAATTACCTGTGATGGCAAGGCGTCCAATAAATTTCCATTTTTTACCATTGTTGCCCCCATTTTTTTTGGCCCTTTTCAATTTTTCCTTACATTTTATGTTTCCACAATTTGTTTAGGGATGTTGATAGTACATCAACATAGTATATCGATATATCGATATAATAAAATAATTATTATAACCAGTGTTGCCAAACTATCGATTACGAAAATATTTCATAGCGGCTAATAAATAAGAAATTTAAACTTATTAAGGTGGTCGGTGTGTAGTACAGTTTTAAACCAAGAACAGATTATTTTCTTTTAATTGTGTTGTTTGTTATTACATAGGTAAATTTAAATATATAATTTCAGCTGTTACTTTAATTATTTTCGGTTATTTAAAGATATACTATTTTTTAATTTGTGGCCAATAAATTTGAGATTTAGACATCTGTTTGTATAAATTTGTTCAGCAAGAGATGTATGTATATTGTACGTAAAACAACCACATGCATGCAAACACATTTATGTTATACTATTGTATGTGTTTTTATTTAAAATAAAACTATATGTAATGAACACATCGTATTGGTGTTTGTACAAACATGTGTGTCTTTATATATATATAAATATGTATTTACAGTATGTCAAGTGAATACTTTGACAAATAAATAAGTTCATATATTTAATTTACATTCAGACATTTGATTTTTTAATATTTATTTTGATTGTCTTACTTCGCATTGCTTGGCGTTCTCAGAGCAACTTAAAATTAATATTTTTCGTTTGTCTAAGTAATTACTTGACTTACTGTATATACATATATGCATTAAAATTCAGTTGTGTGGTTGTGTTCGCACATTGGTATTATTATAGAAAATAAGTAGAATCTGTGGACAGTGTGGATGCTGTCTTTCATGTGCACTCATATTCTTGAAATCGAACGGGATACACATACATATGTACATAGTACATAGTATATGTAGATTCACATACATATATTTTATTCATTCGAGGTCATTATTCTAGTCCGGACGATATTTTCATTTAATTGTTATCTTGCACAAGTTTAGGCCGTTAATTGTACTTGTCTGTTTATTATAAAAGAGAATTTTTCAACTTTGGTATGTACAAAAAAAAAATTTTTATTTAAATACAAAAAAATTAAAAAAAAACTCTACCCTGAGTATTATATAATATGTATGCATATACATATATTGTAATAATAAAAATATAATTATTTGTAACATTATTTTGCATGCATATACATATGTACAAATCAGGTATATACATAACATTCTCACACATTCGAAATAGTGAACATACATAAATAGCTACAGGTATATACATATAGTGAATGTATATGAACATATTCATTAAAACGATTTCAACAGGTGAGAGGTGCCAACATTGATTGTATGAATGAAAACAGAAGTGGATCAAAACATTAATTCATTCATACCTAATCCTATTAAAAAATTTTCTAACAATTACAATGGCAAAAACAACATTCGTGAAATAGCAATGAATAGGAAATGCAAATAGAAAAATATTTGAAGTACACAGAACTAGATTATATATGATTATTGTTCCTCATCATTAATTTAAATTGGAAAATTAGTAAGTCGAATTGTTTTTTTTTTAGGAGTGTTCTGAAAATATATCATAAAATGGATTCTGAAGCTGTGGTAAGTGTTCAACTCAGTAATCATGTCTAATCATTAAATATTTATTCAAGCTGTAAATTTTGAAATGTTTAACAAATATGTTGTATCAAATATTTATTGGCGTAGTAAATACCACTGCGCAAGAATCAACAAGTTATATGAAACAAACCTCATTTTACGATTTGATAAGAAAAACCTCGTTTTTTTCTATTTTAAAATATTTGTGACGAACAAAATTATATTTAATACCATATATACATTTCAGATAAATAAATAATATAAATATCAAAATATAATGTATAAGTGGCAAACGCGACAGTGTAAAAAGATTCGCATATATATTTAAAGCTATAATTAAGAAACAATAAATTTTTTAAGTAAACAAACATTCTTTTATTTTGTGACAGAGTTACGATATTTAGCTTGCTTTGTTAATTTATTTACATTGTATTTAATATTACACGTCGTTTGATATATTAAGTGTTTATGTCTAAGGAAGGCGTTCATAGCATATGAAAATACATATATGAAAAGGTTGATTTTGACCGAGCGGCCAAATAACAGCTATAATAGCTATATTATATAGTTATTCCGTTTTAAAAAAAATGTTGATAGGATACAATGGACAATTAAAAATACACAATTTAATTTACATATCTTAAAAAACAACAAAAGTAATCATACAAGCCTTGATGTTCGAATACCTTACCATTAGCTTATCAAATCGGGACTGTATACATAAGTTAAACATAATTTTATTTGAGAGTTATTTTTAAACAATGATTTGATTAAAATGTTTTTAAACTCAAACTTATGAGAAAGTAAATATAAGTACGTGACACACATTGTGTAATCGCAGCATTGTTTCCTTAATGTAGATTGTAACTTTAATATTATTATTATATTATTATAAGTATCTGGAACTAAAACTGTATCCGAAATCGTGACCGAATGCCGGTGTCAACTAACAGATTTGTATATTAAATTTTATTTATTGAATTAAAAATCGCATTACCGCTATGAAACTATTATATCGAAATTCTGCGCTATCGATAACTGATTTTAAACTGCTATTTGAACTATATTGATGTTATATGTACGCTACAAAGAACAAGGACGATGCCCTAATTGCAGTGCTTACTAAATACTACAAATATGACTAGAAAAAATATTAATGTTTTAATTACATAAAGTTTTTTGTTTTTATTTTGTTTATGCCTTTTATTTTATTAAAGACTAAAACTAATAAAGCCGACAATGCAGCTTCGGTCGAAAATTCCAATGACAATGCTTCGCAAGCAGCAGTTGAAAAATCTTGTGAGCAAGAAATAGTTGATGAAATTGACAAACAAAGCGAATCAACGAAAAATGGAGTGGCTATTGATACCACAGCATCTAAAAACGCAGAGGAAGTTGTTGAGGAAGCTGAAGATGAAGATGATAACGAGGGAGCTGCACATACAGAGACCAAAACAGAAACTACGGTGATTGTTACTATAAAGGACGCTGATGATGCGAATGCTAATTCAGAAACAAAAACAACTACGGTGGTTATTACTAAAAAGGACACTGATGATGAAAATGCCAAGACAGAAACAAAAACAATAACAACTACTTCTACGTCTACGGCTACGATTGACAAAAGTTCTGAAACAGAAGTAGATAACACCAATATAGTATCATTTGAAAACAAAAAGAGGAAACGAAGGAATCACTTACGATTGCAGAAAAAGCTAATAGAAAAGATTCAGTAGTACAGGATCTCGAGGAGTCTGAAGAGAGTGACGATCTGTCTGAAGATGATCAGGATATGAAGGATGATGACAAAGAGGAAGAGACAGAGTTAAGGACAGAAAAAGTATAAACATTGTTATTATATACTTATTATGCGCATATTATAAAAACTTAATGCAAATGCTCAATGACTAAACAGTAAATTATTGAAAATTGTTCATATTTTTATTTTGATTTATTTTGAAAATTAAATGTTAACTTGATGGCTAATAAGAGCTTGTCCTACAAAATTAAGTAATGAAAGAGAAATTGTATTTTAATATGTGAAAATATGTATTATTTTATATAGGTTGAAGATGTTGAAGAAGTTAAAGATGTCAAAGATTCAGAAACCAGTCTTTTAGTGTCTGCAAATATTGAACCTAACGACGTAATTCAGGAAGAAAAAACAAATACCAACACGAATGTAAGTATTGTTACGCATTACTGATTCATATCTAATTAGTTCATTGATTCATTTGTTTTGCCTAATATTTGCAGAAGGATATTAATAATCAAATCGAGAACATCATTTCTGATATTGATATAAATATAAAAGCGCAAGAGAAAATAACACAGCTTAAGGAACAAGAGCTTGCACTGCTCCAGAAACAAAAGGAACTGGCTAACCAGATTCATCAGCAACAGATTTTAGCTCAAAAATTAATTGCCGAAAATCAATTAAAGGAACAAGAGCTGAAATCACAGCAGACACAGCAAATGGATTTCCAAAAGCGCCATCAATACAAGGATGACTTTTATCCAAAAGCTTCCGATACATATGCAACTCCTTATAATCAACAACAAGATGATTTTTACAATATCAAGGTAAGTACATTTATTTAACACATATCATATTATGTCATATATTACACACTGTCACATAACATTAAAACCAAAACAAAACGTCTGGAATAATGGTGTTGTAAATATAGAAAATAGTATTTAAAATACGATACAATATATTTTGGAGTTGCGCTCATTAATACGCCCAAAGCATCGTCAAATATCCAGTAATTTTAATATTGTCTTGCCATTTTGTAAAGAAGAAACTTACCAATTTTAACGCGCCAACACATTTGATATAATTTATTTTTTTTTTAATACATATTTGTCTTTAATATTTGTCAACACTATGTTATTATAAACCTTCTTATTTATTATCAATATGTTAACGAACCGGCGGAAATCTTGTTGAGCACTTTAGATTAAATTGTCAATTTTCAAATTGTTTTTAAATGAAGTTGTCTCCAAGTTCTGTAAAATTAATTAAAACATATTATGCTACTTCAATTTATGAATATACATATTTTATTTTACCATTTAGTTGATTTATTCCTTTTAAACTGAACATCATCGGTATCTCGTTTAAGTAACCAAAAGTAATTTGTTATCATGTTGATTTTATTTTTGACATCAAATTGCTCTTCTATAGTAGCAATCCCTTGGTCGCTGAACAAAACCAGATAATTTGAAACGAACTGAAAATTGGGAAATCAAAAATTGATTTTATAGACATGTGACATGTTCGGTATTCTTTTTATACAAGGCTTAGTTTAAAGTTAGTAACAAATTCAAACAATAATTATGAATAGAACTAATTGGAAGGTTTATACATATAATACATATAATAAATCCAAAATATTTTCCAGAAGACGCAAAATTGAATATTTAATTTTATCTGAGATTGGAGTGTATTACACCGATAGAAAGGTGTTACTTTTCCGAGAAGTTTTTTTTTTACTTTCACGCCGTGTTATCATAATTTTGAATAACACATTTACATTTGTCCAACATTTTGGAAGTACAAAGGTTTCAAAAGATTTTAACACACCGCATTTAGCTGTCTTTGATTTTTTAATTTCAGTAGAGATTTGTCAATCAGTTATGGACAAGCTTAAGGACATAAATTGTACTTATTTCTTCTGAAACTAATAATTCAATTCAATTCAAAGAATATAGCTTGTTTGCATAAAAAGTTTTATAGAGATTTG
Source organism: Drosophila sp. st01m (assembly GCA_018901795.1). NCBI lineage: Eukaryota > Metazoa > Arthropoda > Insecta > Diptera > Drosophilidae > Drosophila > Drosophila sp. st01m. The sequence continues at coordinate 76,435 of JAEIFG010000477.1, read as the reverse complement.
TATGAATATATTATGTTTATCTGTATTCTATACTATATTATATATAGTATACAACAAGTGCATATATGTACTTGCTTATATATAAGCATACATCTGAATAATTTGTTCTTTGTTTAACCAACCATTTTGCTTACATACTAAATATTTATAAATATGTGCGATTCGTTTCGTACTCTCCAAATTTCTCTATAATTAGCATTAACGAGAGAGCTCCTAAGGTAGTCTATACAGATATTCTATATTTATTGTATGTTTGTATGTATGTGCGAGAGTGAGAGGTACATACACTGGCAAGAGCAATTCGTATGTGTTGATGAATCTGTTTGGAACATTTTTATTTGAAGCAACAGCTAGCATCGAAAATAAAGCAGATTTTATGATTTGCGCATATTAGTCCGAATATTGTATAGTTTTATATATATATATATATATATTCATAAAAAATTTCGTAGTTATTAGTATTTGTTTAAAATGCAACGAAACAAAAATTTAAAGAGTCTGCCACAATCGATATGGCAACAAAAAAATTGCACAATTGAAAGGAAACGGGGCTTTCGACCCAGTGACCGCTACGACGAGGGCAAAAAACAAATTTTGCTCGAGCTGAGCACTAAATTGTGGCAAAGGAATAAAGTACGTAATCCTTTCGTGGAGAAGGCAATAATGTATCACATGTACATCACATTACATCAAATAAAACCAATTAAAATAACAAATGAAAGCACAGAGAAATACATATGAATGTGTATGTGTATTGTAATTAAAATAGGAAACTTCAAATGTATCGAGGACAGTTGATTTGCGCAAAATATTTACTCCAGCTACAGATGCTCCCCAAATATTACCCAAGAATCGTAAGTAACGAATCGCAATTAATTGAAAATATAAAAAGGTGATACGTAAATTACAACATCTGAGAGAAGCTTTTTTTTAAACTCTTCTGCGGTTACCCAATGTCAAAATGGCCTCTATATCTTGATTGCTGGACTGTTCGTTATTGTTATCGTTATCATTGTTATCACAACTTATCCATTCATCATACATATGCGCATACATACATACTCGCAAACTTATATTATTTGCATGGATTTACTTTTAAATCGCATTACGATTTAACAATTTTTTTCGGTTGGTATTGGTATAGTTAATTACGTATCGCCTTTTATTAACTATATTTCTATATACTATATTTCGTAAATTTATTGAATTTACTTCAACTTTGTTGCAAATATAGGAAAGCTATATGCCTCATCAGCATTTTATTCTCCAACGTTGCATCCTACTGTGGAGGACCAGGTTGAGCTTGCCCGCCGAATATCGCATTCATTGAGTGACATAAGCAATCAAACTTCTAAGGGTCAATCAATGTATGTTAATCGAAAAAAACGATCAGTCAAATGGGTTCACGAAGGTTCTGCTCAAGGTAATCGACTCGTTTGTAGATTAGCGTTTTTATCGTCATATTAATGGTACCTATAGTACATATCACTTTTACAATACTATAAGCGATCAAACTTTTTAAATTTTTACAATAGTTAACAATAGTTCAGATTCCATCAGACTGATTTAATCTTTAGAAACCAGTAAAATAAATAATTGTTGCTTACTGTAGACAAACACATATGAACATGAATCTGTCGATTTATAGTTAAGTATATTCGGAAAATCTTGAATATGCAGTTTTGTTAGTCAAAGAATTGTATTTTTGTACATTTTTTTATATTTTTTTTTATAAATACATATTGAGTTTTTTATTGCATGGAGCTTTACAAATAAAATTGCAGCCATTCTGAGGAAATGTATATATATAATATATATATCTAACAATTTTCCAACCAATAACAATTATTTTAAGCTGCTTTGACAAATTGACAACCGTTTTATTTAGTTCTTAATTACTTTAAAATTCAAAAATATTGTTTAAAAGCTGACACAATTTGTTTTGAAATACACCAATTTCAATTTAAACTTATTTAGTATATCTTTAGTCTTTATTATTTTATTAACGTAATCATCTTCTTCTAGGAATGATAATTAAGATTTTTACACCGATAGACATAGTTATTTGCTTATTATCATTTATCAATAAATAGAACCAATAAATGTGCTATTATCTGAATAGGGGAAGATGACATAATTGAAACTAATTCACTATGCAAAGAAAATGCGGAAGCAAACTTGAAGCAGGAACTAACAAAAATGGACAAAATGCCACTTAAGCTAATTATGAATCCACGAGGACAAATGCGCGACTATAACTCACTTAAAGAATCAATAAACATTGAAGCAGGGCTTTTATCTCCCGACAATTGTGCTGAGCTAATAACTGCGCTGCAACTGCAAAAGGGCCGAGGTAAATAGATGTTAATGCTAATTGTGCGAGTATTAAACTAAAATAAATATCGGCTAATAATAGAGCAGAGTCGTCAGTCAATTCCGAAGGTACTATCTAATTGCATGGATAATGTTGATATTAATTAAGAAATATATAATCATATAGAAAGAAAAAACAAGTATTAAATTATTTATTTGTTATTGTGGAGTTCGTTTTTTTATAATCATAAACCTCACTGTGTTTATTGATTAAAATGAATTGCTAAAAATTGAAATTAAAACAATAAGTAATTCGGTCGTTTCGCCGGTATTCGTCGTTATCTGAGCTCCTTTTCCTTTTTCGCAACTTCTGGCGAGTTCTCTCAAAACAGACCATTCACCATTCGCATCGGACTCTCGATCAGAACCCCCGAACCACATCGACATTTGCTCGATAGTTAACGTTGAGCGGCGTTGCCACCTAATCTCACATTATTGTTACTATAGTTTATTACTTTTCTTTTTATAAAGATTTGCAAATGACGACTTCTGAAATTAGGTTCTCTTTTTTCTACAATTAAGACTGATTTCTTATCAGATAATAAACAAATCAATCAATCTCAAAATCAATTGTCAAAAATCTCTTAAGAAACTCAAATGATAGACTGACAAAATAAAATCCCATTTGTATTACTAAAGAACGATATGAATGAAGACAATTAATTTATGGCACTATTGATCAATAATATTAATTATAAAAAAAAATAAAAATTGTTTCCAGTCTCTGACTTGAAATATTTTTGGACGTTTTTTATAAACAATTTATCTATAAGTTGCTTAATTATAATTTCAGGCTGATTAATTAACTCTTTCTTTTTCAAACTTGGACAACAACAAACTCGCTTTGCTTGCCAATGCTATTGCCTTCGCCTTCACCTCGGCCTGCTTTTACTGCGCTATTATCAACATCAACAACATCAATAAAAACAACAACGACAACAACAACGACGACGACAATCGCCTTTAAAGGAGCCGAGCTTTTTGCAAAGCGTCGTCGAAAGGCTAATAATTGGGTAGTCGACGAGACAAATGCTGGTACTCAAAGTCCATCTGGTATTCCAGATTATCAACAATATCAAGCAAAGCCAGCGACGTCTCCAAGTATTTTACCAGCGTATTCGGATGCTGGTAAACATCGTGTTCAACTGAATTTACATCAGGATCAACTGATTGAGAAATATTCAAAGCCGGGCGTTCAAGTGGTTAAATCTCCATGGGAAGCCGCTCTTCAGACCGGCTCGGCAAGTTCTGCCTTTGTGCAGGATCAGAAATATAGGAACCAAACGCCGACGGCGACCCCAACTCCGATTGCCTCGGTCGCCTCACCAGTGCATTTCAATCAAGATGTTAACGATTTTCCAGGATCCATCCAGGCACCATCACACTCACGACCGATCCCGGTAACGACTAACGGTACACAGGAGCCGTATAAAATTGTATGTTTCTGCTGAATTCTGCTAGATTAGTTTGCATTGGCCCAATCTAAAATGTATATTTATATTCATAGAGCAACGACGTACGCTTCCACAAACATCCAATCCAGCCATGCAATCCTCAAAGGGAGCTCGCCTATAAGCCAAGTGTTGCACAAGGTTGGGGAGGTCGAAATGTGGAGTTACCCAGAGGTAAATATATTTATTGTACTTTACTTATTTAGTGGCAAAAGATCCATTAAACTGAAGCTATGAAAATGGAATATGGTTTAAAATTGATAATCAAAAAATAACTATAAATTGTATTAAATACTACCTAAAATTAAATTAATAATTCAATTAATTATAATAAGTTAAGCCATATAAGAATCTACTTCAAGTTAATTGGTGGATAATAATTTCTAATTTTTATTCTAGGTTTAGAATGTTATATCAATTTTATATAATTGGACTTAATTCGGGTTTGTCAGAGTCGTTTTTTAAATAAATTTCTTGAATATTTCAGAGTATTATCATCAAGAATATGATAACTATAACACAGATGATATGAATTGCTATTACTGTGACCCCAATGAGAATACAACGCTTGGAAAGAATTTACCTAATTGTTTAAATAATTATTTTATTAAAAATCAATCACTTCTCAGATTCAATGATGAAGTGCAGCAAAGACTACAACAATTGGAACACTTTCAACATAAATTGGCTCTCGGCCTTGGTCTGGGTCTTGAGAAAGCAATTAAACCAGTTGGATTGCCTTGTGAACACAGATCCATGTCCACGGACAGTTTAAATAGCTCATTGAATTACCATTCTGAGAAGCCCACTTCAACTAATCTGAATCGAGTAAACTATGAATCAGAAACAACGAAGCAAACAACATCACAAAATATTGATAAGGAATCAGAATCAGAGTCAGAAAATATTGAATCAGTTAATGTACGCGAATTGATCTGCTCATTTGAGAAACAATCATTAAAAAATTATGAAGAGAACAAATGCTGCAAATCAATTGTAGCTGGCGAAGAACGACTAATTGAAAGTGATTCCAAAATTGCAGATAGCTATTATCCAGTATTGGAGATTGCAGGGAATCAGATAGATACAACAAATACATCTACATCAACATCTTTGATAAAAGGCATGATTGCAACTCACCCCAAATGTTACCCAACTGTCTTTTATTAAAGAGCCTGCATATATGTGTGTGTTATAGGTTTTCGTAATACATGTGGTCCTTTTGGGGTTCGTCTATGTCTTATCTGTGTCTGTGAATAGCAAAAACATATTGCACACATGCAATTGTTCAGTTCCAGATATTGTGTTCCGTTCAATTTGTAATTTTTGTTTATGCTCATAAACTTATTTAATTAATACTTTCTTGTGTGTTGTTTACTTTACTCTCAGGTCTTTATGTACCCAAGGAGATATCTCTGGCTAGTTACGCACCCCCCAGCTCACACTAGAGATCAACAATGTACTCACAATTATCAAGGTCCGACACAAGTTGATTTTGCAAAAGAATATTCGGGTGGATCTGGAGAGGCTTTCAGTGGGTTCCCCGTATCGAATACCACGTCTGGTTTCTACTCATCACCACAGACACCTAAGCAACAACTATATGCTCCACAGAGTTACCAGAAGGTGCCAACCAGCTCAATGCAGGCGGCACCCCAGGTCAATTTTAATCCATCGCCCTTACCATTGGAGAAGCTATCGAAATTTCAAGAGTTCGATCAAAGAAACTCGGGTGCTATGGGTCAACGTTTTCTAGGCATTAGCAAACAGCAAGCAGGATATAATCGTGTGCGTAATGTGACCCCCACTCCTTTCGGATCTGCTGATTGCGAAGATCGTTCTACTTTTGACAATTTACAAAGATCACCTCTGTCAACGATTCCCACAAAACTTGGAGGCTATCAACAATCGACGCAGAGCACAACCTCCGGTCAAAGCTTTAACAACTGCGCTCGAGGATGGATGAACGGGGGGAACTCTGGAGCTCAACAAAACGTGTTCTGTCCTAAAAGCCCAGTAGTCTCATCGAATAGTCTACCCTACTCGGATTTTTAACAGACAACGACAGACATAAACATATTTTTCAAATGATTTGCTATCCCCTTACAATTTACAACATGTTAATCTTTTATTGAAACAAACAAACAATAATGTCTTTTATATCAGTAGATAAATATTTATAAATTTAATTTGTTGCAATTGTTTATTTGCGTCTTTTAAACAATAAAACATAATTATAAAAAACATCCTTCATTTCGTTTTTCAATAATAAAATAACCATAATAATAATAATAATAAAATTGGTCGTCAGAATTGGTTTGGAATAGGGATGTAAGCCCGATCTTTTAATCTTGATTTATATCGAAACATAAAAGTCGACATATAAGGAAACGAGTTGTCGATAAATCAGTAAATAATACATCGATTTTTTAGTCACAGTTGGTTTAATTTTTACAGACTTATGAAAGAGATTCTAAGAAATAATGTATTTCTACCACTTACGGTCTATTTAATATGCATGTTAATATGTTTAATTACTAATTACTTTACTAACCCTTGCATATAGGGTATAGTAATGGATTATATTTACAAGATTGTATATTTTCGAGTAGGTATATCTTCTGCGCAGGGTTGGCATATGTACCAGAAAGTTAGCTTTCACGCTTTTAGAAAGCTCTGCTAAGAAAGTTTGTAAATACGCTCTTCTCTCCTTTGGTGGTGGAATAAAGCTGAGTTGATGAGTTGCGCAGTAGAAACGAAAAGGTATTGTGAATACAATTTGGAGAATAAATATATTGTACAAGTTTTTCTACACCTAATTTTATTGCAAATTGGTGTCGGTTTTAAACATATTTTTATTATTTATATGCTTGTGAGAACTTTAGAAAGCAATGACCATGAGAGAATTGTCGAATAAAATGTTTACAATACTTTTTCATGTCTCATAAAATAGAAGGATAAGGTTTCAGGCAATTAAAAAGTAAGTTCGCACTCGCTTAATGTTATCAATAATTTCGAATGGTACATAGTATCCTTTTTTAAATATGAACGTTGCACCAAATCTGTCATGTTCATGATATCTATAATATCTACTAAAATCAACAAATGGCAAAATTGTTTTATTGGAGTTTAAAATGACACAAGATGGTTTTAGTCGTACAGCAACCATGATCTGCAGGATAGTGTCTGGACAATAGTTATTACTTCGGTGATGAATATCCGATCATAAAGATTAGGTTTGAGAAGAACGCGAACGCAACTAATGCATCTACTAGTCCACAGTATGCTCTGGTCTGAACATCTGAATGAGTTTGTTGTTTTTAGATAAGTAATTTAACAAAAGTCTTAATAATATGTGTATCTATCTAAATATAATATGTATATGTTGCTGATATTATATAAATATTTTTAACTTTATTTCAGTTTTGAGGAAGCCACGTTAACATTGATTAAAAGTACTAAAGTTGAACAATATGGCAAATTCAGTTGGAAAACGAAAGTTTTCAAATAATTTCAATAAAATCAAACCGATCCTATTTCTGATATTGCACTTCAATACTGGTCTTCAGCATATCAACGCATCTTCCATTTTAAATATAAATGGTAATGACTTTAGCATTTAATGTACAAGTATATCTGACACTTTTTCCATTTCTAGACATGGTTCACATGGATAGACCTTTCTTTGACGACATAAGCCCAAGAAATATATCGGCTGTTGTCGACGAAACTGCAATTTTAAGGTGTCGGGTTAAAAACAAAGGCAATAGAACCGTATGTAAAAGCATAATAATAATAGATATTTATAGTAGATATAAAATGTAATATTGCTTTAGGTATCGTGGATGCGCAAACGTGATTTACATATTCTAACCACTAACATCTATACATATACCGGCGATCAACGGTTTTCCGTAATCCATCCGTCAAATAGTGACGATTGGGATTTAAAAATTGACTATGCACAGGCGCGGGATAGTGGAATTTACGAGTGTCAAGTGAATACTGAGCCAAAAATAAACTTGGCAGTTATATTAGAAATAACAGGTGATTATTATATATTTCTAATGTTGGTTGTTCATTTCTAAAATCCATATTTATATAAGCGAATTGACAATTGATTATTTATTTGAGACTTTTCATTTAAGTAACTAAAGTCGATACAATTCCTGCCCAAACTTAAACACTGAAGTTTTGACTTTTAATCAAAGAAGTCCATTTCATAACTGACATTTTTTATGTTAATTTTTAATTTGAACGTTATCCTTACATTTTTATTGCAGCTGAAAATGATCTGAGAGAACGAAATTCGGAGAAACTCTACTATGACTCAAAGGGTTTGTTAATAATGTTACTATTATATTTTATATTTTTGAACTATATCGTTATATATTATTATCTGTCACTTAATCGAATTAAGATCGGTTTGAAAGAACGGCAGTAATAGCACATTTAAAAAAAGTATCTAACGAGTATTCCTAAAGTCGGGGCTCCGACTATAACTTAATTGATTTGATGAGCGGTACTGGTACGTATCGGTACTGATCATTATGTATTATAATATTATATTCTTTGCACTAAATTAATAAAATAAATTAAATAAATTTATATTAAAGCGGCAAGAGCAAAAATTTTGGGATCGACGGAGATACACGTAAAACGAGATAGTACCATTGCTTTGGCTTGTTCGGTGAACATTCACGCTTCGTCCATATTGTGGTAAAGCAAAAAGAAAAAAGAAACCAAAGTTGATTAATGTTCATCAACGAGTATTACAATGATAATGAACAATTGCAGGTATCACGGTTCAGCGATAGTTGATTTTGATTCCCTTCGAGGCGGCATTAGCTTGGAAACTGAGAAAACCGAAGTTGGTACTACGAGTCGTTTAATGCTGACACGTGCTTCTTTGCGAGACTCCGGGAATTATACATGCGTCCCCAATGCAGCTATACCGGCATCAGTCCGGGTTCACGTGTTGACGGGTAAATGGAGGCAGTACTATTCTATATTGTATATTGTAGATCAAATTATTTGTATTACTATTTGTAGGTGAACAGCCGGCAGCAATGCAAACAAGTATTGGGAGCATTCCAAGTGCTTCTACAGCAATCATAATTACGTGTTTGATCATATCAGAAGTATTGTTGTTTCAAATTACTAACTTAGCCCAATACATTCTCGTACATCGAAGTTTAAGTTGACTAAATTCATCTATATTTAGCTATAACCCAAAAATGTTCTTTAAAGGTAGATTTTACTCTTTAATAAATTTCGATTTCTCAATTGGTATTGTATAAATTATGTGGGGCAGTTTTCTTAAACCTAATTTATGCAATCCCAATGACTAGTGAATCTCTATTGAAACAACAACAAATAATTGTGGAATTATTACCCTTTTATTATAGATTACAAGCCCATTCTAATGGAAGGATTGTAAGAGAACGACGAGTTTACTTAACAGCAAATTGAATATACATACATAGATACTACGTTAAGTATAATTCCTATAGTCTTATGTAATAAAAACTAAAGATAATAATAAATACTTATATACGTATACACATGCTACACTTGCTACAAATATACCATACATAGCAGTATATGAATTACATATTACAAATTTCAGGTTTCTAGAACTAAATTTTGCTTTAGAATTTATCAAATTCGAAATGAATTTCGAATTTCAAATTTCTATTTTTATTTACAGATCATTTCCTTAAAACTCAATGACCATCAAAGATCTCTTCTGAGGTCATGAAAACCTTATTATTTTTATCGTTTTGAGCTAGATATTAGCTGTTGTCGCTTATAAAGCTGTTTCGATCTGACCGCGTGAGTATGTGATTTATTATTTGTGGAATTTCTACTGGCACATTTCTCGAATTCCGCTGTCTTCGCACTTAGTGTTGCTCCTCCAATATTCGATATACTCGCTGGTAGTTTTGGCTCAGTTTTGCTGTTGCTGTTGCTTGTCATTTTATTTTCTATAAGAAATGAATAGCAAAATTAGATGATGGTATTCTGAAATATTCTGAATTAAACGTACTGCCTTTTATTTCAACTGAATGCGATACTTGCCGAGCTGATTCATCGGGAATTGTTATCCGCAGACTGGCTGAGAAAACGTTTAGATTATCAACTAAAACTGGCGTAGATTGACGCCTTCCATCACTTATAATAGTAGAATCGTGTAGTGCTTCCTTCAGATATACCTGACTATCATTTTCGTTTTCGCTGTCGCTTTTTGATTTGCATTTTTCTATTTGCATACTGTAAAATATATTACATGACATACATTCAGTCTGAAATGAATAATCGGATTTTTCTTACTTTGGCATCTGTTGGATCTTATTCGATATAAGTGCGTGGAGCTTTTCTGGACAATTATCTAGCATATGGGAATAAAGCACATCAATCATTTCAACTGGTACTTTAAATAGTTCTTCATAGTGGTCAATCATTGTTCTATAAAAGTATAAATTCACGAAATTGAAATTTATAATTGGAATTCGGCATACCATAAATTGATACGTATACTATAGTACGTTAATATGATTATGATTATATTACCTTATTACATTTATGGCATCGGTCATATTGCCCTGCTCCTTATATTGAGCAGTGCTTGGAGAAGAATTTCGCAAAATATTCGGGGCAAAGACAGTGGATAAATTATGACTGTCCATTTTGTTTCCATTCATTTGAACTGTACCATTACTGAGGCATATATCATCACAATGGGCAGCAACGTTACCGAGAAATCGAAGTAATATATGCAAGGTATCCCGATGCGCGATCGGTAGCAATTTAATGAGATGAGATATTGCCTCAAGCTGTAAGCGCCGATTTCGAATACCTGAACGGAATAGATTTTGGTTCTCTGCAATTAATTTGCATAAACTTTTGCGCAAATTTGATCTCTTACGCTGAGTGTCCAAAAATGCTGAGTACAGTTTTGTGCAAAGTAAAGGCTCAGGTAGATCTCGTAAATATTCCTTGAGTAATGTCGCTACATCATGTGGGCATGTATCATACGGAATGCACATGTTCCATTTCTTATCAAAGTCATCACGTAACTATAAGATCAGATAGTATAAGATAGTTTATAGGCGGCCTTTTCATTTTTCTTTACTTTCAAGCACATTTCATAACGTATTGAGTATTCACCTGCTTCACGCGTTTTCTTGAAGTACTAACACGAAAGATGCCAACTTTCTGAAGTCCATGTTCTTCCAAATACTCGATGCAATTTATTATGAAAATGGGTACATTTAGCTTAAAATTGTGCTTTGATTCATCGAATGATAATCTGTCCAAATCCATTTCAATACTTCTTACATCAAACTGACTTTGTGACATCTTCATCGATATCGATGAAGACTTTTGAATATTTGTAAAAGAGTCTCGATCCGAAGGTCCTTGACCAATATAATCCATCGATTTTGTTGGCAAACTCTCACACGAACGTACCTATAATATAAGAGTATAAGATTATAAGAATATCGTATTCAGTACAAATAATACAATAATACCAATTGATAAAACATTGATAACCTACATTGTTATTTAATTTTGCAACTCTATCATTGTTGCTGTTGTAGTTACTACCGCGAAATACTGATGTCAGTGAATGCTTTGATCCAGGATCCACAATTCTGGTTTCTGGGGTTTTGTCTTTCGCTAGACAGCATTCTAAAGATGTTCCAAATAAAATATCTCGTCTATCTATTCAGTAAAGTATAGTTTTCCAGTATATAATAACATATTGTGATCTTGTCTAGATTCCCTAACACGAAAACCACAAAGTTATGGTTGCTTATTATTATTAAAAAATTTGAAAACACATATGCTAAAAAATAAAATACATTACTTACTGTGTTCATCTTTCCTTCCAATATCAAAGAAGCTTGTTGTGAGAGCTCTTTTCCTTGAAATTACTTTTCTTTTCTGAGACTTCAACTCCAAATCTAAACATATTATAAAGTGAACATAATAATAGTAGTAATTTATGAATATATATATGCATATATATATGTATGTGCATTAAATTAAAAAGGAGTAAATTAAACCAAAAAATTGGAAAATTGTTGACTTACCTATATTCATTCCAATGTTTAATTCCTTAATTTTTTCAATTGCAATATGCATTAAAAATTCAGCCTCTGTGTCAGAAAGTTTTTCTAAGGATGTATCTGCCAATTGCAAGACTTGCCCTTGCTCTGATATCCATGTACAGTTTTCCTAAGTATTACACAATATAACATAACATAAGTAAATATTGAAGACTTCATCATGGTTATTCGGTAGTTCATATTAATTTTAGTTTCTTACCGAAGGAGCCCATTTCTGAAGATGTGACACATTGTGCTGGCCGTCGTTTTGTCTATTTTGACATTTTGACGACCGACTTCCCCAAATTTTCCGCGAAACAAATTGACCAACATTAGATAATGATTTGGATTTTTGCATATTTGTATCATTCTTTGAACCTGAAAAACAATAAATATATACATATATGATATATCTATGTGTGTTTGTGTTTATTAAGACTATACTACCATTTAATTAAGGGTATGTAAGAGTATCTGCCTTAGATGTAATTTACCACAATTGTAGGACCGTTTTTGTGTAAATAATTACACACATATGTAAGAATTGATGTCTATGTACTTACTTATATACGTTTCATTAACATTTCCATTCTTTGAGTTCTGAAAACTTGAAGATTCTGTATTGTTTGCATGCCAAAAATTGGAAATAAAATGTGAACTGGAAGTGAGTAAAGCGCTCGCCGTTCTTCCAGTTTTTTCCCTCAAATTATGATTTGTTTGGTGCAATTGAATTTGAATCGAGCTTGTTGGCGATGTTTGCGATGTCTGCGATGTTGGCGATGTTGGAGCCGAAATACAAATTGATTGCGAGTGGTATTTTGAAAGTTTACTGCTATTATTACTGCAGCTCAATTTTTCTTTATTTTGACAGATTTGATCATATTCGAATTTCTTGCGGATTCGCTCATCGAGATCTTTTTGCCAAGCATGATGAGCAATTTGCAAATTTATGGAACTCTCATTACCGCGTATAAAATCCAACGCAACAATTGCCCAGGCATCCAAAGTCTGTACAGCTTTATTATTAGCTTCATCCATTCCTGGCGGGTTGATTTCTCCTTTCGCCTTGATGTTTCTTAGATTTCTGTCATAGTTAACGGACTTAAAGCGATTCGCATCTCCATCGTGTACACTCTTCTTCCGAGCCATTCTCAAATATCGTTTAATTGTATCGCTTACGGATTGTGAGACATCCTCGTTATCTATCGAGCTCTTCCTCCGACTTGATACTGTACTCTTTTCCTCTCTCGCCTCATCCTCCGATGCAGCCGATGCAGAGTTGCTGTTCAAATTATGTTCTAGCATTAGTTCATATTGTTGAGCAATTGCTTTCAATTCGCTCAGTGGAATAAATTTTGTTTGTGTTCCAGCCGAGCTCATCATCTTTTTCTTCCCCTTCTCCTGTTCCTTCCTCCCAATTATTTGTCTTTGATGCGTCTGAGCATTTTGTTGACGCTTATTATCTTGCAGATATTTTTGTGGACGTGTATTGTGGCTTAGTGCAAGCGACTCTGGTGGTTTTCGTTGACGTTTTGTAAACGTTAACACAACTTCACCAGTTTGATCATTTTGATTTCTCGAGTTTAGTATTTCATGTGCTTGTTGTTTGTTTTTATTATTTTTGATATTGCTCTCCAAATCTTTTTGTTTTTGACTAGGAAATTCTGTAGAGGCATTCTCATAGCAACTTGGATAATTGAACATGCTTGAGATGGACGAGGTGCGGTTAAGATTCAATTTTGTTGGCTCCGAGGAATGTAATAGGCGGTGGAGCTGCTGTTTTTTTAATATATTATAGATTTTTTTGAGTAGCACTTTATCTTGAAGAATCGCTGGTGTTATATCATTCAATTGTATTCCCCCCAACGAGCAACTCTTATGCAATGCCGCCAACCGATCCAATAACTCAGACGCACTCTGCTCACCGATATCCCCTGATCGCGACGCATTGCTATCGGATTGCGTGTTGGATAGAGGTAGAGATACATTTAAGTTCACGTTTGTTGGTCGACGAGAGCTTGGCGAAGCAGTTTGGTCTGGCCTAATTGTTTTAGTGCCAAGGAGGAACGTTGTTTTGTAGGCATCACGAATTTTTAGATAGGACTGCAAGAGTTCAATGGCTTGATCCATATTCTCATTAACCTCTTGATCCTTTTGCTGTACATGAACTGCATAGTTGCTGCGATGCCGTGAAAGAATCTTAAGGCGGCTCCTCGAACTCTTTGTGGCTCCTGGAAACGAAGACTTGCGCCGCCATAGTATGAATCGTGGTTCCGAAGCACACACCCGCTGAAACTGGGCCTCGATGTGAGACAAATTATCCAATCCGGCAGGCCCATGTTGCATGCCATCGGGAAATAACTTGCGTCCGGCATCTGTCATGTATCTCCATGTTTTTCGCGTTAATAGCCAACGTTCACGTTTCTTCTCTTTATCTTTATCTTTCGAGTGACAACGTCGTCGCCTGGAGTCGCCTAAGGTCGACGGTGATAATCCCAAAGGTCGATTGATCGATGAACTTGGACTTGTCGTTTCCCTTTCCGTTTCCGTTGCCGTTGGTCTGGAAGAAGTTTCATTTGTTTGAAGGCTTTTATTTTTGGTCGGTATAGTTGAAGACTCTTCAATTCGGTGAAGCTCATCAAGCATACAATCTAATGGGCCTGATCTCTTTTTAACTACAGTTACGGGACGTCGTAACGTATTGATCAGTTGACCGGTTCCAGAGGTTCTAGTAACATTATCACTTTTTATATCCATAGTTTAATTATTTCAGTGATTAAAAACTGATAATGTCATCTGAAATTGATAATGTTTTACTAAGATCAGTTTATTTTTAATATACTTTGTGAGCTATATCGGCTCTATACAAAAAATAGTCTCTATTCTCGAGCAACTAGGTTCTGATTTTAAGTTGTACACAGTGAAAAAAGCCATACTGAAAATGAGTATACAAATTCTTTAGCCAAGTACTAACATTCTTGATATAATAACAAAGAATTTTTAATCAACAAAAACTTTAAAATTACTAGAAATAAGAACGACAATGATTCAATGAAGATAGGGACCCAGACTCGACTCCCAGATCAAGCTCGTCAACGTCAAATGCCGAATTGAGTTCATCAATTCTTATTCCATTTTAGCACTCGCTTGCTTAAAATTCCCAATGGGGCACATTCTATATAAATTTTGATATAACAGGTCTTTTTTAACCCGTACTTACTTACAAGTACTATATTTCCACTTTGATTTATATATACGCATATTCAGTACATATTAATTTAAATATGTATGTTTGTATATACTTGTGTGCATATTTCAGATTCAAGTTCACAAGATTAGTTTTGGTTAATACTCACAATAAGTAGGTATATTCAAATGAATAATTGTTGTATGGATAAGTAAATATTTATTTTTAGACTGATTTATTTTGTTTTTGTTTAAAGTTTAATCGAATTAATAATGAGATCGGGTTTAAAAAACTAAAATAGAGAAATCCATAGCAAAATATTAAACACGAGGCGATTTAGACTGTTCTAACAACATCAAGTCTCAATAATAACGTCAAATATATTGAGAGCAAGCATAAAAAGATAGAATACATAAAAAAATCAGTTTATTTTTCAGAAGTGATGGCTGTATGTATGCGTAAATATGTATATATAAATATATATTCATATATATATATTCATAAATACTAAGAAAATGTGTGCTCCCACATAGACATGTTTAAATACGCTCTCACTCAGTTGTGCAAAACTATATGTATCTACATCAAGTGAAAATATTTAAGTGTGTATACAAATATGCATTTGTTCGTATTTATGTCTGCATGTAAAAAAAACAAAGATACTTACATACAAGTTTAATCAATTTAGATCCAGAATGCTCCTCGATTTTAAACAATTGTAAGATAATTAAGTTATATATTAAATAACGTACATAAGTAAGAGTTCTGGATTAATTCGGAATGGAAATCAATTCTTTAAAGCTTTTTAAGATATGAATTCCATTTTGGTGTTTGTCGACTTTATATTCTTTCCTTATATTCTTATTGCAAATTAGAATATTATTTTATTTACGCGGCTGATCATTAAATCGTTTGTATTGCACTATTATTCCAAATACTTCAAGTATGACAGAGTTTGTGAAACACATTGTTTATAAGTATCTTTATTTTTTAGATGTATACAAACATTAGTGTATATGACTTAGAATTTCAGACGCGATCATTACTAATACATAGTAGAACTGAAGATATTGTTTCATAAAGCAGAATGTCATTCGTAGCATTGGTGTAGGAAACTTTTATAAACAGACAACCAACCGATTCTTCCAACTTATTTCAAATTTTAAAGAGATATGAGAAAGCTCTGTGTTGTGCTTTTCGATACAATTTTTTAGACAGATAGCAGGCCATGTGCGAATGCCATACATGCCATACTCTTAAGCAACAACAGTCGAATTGAATCCATTGCGTATTGCTTTTGTTCTTGTTCTTATTCTAATTCTTATTCTTATTCTTATTCTTATCTTTATGACTATATAGACTAAATCACGCAAGAAACTATAAATTCGAATTCGAGTAGAAGGGGAAATAAGGTTCAGCTTTACCGTATCGATTGCGCTTCCTTTAACCTGTTAACCTTTGGAGTGTACACAAAAAAAATAAGTGAAAATAATATTAGGTTGACTTAAATTCCACATTTATTTTACCACCAAAACAACTTTATTTTTTTTTTAATGATTGTTTATTAAATTAAGTTGAAAATTGACAAAGAGTTCAAAGTTGCGATGTGCCATTGGAAAACTGGGAATAAACTGAAATTGAAACTGGAAAAAAATACTTACTCTTCACGTACTTTCATATTTATTCATTTCATTTGAAATTTTAAAGTTTAAATCGTATTGTAGATATTGAAAGTAGATTGTAAATAAGAAAATGGCAAAAGCTCTTTATAAAATTAACAAAATATACTCTTTGACCGTTGAAAGTCTATTTTGTTTATATTTTATTTATGCTTTTATGTTTACATTTCTGCAATATTATCGTATCCAAGTTAATGAAAGCACTCGTATCTTTGTACAATGTTCAAAGATGATCAACATAAATAATTTACTTATTAATAAAACAATATTTTTATATGTATGTGCCTACAAACTAATATACTTGCTTGTACGTATGCATCATCTTAACTAATCAGCATTAGCAATAGATTATATTCACAGCCAATTCCTAAATTTACAATATGTATTGCTTTAATTTTTGCACATGCCCGATACCGTTACGGTTGCCCTTGCCTTATTAACTATTATTGTACTAAGTAATAATATCATTAAAAACATGTTTATTTTTAACCATTTAAGTACATATGCATAATATATGTATGTCCGTATATGAGAATCGACATAAAGTATTTCCATATGTGTGTAAGTCTTTAACTATGTTTAAATGTGACTATATTCTACAAAACAAATTAAATACATTTTGCAGTTAATCACAGAGTAAATAATATATATAAATATATAGATACATATAAATAAATATATATATATTTATATATATAGATGTAATAGGTACAAACATACATATGAAATTAAGTAATTAAAAAAACATTTACTTGCATACATATAAGTGCATTTGTCACATTTGGTACTACATCTAATATTGTCACAATTAAGTTTAAAGTTTTCACATAGGTCTTATATATTTATGCAAATATATGATATTATTAAATACATACGAGCCTAATGCATATGTTATTAGTCTTTGTAGTTACAAAATTTTCTTTTCAATCAGTATATACTATATTAAATTCTCACATTTTATCAATTGTATCCTAATGTTCTTACTCTTTTCAATACCTATGATAATAATAAAAAAATAATCTTTTATTCCCGGCTATGTAAAATAACCAGCTTCATTTCAAACATAGTATATATCAGGGTTTGTCTTTACTACTCCATAGCACCAGGAGCCAGGAGCACCAGTACAAAAATTTGTATGCTCTTACAAGTTGCATAAATTTTTCTAGAAACTAGTACATTTATTGGCACTGCCATTGCTCCGCTCTAATACGAAGCATTGCAGAGAGCATGACATTCCATATGCTTTGCGTATGTTATGCTTTATGAAATGATGAAATTATGAAAATAAGAATAGCATACCATTACCACCAAACCCTGATATAAATTATTACATATAAATATTTTTGGTTTGGTAAAAAAAACTGGCTATATTAGAGAAATTTCCTTGAAAGTGTCGCACGTTTAAATTTAATTTGTATCAACCAAAAAAAAGTACATAATAATAATAAATTGGTTTCTAAATAGAAAGAAAAACATCCGAACTAGAGGATTGCTATAGTTTATACTATAATTATTGAAGGAAGTATCAAATAAAATGCCTCATTTCTTACTGACCAATAGCTATCGAATATGAGGAGACCTTATACTTTAATTATAATCATATGCACATATTTTACAGATACATACATATATGTACGTTCACACATGTGTTTTCTTAATTAAATTATACAAATTATTATATAATTATATTATCGTTTTAAGCCTTAGCAAATACTCAGTCATTACCAGATTTATACTATTTATAATGTGTGAATGAATATTTTTATATTATTCAATATTAACTTAAATTGATTGTATTGTAATAGAATATGTACAATGTACATTGTATATATACTGGTTGACAATAAGTACATATACAAATACATTGAATACTGGACTTATCATAATAAGATATTGATCAATGATATACATAAGAATGTCTATGTGAATTGGGTTATCATTTGACCATTGATGAAGCAAAACAGACATTCATATGCATGCATTAAATATGAATAATATGAAATACCCCTGATTAACAGTTAACAGTAATGTCTAAATAATAAATAGAAGAAATGATCCTGTGTCTGTGCGTTAGATTTATCGGGTTTAAAGTTATACAAATATACTCATAATTAATTATAAAATTTAATAATATGCATCCAAAACCATGTGAAGTATATTATTATTCTGTCTCTGTCGATTTATGCTCACGACACAAAGTCGCGGTTCGGATTTGCTGAATATTCATCGGAAAAACGTCCCGTGGCTGTAATTGCAATTCAAATAAGAAATTAATCGTAAAATTAAATATATACATATTATTAAGGGTGCAAACCAGTTCTAAAATAAAGTCTAAAAATTAATTACCCACTCTTAACATAGCTAAAGCAACTCCTTTATCTTAAATTATGATCGTTATAAGTCTTCGTCGATAAATTAAATAACTTGACAAGATTTAATACTCAAGGACAATTAAATACATGCCCATCCTCTGGAATTTTTTATTTTTGGAAATCTGAGAGCTCTAATATTTTTGTAAAATCTGAACCAATTTCCGTGATATTTGCCGTCTAAATTTGCATACTGCACTTACATTAATTTGATTTCCGGTAACTTAAATTACATCTTGCTTACATACTAATAACTCTCGCCATATATTCTCAAAACTTGTTTAGGCCTTTAACACTTTGTAGAATTGTGAATTTAGCAAAGTTTGCATTGTGAGCCTCGACATTGTGAACCTTTAAAATTGAAACCGATTAATTTGATAAATGTTACTTACAATCTTCCATCAATATAACCTGAGCATTTTCTATACATGTACTAGCTACAGAGTGCGGAATTAGGTTGAATTCATCTTCAGTTACTGTAGGATTCCATCGTGATCTGACACTAGAACGGGGTGCAGAGCTCACAGTCATTGTTGGTGCTGAATATAAACTCAGGTTTGTAGGATTTATAACACCAGACATTGTCGAAATTGATCCGGCATATCCCAGCAACTGTGAACATATTCAATAAATATATGAGAAGAAACATTTTAAGACAGGTGGAAAAGCGTTTAAACTTTAAATGATTGCATGTTTTCATAAAATATAATTTTACTGATATACAGAAAAAGTTTAAGTGTTTTGACCCTCGATATTGGATGCGAGCTCACAATTAATACACCTTTGTGAAAATTCTTTTGGGGAAATTGACTATTAGACTTTGTTGAATTTCTTCTCTACAGCAGAGAACGGTGGAGAGTCTTCAAGAGATCTCAGCTTGCTTTGATTTGATTAATGGTAAAAAAAATATAAAGTATATCAACAATATTAAAACTCCTCAAAATAATCGTCGATGTGCTTGATGTGCTTCCAATGGCCCCATAAGCAACAATTATTTTAATTGATCCATGAATCAGGTAAGTTACAAAAAGTCTTAGTTTGCAACATTGTTAGCTAAGACTACACCTTTCGATCGGGCAGTCGTTGCTAATATTGCTCGTATATATTGCTAGTCGCCTTTCACACCATGTCGCCAACTGACAATAAGCCCACAATTCGGCACGGATCGGCAAATAGTATATGGATTTTGTAAACATGCTTATTTAATTCGATATAAATTAACATTTTTTATATTTAAAAATAAATTGCACATGAAAATTCTATTTCGTCTTCTATGCACTAATGTGCGTGCTGCCAACTCATTCAATTCAGAACCATCACGAAAGTTTCATATGTAAAATTGAGTTAATTCAAGTAGCCCTTTATTATGTATGCATGACAAAGAACGCAATATAAATCATTCGTTCACAGGAACAAAACAACAACAAAATACGCGATCTTGCTCGCATTTACGCACTTGCGAGAGCAAACACAAAAACAAATGCCATGCCTCTCTTTGCAGTCGAGTCTAACTCTTGCTCTCTGGCTCTCATTCAATGTATTGTGTATGTATGCGTACAAGCGCATGAAACGTTTTCAATGCTTGCATTTATTGCAATTTAATTAAATGTTCTTTATTTATTAAAATAGTTTGCAGGTGGAATTATATATCAAAATACCCATCCGAATCTATTAAAAATTATTTTGATTATTTAAAAAAATTTCAAGTATCTAGGACATGTGGTTTGGCCATGACTGTGATATATCAGTCAGTCAGTCAGTCAGTGAGGACAAAGCATATTATATATATACTAGTGGGCCCGCTTTTACGTCCTTGCTTTGCTCGGACGCACATCCCCACTTAAAGTATCAGAAATATTATTATTTACATTATTTCGTCATTAGCAGACCACTAAGCTGACAATAATTAAATGTTTTTTAATTTTTAAAATAGGTTGCAGGTGGAATTAAAAAATAAAAATTCCCATACGAATCTGGTAATTTTTTTTCTGATTTTTAAAAAAAAACTTCAAGTCTCTAGGACTTGTGGTTTGGCCATGGCTGTGATATATCAGTCAGTGAGTCAGTGAGGACAAAGCATTTTATATATATAGACAAATATTAGCATATTTATGAGCTATAATCTGTTGAACTTACCGATGTCGATTGGCTATGAAAGTGATTGAAATACTCTCGACTATTCGTAGCTGGATACATTTGGGTTGCGATTCTAGTCAGGGAATTTGAGCCAATTGGAAGCATTTTACAACGAGTTGATTCCGCAGAGACATGAGGACTTGTTGGCGACTGTGGTTGTGACAGTGGCTGAGAGTGGACCAGAGGTGATGATCGTGAAGCAAGGGTTGTACAATCAGCTGCATTTGTATTTGGATCCGCTGGATCAGTGCTAATCGGGCTCTGATTATTACTCTCCATTGTGCTGACATTGCGACTATCATCGTCGATGTTTGACACTAAACTGGAAGTGGTAGCGGAAATGGAACTGGAAGACTGGTTCGCTGAGGACGACGGTGGTGAATGAATCATTGCCAGATCTCCACTAGATCGGATAATAGCAACAGGCCGGGCCATCGGGGGTAGCATCGGTGGCAACATTGTACTATGATAATGTGTTGATGGGATGCCACTTAACTTGGAGCTTCGCAATTGCTGGTGTATTTGATAATGTGGAGAATGTGTGTGAGATCCTAATTGATGCGAGTGCGAGTGTGTGTGTGCGTGGGCAAGTGTGTGTGGAAAAGCTGGATTCTCCAAGGAACCGATTCCCGATTGTATACTTGTTGCATGCCCAGTATCCTGACAAACATATGTCACAAAATCTGATATATCATGTGCTTCACTTGAAAACTTGTCAGCATGATGTTGCTGTTGTTGCTGCTGCTGCTGTTGTTGCTGCTGCTGCTGTTGTTGTTGTTGCTGCTGTTGTTGTTGCTGTTGGGATATATGGTCCTGTTCCTGATCTAATGATGTTGTATGCGACGCTGGCAACAAACGGGGACTGCTATGTTGAGGATAATATAACGTATTACCCGAGCTAACAGAGCCAGCGAGCAGTGTAGAGCAGTTGTGGTGCAAAATAGCTGGAATTTAATTTAAAATGCCACTATGAGTTTTTATAGTCAAATACCAAATAAGTTTCTGTGCAGAAATCATGCTTCAACGACATTAAAAGGCAATAACTAACATAAACACAATGCATATTTGTATGCGTATTTATATACTTTACATACGAATACGAATACGAATACGAATACGGATACGAATGGGCATCTGAATGAGGATGCGAATGGGGATACGGATAAGTGATATTACCTTCGGCTGTACGAATTTGTGGATTAGAGGTCGCAATTGGAGGCCTGCTATTTACAGCTGTATAACGATGTAAAGAAATCGTCGAGTCAGTTGTAACCGTTGAATCAGCATTGGAGTTAATGTTATCGGCCGATCGTAGAATGACGGAAAAGCTGGCCGATGGACAGTTTTCCGTGCTTGTACTAGAACGCGAGATAACTGGCGGCGATGAACTGTGATCGATCTTACATGCATCTATAGATCCATTGGTCGTGTCAGAGCGCAATAATGGGGACTGTGATAAATGCACATTTCTGTGATTCTGATCGACAAAGTCAACTGAAAGGGGCGCATAGTTCAGATAGCAGATAGCTCATTTATTTCGAATAATAATCGAGACAACAAAAATTTATTTACAAGATACTCACTGCTATAACCGCCGGAAATCGGGATTGGAATTGGGTTTGCACCAATGGTAACGGTCGGTAACTGGCTCTGGGAACTTGAGATTGGTGAATCTGGGGTCAGTTGATATGTATTACAGTCATAAGCAGCTGTCATAGTCTCCCTTTTAATAATGTTTGGGTGCATGTTATTGTTACTGACTTCGTCAAGTATAGAGTCTGAAATTGAAATGGATATAAGTACCATTTGACACATTTAATATTATTGAAAATTAATTATACGATATTTAGTTGCTATACCTTTCGATAAAGCCCACAGCTCTTGGGATGAAAAGACTCCCGTTGCTAGAATAATATCATTGCAAATGACTCCGTTGTAGGGATTGTGTCGTAATCCTCTGTTTTTCGCATCAATTATGTCGATACTATCTTCTTTTCTGTCCACTGTTGATGAGCTATTGTTGTTATTGCTGCTGCTGCTGCTGTTGTTGTTTGTGTTGTTGCTGCTGCTGTTACGATTGTGACTATAAATGGATCTGTTGGTTAAAGGCGACGAATTATGGCTATTTATAAAGTTGGCCAAATATAAATCCAACTCTCTGACGGAGACGTTAATGTGATATGGATTCACACAAAGGCCGGGATGCAGACACTCTGGATTCTTTTCTAAGCGCTCTCCATCCGTACTCTCCAATGGTATGGCCTTAAATAGGATCACCATAACAAGATCGAGACGCCAGACTTTATCAGCTTGTCTTAAGCAGTCGATACGTCGCATTTTGCCTTTCTGATCGGGATTTGACAGAACACAAATGGACTTTCGTTTGCCTATAATTGATTGAACAAAGTCCTCGCGACTCTCTTGTGTTATATCCTTTCTCAGTTTACCCAAAAGACGAGATGCCCATTTCTGTTTTACTTCAGTTTTTTCATTCTGTAAATTACATAAATACAAAATTATTGCTACCAAGTTATTAAATATATTCAATTAATTTCATGCTTTCATGGTTTCATGCTATGCTACTCATAGTTGCATAATTTCTGCTCTCTTACTACCGCTCCAGCTTTAAATAAAGCAACATAAAGCATAAAACATAACTTTCGCAGAGCATATCAAATGCTATACTCTCTGCAATGCTTCGTATTTGAGCGGAGCAATAGCAGTAACAGTAAATGTATCGATGTTTGTAGTTATATCACTAGCAAAGTTGATGTAATTGATTGCTACAGCTTATGCTCCGCACATGTTATTCGAATACGAGTGTTGTCCTTTGTGCTCAAAGTCGAAGCAGTTGAAAGAGAATATCAATAGCATAGTAAGGGCAAATCGTGATTTATTTAATATATAGTATGTAAGTTTATACATATTTGTACCTGTAGCTCATCCTTGCAATGTCTCTCTTCTTCCAAAGACATACGTTTCTCGTGCTTTTTGTAATACTTTCGCTTTGCAGCTTGCAAGTTGAACCAAGAGTACGAGAATGATTTGACGTATGGTAATAATGCCTCAATGAAGGGGTGAAATTCATCCTACATTAAAAAGACACATAGATCAGTTTCAATAACAGATTCTGAATTTCTAATTTTATGTACACATTTATTAGCATTCAAATGTATTCACTGTATGTATTCGATTTTCTCAAAATGATATAATTATACATACATAGGTAAATTTAGTATTAGCGTGAAAACCTTAATTTGCTACGTAAATGATAATAAAAACTTTTTAAGAACGTAAATAAAAAAAAGTTCCAAACAGTTTGTATCAGGCATTTACATAAAAACATTGAATAAATATTAAAGGTAGAAACATAAGTATTTGTATATACTTTAATGGAATGATTGAAAAATTAGAATTAATTGTATGTAATTATAAGTAATTTAGTGAATGCCATCACTACGTCGAAAGGAGATCATTTAGTAAAAGTCTGCTCAAATAGCTGATACCTATATGTATCATTGCGGTTCAATATAAAAATTTTACTTCGATAGTATTACATTTAAATAAATAGATTAACGACATGCAAATTCATACCGGACAACGATTTAATAATGAAGATTTAGCTTTATAACTAATTTGATCTGGTAATTCACATATAATTTTGGTCACAAACCCAATAATAGTAAAAATACATGGTATTTACAGAAAACACCTCTATTAGTCGGAATTCCGACAAAAACAATTCTTTTCTTTCTATTGCAGTTAGGAAAGTTTCAGTGTAAAGATGTAACACAAAATATGTATTATAAAACACAATGATTAATAAATATAAATAAATGCTGATAGACACACTTGCAACGAATAAATGAATGATGGTGAAAAGGCAACAAGATGCATATACTCAATATCAACATATACATGTGTATCATCTTTTTTTAAGGGGATACATATACATATACATACATATAGTATCAACATAGAGACATCAAGAATTGCACGGAAAACCCAAGTATGTAAAAATATTTAGTTACATTTGAAATGTTATTGATTAATGTTGAAACATGGTATTCGAGATTCTTTTCCTAAACATCCAGAGCAATTTTTAAACCTAACAATAGAATTAGTTAATGAGCATTAAGTGAATTATTGTGCTTTAAATTTTTAATTCATAAAAAAAAAACTGGATGAAATTAATTATAATCAGTTTCTTTATATAATATAGGCAAATAGACTTAATATCTAAATTGAATACGCATCTTTAGAAATGTTTTCTTACTGAAATTTTTATATTTCACATTATCAGCCATAGAGATCATATCCATATGCATTTAAAATTTGTGCTAGTCTTACCTGTCCAGTCGAAGATGTTTGTAAATAAGAAGATACGTCCGTCTCGATCATACAGCTTCTCAGTGCATCTGGTATAAACATACCTTGTGCAGTGGATTTATCATTGAATTACTTATACGCCCGATTGCTTCCACAATTATCTAAAAGTTATATATATATATATATATATATATATATATATATAGCATATAAGTGCATTAGTAATGACAGTTTTTTCAGAATGCCTTTCGAATCATAGAATTGAATATGCGATAGCGATTATCGAGTTCTTCAACTACTTAATTTTTTTAACGATCTATTACGTTAATTAAATTGATTTCCATGAAATATTATACTTCTTTATCGTTATTAATTTACAGAACTATGGTTAGTTGTTTTCAAGATAACTCAAAATTTGCTACACGATCTACTATTTTCCGATATACTGACAACTCTATATGTTTCTGAACGATTTTCTATTTCAGTTTTTTCATTCTGTAATTTACATAAATACATAATTATTGCTAGCTAGTTATTAAATATATTTAATTATTTTCATGGTTTTATGGTTTCATGCTATGCTACTCATAGTTGCGTAATTTCTGCTCTCTTACTACCGCTCCAACTTTGAATAGAGCAACATAAAGCATAAACCTTTCGAATCATAGAATAGAATATGCGAAAGCGATTATCGAGTTCTTCAACTTCTAATTTTATTAAACGATCTATTGCGTTAATTAAATCTATTTCCATGAAATATTATACTTCTTCATCATTATTAATTTACAGAATTATGGTTTGTTGTTTTCAACTTCAAATTTGCTACTCAATCTACTACTTATGTTTCGATATACCGACAACTCGATATGTTTCTGGACGATTTTCAATTTCAATATAAAACTCGGTTCAAAGTTTGGATTAAATTTTTAAGACATAGCCATCTACTTATATAAAAATAGATAATAATTTGGACCTTGAAACGTTTTAGCCCAATTGGATTTTCAATTATATTTAATTGTTATTTATTTTCAATTTACCTGTATAAACTGCACATATTAATAATTTATCTTTTTTTAAATGAAGTTAAAGAACATTGTTGATTTGTAGTTATGGAACTTAACGATGATTGATATATTCAAATCCAATGTGAAGTTCTTCAGGCTTTTCTTAAATTTATTGGAGTCGTAGACGCTGAAAGAACATGGATACAATTGTATTTAACATATAATATATATATATATATATATAATAATATTGATAAATATGGATGGATAAATTAGTAAAGCTATTTGTTTTCAGTTATCCTCAAATTGCATATCGAGAATTACACAATTATTACACAATGGTATATTCACATAAATGCCATGCATATCAATCGCTATATTGATATAGAATCAATTCGCGTTTGTTTATTTGACTCGATATTGCACTTGTCATGTTATGATATATGTATGTGTATAACCAAATGTAATGTAAATGTTGGTTTGCAAAAATGCAGTAGTACTATAAGTGTCAAAAAAGTATAGCCACATACATTTAATTGAAGCACTCAGCACAACCAGATAGTGACTGAGTTGGTGCGTTGTGTAAAACAGATCCCTTTCGACTAAATTTAAATTGGTCTTTCCATTTGTGGAGCTAACATACATATGTATATGTATGTATGTATATGTACACACATATTAGCTAACTAAGTATCGCTCTCTTCTCTCATCATTATATCTCTTCGCTTAACAAGAGAATATTTTATTGGTAGGTAGCATTTGCCTGGTTCTGGTCAAATGTCTACTGTTGCTTAGAAAGCAAATGAAACTAAAAATGGAAAATTCTATATTCTGATGGAGTAACCACAGACAGGCGACCATCCCATCCATTTGTAAATAAACTAAGTGCCTACGCATTGCGCACGCATTGAAATTCATAATGCGCATGCCACAAAATGAGACACAAGTAAAATAAATGTGCAAATACAGCGCTCTCTCTCTCCGCTCTTTCTTTATTTGTCTCTACTTCCACTCTTCTACACTACACACTCTTCTAGCTCCACAGGCAAAAATTCTCTTGGGTTGCTATAAAGACCAATTCGCACCTATTTATAGAATAGAATTATCCACAGTTTGGGTAATTCTTGAAAAAGGTAAAATCTGCTAATGTACAAAAAAAAAAAAAAAAAAAATAATATAAAATAAAAAAAACAATGTACTTTATTATTATTAATTTCAGTTTAATTTTAAATAATATTTATTTGATTATTATTGAGTCCTTATTGTTAGCATAAGTTTATCAATTTGCAAATATCTTACTGAATACTAAAAGTGCGATCACAGTTGAAAGGAAATTTGCTACGCCTGTCCGCTAAATCTATATATCGAGTTATGTACCGATCAAAAGGTATAGTCTTAGGTAACAATAGTAAGCCAATTCTTTTCGTAACTCACCTGGCTCATGAGAAAAGAGGTGTGAGTATAAGGAGCAACATTTAAAAGATTGCAGCTAAGCGGTTTTTTGTAAATTTGTTGTTCTGTTTATAAAATTATATAAAAATAAATATTTTTTTTAATTAATATCTCTATTATTCAAATCTGACAAAGGGATCGAAATATAAATAAATTTAAAATTTTAGTGGCCTTTTCAATATAAACTTAAGTTCAAATTCAAATAGCGAGCAAATTAAGCAATGCATTGCTTAATAAACTTGGTTGAAATTTGACAAGTACTCCCAGTACTCCCCCAAAATATAAATAATATAAAAATGTTTTATTGCTAATTTTAATTTTCATAGTGTTACAATGTAAAAAATGTATATACTGTTAATACTACAAATGCTTCTTTAACCATTGTTCTCGTCAACTTTATGACAAAATATTGAGTTTTTAAGGTGACATGCGCAGTGAAGCTTGTGTTTGAGCTTTTAAGAGAAGTCAAACTACAACATGTCTAAAAAGTGATAAGCAACTACGCATGTATGTATGTACATACATGCGTTTAAATTCCTATAAAATACAGGACCTCAAAGTAAAAAAATGTTATTTATCGATGCGTTCTTATGCAGTAAAATTAGAAGTACAATTAAGTCAATATATTTAGGAGAAGTGCTATTAAGTTTCCATATCTTTGGGAGCAGGAATGTATACAAAAAGCAAAGCTTTTATATGTACTTCCTTCGCAGTTGGGTGTATCAATGTGTACCGATAACGCATTAGGCTCTCATACATTACAAGCTTTTAGTATTCGGGTTGTTCATTACAGTTCGGTTACTGTCATCGTCATCCCCTGCTGCTTAGTCACATTAACTTATACATACATAAGCCATACCGAAGTAAAGTGTTTTATAAAAATAATAAAACGTCAAATACATAATAGAAACATATACATAATAAAAACATCACTTATAATGTAATGGAATAAATGTAATAAATACATGAACAATTTTTATCATAAGTGTGCCTAAAATTTAAATAACATGCGCTAATGCGAATAAGTGCAGTTCTAATTCCCATTAATGTAAAAGGCTTATATATTTTTATGATAACGTTAAGAAGGTAAAATAATAACGAACAATATCTTAATTTGGCTTATATATCGATTAATTAATTGAACAACAAAAAAACTTATATACTTATTGTAAGTTTCGAATCAATTGTTGATCTATCAAGTTATATACATATTTTTTGTATATGTAGGAATGTGCAATAATAGCATATGTACAAAAGTATAATTTTTATACTGGTAGAACAAACATATAGCATTATTTCAGTAGATAAGTATAAGCTTAGGGGCAAATACATACATTGCAATTCCATAAGTACATGAGAGTCTCATACAAGTATGAGAAAAATATTATGCAAACAGTGTATGAAGGGTATGTAAAGTAGCACCGAAAATATAGCTGTCGAAGACCAAAGAAAATTAAATACCACCACTGATAATAGACTTTATTAATTTAAAGTTCGTGTCAGATTTAACACTAACTAATAAAATCTTTACCATAGAATAATTATTAATTAATAATAATTGATATTTATGAATTATTAATACTGCATTTTGAAATATACTTTGTAAATTATAGATATGGCGAGCATAATATTAATAGCTTGTTTAGCTATATTGGGTCTAATCATTGCTATAGCGCTATTTTTAGCCGGTGGATACTTATGGTGGAGACACAAAAGGTCCCAATTACAGTTTATTGAACCAAATGAGGACGAAGAATCAAGTAGTTATAGCTTGAGGTAAGTTTTTATTTAGTAAATAAGTATATTACACAATTATTATTATATTTTATATCGGTAAAATAAACTGATATTTCTCAGAACTACATATAAAATATTTCCTAGAGAAGAACTCTTATTCCTTCAACTTGGATGTCTGTAATTACATATACATATATCTCGTTTGTTATTCTTACCTCTAGAGCTACGCAGGATATTGTAGACTCTGGTAACCCTCCCAGTAAGCCGCAAATTCCAGTTGCACAAACAATTGCTACTCCTTTACAAAATAATATTAATCGAAAATTGAATGGCTTCTTAAATCTTAGAACTCCTCTCATTGGGTAAGTTCATTTGTTATTTAAAAGTTTGTACGTGGTTGTATTTATTAAAGATTTGATTAATTATATATGTATACTATTTGTTATTATTTACGATTTTTTTTGCAAAAAAATACCTTGATTTTATAGTATTATATCTATATTATATTAATATATAATAATGTTGCTTATAGGGGCGGATCAGTGACGACACCAACGAAAAGTTCAAATACATCTACAGGAGCTGCAAACGAAGGTACATCAAAAGATTCAGCAGTAAGTATCTACATACGTATTAAGTATCAACATATTAATATTACGAGTAATTGTACAAGTAATTGAGATCAACGATTGCAGTATTTATTTATGTTATAACATGAATTTATAAATAGTTAATGAGATTAGTAGGAGAGAAAATAATTGTTTAACTATAGAATATCAGCAAATTAATGATTATACAAATCTTCTCATCTTAGAACAAAAGTATCTCAATGACCGATATGTACCTTGATAGTAACGATCCAAGTGAAAATGTTGGACAAATACATTTTTCGTTGGAGTATGATTTTCAAAATACAACACTTATATTGAAAGTTCTACAGGGAAAAGAACTTCCGGCAAAAGATTTAAGTGGAACCTCAGATCCATACGTTCGAGTGAC
Organism: Drosophila sp. st01m; assembly: GCA_018901795.1. NCBI lineage: Eukaryota > Metazoa > Arthropoda > Insecta > Diptera > Drosophilidae > Drosophila > Drosophila sp. st01m. The sequence continues at coordinate 45,605 of JAEIFG010000477.1, read as the reverse complement.
ATTGTTGCCGGATAAAAAACACCGCTTAGAAACCAAAATTAAACGAAGAACCCTAAATCCTCGATGGAATGAAACATTTTACTTTGAAGGATTTCCAATACAAAAACTTCAATCGCGTGTAAGTGAGGTTTTAATATAACATTAATATTAATAGGTAGCTCTGAAAGATTTATGTATCCGATAATCCTTCGCAATTTTTAACTTTAATACATTGTGCCAAATGAAGCTCTGCAAATACTTGTATTTAAGTATATAACATGTATATAACAAATCTGATAAATTTCTGTACATGCGGAGAAAATTTGGTTTGAATAAAAACCACCATATAATGTAGCCGCCTTAGCAGCTACAGAAGATCTCACCTCTTTATTGTATACTTTTGACCGCAGTGCAGATTACAAATATGGGTTACCAATAACTGTCGATAAAATAATAGAGTTCATCGATTTAAAAATCGATGTAAAATCTGTAAACCAAATACCGGAGGAATCAAAAGTATTAAAACGCAAAAATTTAAGTTGAATATTCTCACCATTTTTAATTATTTTATGAACATTGTGACATAAATTAAAATGCCTTTCAAATTCCTTATTCGTTTGAATGATACAAAAGTTATCTTAACCCAATAAGTATCCACTGAAAATGTTGAATTCAAGTGAAATCTTTTTAAAAATAACTTAAAAATATTTCAACGAAAATAGTTCCTCCGAACAATTCTCGACAGTGAATGCAAAATTCTTTTTCCAAATCTCATCGATTATATTATTTTATGATTTATTTTTTTGAAAAAATTTATCATTTTAGTCTCAACTTTTATTACAAAATATTTTTTTGATCATATGTCAATAGTCGGCTTAAACTTTCCGACTAACTGAATCTTCAAATAATAATAATGTGATTAGTTTTTTAAATCTTTAAATAATAATTTACGTCTAAGATTATCTTCAAGTATGTTTGTGTCAAGCACACTCGACTGTCGAGTATATACTAGTCGCTCTATATATATATTGATATTTGTAGGTACTCCATTTGCATGTTTTTGATTATGATCGTTTTTCGAGGGACGATTCAATTGGGGAAGTATTTTTACCGCTATGCCAGGTATGCTTTATGAAGTTACAATTGACTTACACATACATAGATATTGAATATTACTGGCATAATATCTATGATACATACGTTTGTGCAAGACTCCTAATTAACTATATTTTATTTGGTTAATAGGTTGATTTTGCTGGAAAACAGTCGTTTTGGAAGGCATTAAAGCCACCAGCTAAGGATAAATGTGGTGAACTGTTGTCTTCGCTATGTTATCATCCATCAAACTCCATTTTAACATTGACATTAATAAAAGCAAGAAACCTTAAAGCAAAGGACATTAATGGAAAATCAGGTAAACAACATGTTAATCTAGATATATACAGTATCTCTTAACCCATTTAGACATCTTATGTCATGATTACGATTTGCAAACAATACAATTAATTATAATTTCAGATCCGTATGTGAAAGTGTGGTTACAGTTTGGAGATAAGCGCGTAGAAAAGAGAAAAACACCAATATTCACCTGTACGTTAAATCCCGTTTTTAATGAATCATTTAGTTTCAACGTTCCATGGGAGAAAATCAGAGAATGTTCTCTTGACGTTATGGTTATGGATTTCGATAACATTGGAAGAAACGAGTTAATCGGCCGAATATTGTTAGCTGGTAAAACACAAAATTAAAATTTAAAAAAAATAAAAAAAAAAAGCATAATATCTTTGTACAGGTAAAAACGGTTCAGGTGCCTCGGAAACAAAACACTGGCAGGATATGATCTCAAAGCCCAAGCAAACTGTTGTGCAGTGGCATCGCCTAAAACCAGAATAATTGTAGAATTGAGAAAACTGTTAGAGAGTGAACACAAAAACGTACTTACATGTGTATGAGTATTCTGAAAATACATTTTAATTTACATTTATTTAAATTTATGCAATACGGTTTAGCAGTATTAAATCAAACTGCACCCTGACTAAGAGAACGCACACTTGGCGTAAATTTGAAAACCATAAACAAAATAAAAGAAAAATATTTAAATATATATAGATACACATAATGTAAGTTGGGCTTGCATTATATATGATATATGTACCGGAGTCTATATCATTATTAATGCCTAATTAACATTATATTCTAAGGCGAGCTTGAAGCTAAACTTGAGATATTTGCAGAAATTAAATCAATAAGAAATTTGTTACGATTTAAGGATATTGAAAATTGGATTTAAAGTTTTGGTCTACTATTCATTGTACCTATCAAATGGTATTTGCAGTCCATGCCATAAGTCTTAGCTTAGTTTCAAGCTCACTTAATCGAAACAAAAAAAAAACACTAAAAAACACTATAAGAACAAATCCGTTTTTCAGACTGGCAATAAAGTCGAATTAATATGAATTGTCTTTAAATTTCATTATGTATTCATTTGAATACAAATTTTTACAAATTAAATCAAAAAGAAAAATGATCCTTATATTTTAAGTAAGAAAAGAAATACAAATTATTTAACTGTTGTAATGTTTTTACATATAGAAACACCATATTAATTAGCTTAAATTAATCGGCAAAGTCGTAGAACATATTGTTTATGCAAAAAAAAAAAAAAGAATAATTCTTGTGGCAAGCGAAAGAAAAAAGTACTTAAATTAATCATATATTTGTATATAATAGTAATGAGTTGAAAATTGTTATTACATAATAGATTATAATATTAACTCGTAAAACGACATTGTTACCAGTTACTTACATAAATGCGAATTGTTGTTTCTTTTACAATAAAAGAAAGGTATATAGTGGAAGTCAAAGGTCATGTTAATCTTAAATATACAAATATGAGTAGTTTAAACTATTTAGAAAGATAGGGCTGTAGGTTATAAATAAAAAATATTTTTATTAGAGAAGACAATTAGAGAATAAACATTGAAGAAAACAAACAAAAAGAAATATAGTAACTGTAAAGAAATTAGCCAACCATTGCCGGAAAAATGCGTCTGCTGAGATGAAGTGCAAATATAAAAGGAAAATATAAATCAGGCACAAATAAATAAGTAAAGAAGAGTATAAAATGAGATTGAAATTAAGAGTTAAACAATAAAATATATATTGAATTATAATTGATAGAGAGAAACTGAGTTTAAAAAACGAAAAATCGAAAATTCAACCCACCTTGAAATTACATATTTGTTATATACCTGTTATATTATTAAAATCAATTTATGATAATTAAATAGCTGCAAATAAAGCATTTTTAACCTATAGTGCAATTTTTTGAATATGTGTAATTAGCCATATGTCATTCATGAGATTGATATTAACATGTTTTCACTGTCTTTACTGTCATCATTTATAAAACGGGATACGAAAATTTCAACCCGCAAGACAGAAGAAACTATAAAATCTGTTGAGTGAAACATTGTAGTCTTCATTTCACCTCCTGGATAGCTGAAAACCCAACACCTATTCAGCGATATATTTAAATTTGAGCGACGCCAAACATCTGTTCATTTAATGTGTGTTACAGATAAAGCGATCAAGTACAATATAAAAAGAAATTTCACATAAAGAATCTGTGAATACAAGTAGATACCGTTGCTAGCATAAATCCTAAACTGAAATTCTGCTTATCATTTAGCCATGATTCCCAAGCTTAAGCTAATAAGTTAAACACGAATACGTAGAAGTTGGCGTTGTTTGTTTTTCACCTTTAAAAACATTATATTTAAAATGGATTTATCATTCCTCATCATATTACAAATAGATTGATAATCTCTTAGAGATACAAATATAAACGATTAGGCAATTAAGTCTACAAAAATGTTTATGAAAACTTACGGTTTCTTGGATTAAATTACCTTTATTAATCCGATTTCTTTTTCAATTATCATTTGACTTTTGATTCTTGGTCAACAATTATTTTAAAGGTGTAACATGCGTTTGTGATTAATAAACAAATTATTGCGGACAATTAATGCAATGCTCTACTTTCATTCTCGTTAAAATAGAAACAATAAGCTTCTTAGGTCTGTGTCTGAGCCCTTTACTCTATAACAGTGTTTAGCAACCAATTACAGCTATGAATTTTCTTTAGGCTTGCTTTATTTTTATATATAGTACACATGCATACACAGTTATACAGTTTATAAACACGTTCTGTGGGTTCGCATAATTGCATCAGCGAATTATTTGTATGTGTATACATATATTGTTGTAGTAGAATATAGATTTTTCTCTGGTTCTTACACCCTGATCTTCACACTTCTTTCTTCTTATTACATATAAATATATATTTATATATATATATATATAATAAAAATATATATATATATATATTTATATATATATATATATATATTTATATATAAATATATTATATATTAAATATATATATATATATATATATATATAATATATCTTGATTTTAAGTGTTGTGTATTGTGTGTTTTCGTAAATTGTGTTATGTTTTCTTGTTTGCGTAGGTGTGTTTATATTTACTTTGCCCTAACTCGCTTGTTTGTCACCTCATCGAGTATGTATTGATGCACTAATTGGCTTCTTCGCTGAATAATGAGTTGAAAAATGGATTAAGACTTTTTACAGCCACACCTACAACGAGATTTAAATTCAAAAATATAACATTTTTTTTCCATTTACTTATCACAATGATCCTTACCCTTGCCAGCTGACTGATCTTTTGAATCGCGCCATTTACAGAGCGATTCCTTCTGTATTACATATCCATCATATAGCTCACCAAACAATTCGCTTAATAATCCTTTAAAAAAAATGAACCAAAAAAAAGAACAGAAAATATTGTATGATTACTTAAGAGGATTCAATTGAGAGAATTTGATCAGAACACAAACCTCTTGGATGCTCTAAGCTGTGCACAAGTAGTTGAACCCCGTATAAACATTCAAGCTGAAGGTCATCGTTGGAATCAATATAACGTTGAAAAACTGGTATGCAAACCTTTTGAAAAATTTTTGGCTCTAGCTTATAACTAAGATCCTTATAGACAATTGCAAAGTTGCATAGAGTTTTTGTCAAGCCTCTAATAAATGCCTTATCGGCTACAACAATATTGCCCTGGAAAATTTGAAAATGTTTTTTGTAATAATTACGCGTAGAAGTAAATATATCTATACTTACATTACTATAATCAATTATGCAATCTGCAGTTGAACCTTCCTTAAGCAAGTGCTCAATATGATCTATCACATTTTTGACGTGTTTCTCGCCGGATTCGCGTTCTTCAATCACTGGTGTCTTCAAATCATTCTCGACATATTCTAATCTCTATAGAATTAGCGCATTAATTTAATATGAAACATACAATGTTAAAAGAAAATAAAACAAACTTACATTTGATTCAATAAAATCGACTACTTCGCTATCAGGCATGAAATCGGACCAACGCATGTTAAACTTTTGCCACATACTTCGAGTAAAGTTTGGTCCCACTTCCCGTGTACAATAGGTCAAGTACGTCTTAAGGAAGTTTTTACCATTGCTAAATGTGTTCTCTCGCAGTGTTCTTGTCCACAGATCGGAGACGGTCAACACTTTCCTTACAATTAATGGACCTAGAAACACCCAAAGAAATTCATTGACATGTATCAAGTATCGCAATGATTATAATTAATCATTTACCAGCAAATTCAAGAACATAGAGCCATAATTCTGGAATATCAACAATTAAATCGCTTGTAAACTCGCTAAATTCTTCGTACGCAAGCTTAAAGTGATCCACAGACAGGTGATTCTGATGTATAAGGTAGGCAATAGTGTTAGCTAGATATCTCCTGTATTGTTTGCCAACATCCGCTAAATGCAAATAATCAGTTAATATATAGAACAACAGGCCACAGCGTTGTTCTTCCGGTATTCGTTTAATGCATTCTACAACTGCCGGAGTGACAATTTTGGATGTTGCTGCAAGGTCGACCATATCCGATACGACCGATTTGAAGAGCTTCATATCGTTGGGTCGCGGCTCGATATACACTGCTGGCGGCGCAACATTCTTAGGAGACTGAGAGGCAGAAATAGGTGATGAGGCACTTGATGATGATGGTGGCTGATGATCACTGCCTCTGTACATGACGCCAACGTTGCTGCCGCCGCCGCCGGTATTGCTCAGTGAAGATCCCATAGCCTGTGCATTTAAATTTTGAAAAAAATAAAAAAACGTATGTAATGCTATTCAAAGTCAATCAATCCAATTCTCATACCTTGTTGGAAAGTCTGGATGACGGTGCCTGCTGGGTGTACTTTGAGTGACTAGCTGATTTTTGTAGTGACGAACTCATCATGCCTCGATTCTGTTGATGTTGGCCAACACGCGACGAGGAGTTCTCCCGCGACCCTTGAGACGAGCCGGTCCTCGAGTGAATGCCTAAGTTATAAATATATATATTTTTTGACAATCGTATGCATTATTAGATAATTATTTATTTAATGCTCACCCCGATCGCCATAACGATCACGCTCCATGGAACCCTTGTTATAAGATCCTTTATTTCTGGGTCCACTGCGGTCGCGATCACGATCGTTACGATCTCGATCGGACATGTTTTTATCAATTAGCGAAGATAAAGCTGCAAATGAATTTGAAGGTGTTGTCGTTGGTGTTGATGATTGTCTACTGCCATTATTATTCCAAATGAATTGAGATACTCCGCCCATTTTCTTAGTATCCAAATTCTGAGTAAGCTGCAATGTCTGAAAAATTCAAATGAGAACTTTTTAAATCTGAAATGTTTAGATATAAGTGCATTTTTAAAAACTTAAACTTTTTAAAGAAATTCAAATGCAAATAAACAAATGGTTTGTTTTGATCTGATTACATACCAGACCTTCCAGTTTGTTTGTATCAACTGCTTGGGATCGACTGCCTTTGCTAGTCTGCACGTGCCACGTGTTGTCATCATTATTACCATTGGAGTGAGCGTTGTTTCCGCCGACGCCACCGCCGCTATTGGAAATTCCGACCCCTCCACCACCGCTGTTACCTTGCTGATGTCGTGGATTGCCGGAATCGCCGCGTTGACTGTGACTACCACCGTAACCGGATGCAGATCGGGAATCGTAGCGATTATTACCGCGATCATCCCGTTTACCGGACCCTGTCTGAGGCCCATTGGCACTTGAGGAAGAAAGCGAGCCGCTATAGTTCATGTATTGTGCAGACAACTGCTCATTTTTAGCCTCCTTCTCAATTTGTCCCATTGTTTTGGGCGCCTCATTACGTGCCGATTGCCATTTGTTTTTGCGCAAATCAATAACATCCTGTAGCATGAAGCGTACACGAGAACTGACTTTCGCACCGTCTTTGTCTGTCTTGGATGCAATCGCTTGCATACGAGCTATTGACTTTTCCAGGGAATAGCATCGGCCGGGATCCTTGGCATTCACTGGTGTCAGCTCAAATTTGGCACCCACCGTTGTTAGTAATTTGCAAAGGCATTCCAGCATGTCTTCTGAGTGAGGATTCAGTAGCGTATCGATGCACGAGTAAACAATTTTGCCCGTCAACATCGATATCTTAAAAAGTTCACCGATAAAACGAACTGTGCCACCGGAACGACGACGAATTCTGCGCTCCTCCTCCTCAAGAATTGCCTCTAACTCGGCCTTCTCATTTAAATCCGTGCATTTTTTAATCTTGTCGACAATTGGCTGCAATTTCCTCTCCTTGGCTGTATGCTGTGACACATTCTGTGTAAACTCACGTTCCGTTTTATCCAACAACGCATTGCGAAAGTGCTGTAGATTCAATTTTGTGCCACTTTCCATGCGCTCATCACGCGCCTTCACCTCACTAATGAGACGATGACAGAGTCGGGCATACGAAACGGAAAAATTTGGTTCGTCGATTGCTTTCTCAAAGACAAGGACAATCACCTCGTCCATTTTCTCGGGCGTATCGATCTTAAGTTTAATTATCTCCTCAACAAGCGTATCGAATCTCTCTGGCGTCAATTTATTGAGAATGCCACGCACACGACGCACAAGTTCATCCTTCTCGTGGATGGTGCTTTTATCATCGGAACCGAAAATAGCATCATTTTGATCCAGTTTATTACCAGGTGCTCTCGGTCGCCAGGCATTTTCTGTTTCATTCAATTTGACATCTTGATTTAGCGATAAATTCACATGAATCATACCCTTCATGCTGTTACGGCCTGCTTGTACACCGGACATGGATACCTGTTTGCCAACAAAATTGCCAGTGGATTCGCTGTTACGATTTCCCCCGCCGCCTCCACCGCCACCACCAAGCACGCCAACCATCGATTGCACGCGCTTATTATTGTTATTGTTGTTGCGCATAAAAAGTGGCATGAGATTCGGATGTGGCAATATGGAAACATTCTTCACTTCGGGCTGAACGCGCGATGCCTTTGCTTCGCGCAACTGCATCAGCTGCTCCCGGTCGTACTGCTTCTTGCCCCCAGGATTAGTTGGTGACCATTGACCCTCGTTGTAATTTATTAGGGAGGACGCGGCTGAAAGTGTAGTAGATTCTATGCTGATAGATGTAGCTGAAGCCACTTCTTCGCTTGGACTTTTTTCCATTTCTTCTTCTACTTTCAATTGTGTTTGTTCCCGTTCTTCTTGCTGTTCCTGTTGTCGTTCTGGCTTTGATTCTAGTTGAGGTGTCAGCGTCTCTGTCTCTGTTATCTCTGTAATTGGTGTGCTTTCAACACTCACCAGTTTTTCCGATTTTTTAATCGCTGGTTTTGTTGCAGCCACACATGTATTTTTTTCCGTTTGTGGCATTGTAGCACGATCAGTCTCATCAGGTGTTCTTTCGTGTGTGCTCTGTGAGGGGGAAGGAGGGCCAGTCTCAATTGACGAAGCTGCCTCTGACGATGCTGATGTACTTTGTGCCGCTATGTGCACTGTGGAAACAACATCTTCTTCGAGCTGGGACTTATCTTGAACTTTGACAAACTGTACAGCTGCCTGTGTTGCAACTTTCAATAATGCGTCCTCAGTTGATTCAATTGGTCTATTTTCTAATGCTTTTGTATCATCCTCAATAGTGACAACTTGCTCCGGTGCGGTCATGAACTGAGAATGCGATTGCGATTCTGATTGCTGATCCTGGTGTTGAGGATGTGATAAGCTGTTCTTAGTAGCTTGTTGTAGTAATATAGAATCCGTAGTCTGTGGATTATTTTGCTGACTACTCTCGACCATCGTTTTAGCGGCTGTGAATGATTTTCCTGTAGCATCATCTACTTTGACTAAAATAAAAGAACAAACAAATAGAACTATCTGTCAAATATATATCAACTCATCTTATTAATCAATACTTATATTCTAAGAGAAACACTGAAATCTGCACGGAAATCGTTTACCGTAAGTAGTCGTTTCATTTTTAGGGACAGAAACGGAACCATATCAAAAAAAAATTATTTTTCCAAGATTCGAAAACCGCAATATTTGTGTGCCGCTATGGTTGTGGTACAGTATTCTTTTTGATGCTTTCATGCACTAGGCAATTCGCTAATGTCAAATTCGACATTCGTACGAAAATCGCGAAACAGAAAATATATTGTATTGTATACAGCTGTTAATCAAGAAAATAAAAAAATAAAAATTCATGCGACTCAAAACAGAAGTCGTGGCGAACAGTTCAAGCACTGATTTCAGTGAAACATGAGAAAATATTTTAAATTGACTAGCTTTAGAATGTTTTACATTAATGCATCTTAACGAAGTTTATTATTTGATTAAAAAATATGATCTAGTGTATTTCTTTATTGACTTTCAATCACTTTCCCATCATACATATTATGTTTGTTGATTACATCGTATTGCTTACATTTGGACTATTATATTCATTATCGAGCTTAAGTAAGTAACTTCAAAGACTTTTTGGAAGAAAATATCACAAGATTTGAGTTTTTGATAAATTATAATTTTGTGCTGCGGTTGACACTTTTAGAGAAAAGCTCATATAAGCTTTTCTAATATTAAACTAAGAGGGTCGAACATAATCTACTGTCGGATACCCCGTAACTACTATGACATTTATAGATAAAGATAGCCCGACTCACAAAAATGTGCTAATATTTTAGTTCAAATATATATAATAAAAAAAAAAGTTTGTACCTGGACTTTAGGAATACTCGGTTAAAGCTTAACTGCTTCTTTTCAAAATTAATCCTATTACTGCTATGCTGCTTAACCAATCCTTATGTCATTATGAAAGATAATAATAATAAATTACGTTAGCTACCAAAAAGACCGAAAAATCTTAAAATTACTATTAATCAACTCTATATCGTAATTAGATATATAGTTACTTAATTATTTTTCTTTAATTCATGTCAATGCAAAATCCGATTTTCTGGCATAACGTTTTCTGAAACCTAATGAAAATATCTGTGATTCATTCATACACAGTCTAGTCAACGATGATTTTTTTAATGTATTTTTATCTTTAAAATTCAAGAACACGAAAAAAATTGTGATAAGCGTCGTTCAAAATATAATTCAATAAAATCAGAGAACGTAAAATTCGGGTTTGGCAATTTCGAGTAATGATGAGAAATGTGGGCGCACCTCTTAAAACCGATAAAAAAAAAAGGAAATCTATATATATAAAATGCTTTGTCCTCACTGACTGATATATCATAGCCATGGCCAAACCACAAGTCCTAGAGACTTGAAGTTTTTTTTAAAAAAATCAGAAAACAAAATTTCCAGATTCGTATGGGTATTTTAATTTTCTAATTTCACCTGCAACCTATTTTAAAAAATAAAAAAACATTATTTAAAAGGCATTAAATGCACGCTCGCTAAGCAAGCATTGAAAACGTTCAATGCGTGTGTACGCATACATACACAATTTTAGCGTGAGCATCTGAAAGAGAGCCAGAGAACAACAGTTAGACTCGACTTCAAAGAGAGCCATGGCATTTGTTTTTGTGTTCGCTTTTGCATGTGCGTAGTTTTTGTTTTTGTGTTCGCTTTTGCATGTGCGTAGTGCGAGCAAAATCGCCAATGTTGTTGTTGTTTTGTTTCTGTGAACGAAGAAGTGACTTATACTGCGTTCTTTGTCATACATAAATGTGTACATATGAATCGGCTGCTGTGAGAATTGACTACAATGCATTACTCATTCGTTGCTGCCCCTTAAGTTTTGTATGTAGTCTGTGATACCCCTGAACCATTAAAATGTTTTATTAAGAAATTTATACATTAAAAAAATTTTTTTTTTATTTATAAAACAGCCCATTACACTTATTATATAGCCTTTCTTTATGAATTTGTTAAATTTACGGTGTTTTACCTTCAAAAATATTGAAGGCAATAACGTTTAAAGCGTAAAGGGTATTTCATAGTAGTAGGCATTTTCTTGGACACTTTTGGTTGTATGAAATTAACTGTCTGTGGGTTATTTGCTCACTAATATAACATAAAATCAGCTCTTTTAAATTTTCACTTGCATTTTATTTTTGAAAATAAAAAATATTTATTAAATCGAATTAATAATGCATGTTCGCAAAATCTATGTATTATTTGTCAATCCGTAAAGCATTACGGGCTTATTGTTAGATGGCGCCAACTCCTTAGTGGTCTGGAAATGACGAAATAATTTAAATAATAATATTTCTGATACTTTAAGTGGGGATCTGCGTCCGAGCAAAGCAAGGACGCAAAAGCGGGCTCACTAGTATAAGATAAAATCAGAAGCTCTTTTTTAATTTGTCACCTGCATTTTATTTTTGAAAATAAAAAATATTTATTAAATCAAATTAAAAATGCATGTTTGCAAAATCTATGTACTATTTGTCAATCCGTAAAGCATTACGGGCTTATTGTTAGATGGTGCCACTAACAATAGATGGCGCCACCTCTTTAGTGGTCTGCAAATGACGAAATAATTTAAATAATAATATTTCTGATACTTTAAGTGGGGATCTGCGTCCGAGCAAGCAAAAGCGGGCCCACTAGTTTAAAATAAAACTTTTCCAAAGAGGAAGGGGGAATTTGATTTGTCATATGGTTTGGTTCAGTTCATATTTGAAATGTTGCCTAGTGTTATTTCGAAATTAAAATTGTAAGGTTACGAGAGAACACAAATATCGTTTTTTTTCAACAAACAAAATAATAGTTTTTCTTTGTTTTTATGTTAAAAACATATTTAATTTATGAAATAATAGTTGCTTTTATTTCCATTTTTAAAATTACACAATAGGATTATTCCGTATCTATTGATTTTTAAATGGAAAAGTAAAAGTCACATTTAATATTTTTTTCGTACTATACCCGACACCCGGCACATTAAATGTCATTAAAATTTTATTTGAAAGTCTTTCAAAGACTTATCACAGTGTTTGGTAAGACTGGTGCAGGTCACATCCACGGCTTTAATTGTGTATGTGTGAGCACGAAAACTCGCTGATATCAAGAGTGATCGAACGCAAGAGAACGCCGTAGTTATTGCTTCCAGCAGTGTCTATGTCGGTGCGATCAACTAACGAAGTCCGCTCAAGCTAGTATTTACAGAGACAAGTTATGCTTGCGGGTCGCGTAGTGTGGAGTCGAAATCCATACTACGCGAAAATGGAGTTTCGCAAGGAAATTTGAGTGATGTTTAAAAATACATTCAATATTCTCATGTATGGCGCACGACACATAAATTATTTGTATTATTTATATAATATCCAGCGAACATTAATTTGATTTGTGAACTATAAGCACAACAATACAATAAAGAAAATAAATAATAATCAAAGATATTTTATATCTTGCGACAATATACGACTATATGCGACATACCCATTGTTAGACCTCCTAAGATATTTCAATTCATTACTTTGTATTGATCACTGTCGACAATCAGCAGCAATTGCATATTTTAAAACACGCGGATATTATAGTCACTAACTTCTTGTCTTATTATATTATTCAAAAGTGTGGTATATCATTTAATACGCTGCGTTGTAAAAAATATTTTTTCAATATTTAAATATTTTATTTATAATTTAATTATTTAATATATGTATATTTAAAATTTATTATTTATGTAGAACTCAAAAGTTGTATCTTGACTTTGTAAACGTTTTTAAAATACATATAAATTTCGTATGCATATATACACATGCATTTGCATATGCTTTTCTCAATAATTTGATTTCTTTTCTCATCAAAGTCGACACGATTATGCGTGTGTGTTGCTACAGCTATGGCCTAGCACTATAGCTATAGATAGACGCAGATGATATCGAATCGCACCAACACTAATACTAATACAATCAAGTGACAGCATCGAACGGTTAGCGACCGACCGACCGACCGGCAGCAACCGCAACCGAAATTGAAATCGCCTTAGCGGAGAAGCAAAGCACGGGACAAGCGCCAGCCAGCGTCATCAGCAACAACCTAAACAACAAGACAACCTTAACATATCAAAGTCAGAGCAAAAGCAAAAGTAAAAAATGTGCGCACACAAACACACACCTTTACCATTCACATATTCATACATGTATATTGTATAAGTGTGTAAGTCATTCGAAAGCACGTGCTCGTGTGCGGGAGCGTACCAAGATAATCAACTGAGGCAACCACTCAAAAACAACAACAAACAAGTGCCGACCGCGAAACAGTCGCAGTGCGAGAGAGTCATAGCACAATTTTACTGAGCACACATATTTTGGTACTTAAATGTATTTAAGAGTCGCATAATTAAAATATTTACATATTTTGAACAACTCAATAAACAGCTGATTGCTCTGTCTTTTTTCTTACATATATTAATTATTAATACAAGTGAACCTCATACAATTTTCAATTAATTTTTTTAAGAATTACAATAAAAGAATTCAAAGTTTAAAAAGTAGATAAAAATTTTAATTCATATTAAGAAAGGCAATTTTAAATACGGCATCTATTTCAATTAGTAGTCGCTTGTGAACGATTAGAAAACCTTATAAATGGCACTATACCTTTTTATTAAAATTAGCCTACTACGTCTTTAAAAAATAGGTTAAAATGTATATCTGTCAAAAGAAAATATCACACTATTTGTACAATACATTTCTTGTCAAACCGATACAAGAATTTGATTTCTAAAATGTTTTTCATATATGTATGCGTAAATTAGCAACATGATTGCCCTCGGTGAATATTGAGAAAAATCGAAGCGAGTGTCTGCAAGAAATCGGACCTGAAATAAAATTAGGATTGACCCTAATTAAGAAAATTTAAGCGCTGTGTCAATTTAAAGAGCTAACCATAATTAATATGGTATTTTTAATCAGAATTGGTTAAGTATATATATATTCTAGTTCCAAGTCATAAAAAAATATAGGTACACTAGAGGTCCCGCACTTGCGTCCTTGCTTTGCTCGGACGCACACACACACTTAAAGTTTCAGAAATATTTATATTAAAAGGTTAATATAAATATTATTATTTAAATTAACAACTTATTCATTTCAGTATCAACACGAATGTCTCATATATAAAATCGAGTTAATTCAAGCAGCCCTTTATTTCGTATGACGAACAGTGTTGCCAACATTTTTCAGGAAGAAGCCGGCAGATTGGACAAAAATAAAAGCCTTCCGCTGTTTTAAAATTTTCCCCCGCTGTTGGACTTCCAAAACCGTCAGATCTGATGGGAAAAAAGCTAAATTGGCAACACTGATGACAAAGCACGCTTCGTTCACAGGAACAAAACAACAACAACATTCGCGATCTTGCTCGTGAAACACAAAAACAAATGCCACGGCTCTCTTGCTCTTGGCTCTCTTTCAGTTGCTCACGCTAATATTGTGTAGGTATGCGTGCACACGCATTGAAAGTTTTCAATTCTTGCTTAGCGAGCTTGCATTTAATGCCTTTTAAATAATGTTTTTTATTTTTTAAAATAGATTGCAGGTGGAATTAGAAAATTAAAATACCCATACGAATCTGGAATATTTTTTTTCTGATTTTTTTAAAAAATACTTCAAGTCTCTAGGACTTGTGGTTTGGCTATGGCTGTGATATATCAGTCAGTCAGTCAGTGAGTCAGTGAGGACAAAGCATTTTATATATATAGATTAAGAAATCAAATATGCAGCATAAATTTAAAGAGCAAAATAAAACTATGAAGGCATTGCATTCGAAGGTTACGTGTTGACAATTAATACAATCTGAGTACTTACCAGGTGTAAGATCAGGCTCATCTTTTGGAGAGACTATAGGAATTCTGAAAGTAGATAAATTTAATTTTCATCAGAAACAACCAATTTCGTTTAATGCTTTAAAAAAATAGACTTACTTTTTGCTCTTGGACTTTTGCGGTGTTGGCAATATTTCGACAGAAGGTGCATCAGACATGGCTGAAACCACTGGAGTTTGAACCACAATAATATCTTGGCGATGAGCGGGGATTTGATCTAAGTAAAATAAATAAAAATAATGTTGATAAAAGTAACATTTGAAAGGTGTAGAGTTTAATTGTGTACCTATTTTGTACTGGACGTTAGCCCTTGGATCAGAACTGCCCGGCATAACTAAGCCGCTGACAAGTGTCATTCCAACAGAATCTGACTGTGACATACATATGGGCACATCTGGTTGAGCAACGGCTGATGTCGTGACCACCGGTGCTGCAGGAGGCACTTGCATTTGATCCTGGTATTCAATGTCCGCATTCGAATTACTCTGTGAACATAAACGTTAGAAGATGGTAATTTAGATGTCTTTGTCGCATATTTACATATTTTTAAAATAGACTTTTTGGTTTAAATGTTGAATTTTATTTAAGAACAATTCATTTGTTCGCTATCATTGTTTATTTTTTTAAATAGAAGAAATTGTATGAATAATTTAAGGATGTGTTGTGGATGTGTAAAATACATTTGCAATTTGCAATCTACTTACTTTATCTAGATCATCGAGAATATTCTTTCTTGTTGCTGGATCGATGATTTGTAAGCGATGCTGATGACGACGCCTACTCGACGGAGGCGCCTGTACCGACTGCTGTGATACATTCGGTGCCATGACACCAACCATTGGCGGAACACCCACGCCCACACCCACTTGACCGTTGCCAGTGCCGCCGACACCAAGTACCGTATTTGCTCCGGGCTGCACTGCGCCAGCCAGCAACTGGAGTTGGGACGATGAGGCCCCTGGACCAGCCAGCGGTCCATTTGGTCCGGACTGAACGGGCATCGTGTTGGTTATGTTTACATTTGTGTTAACTTGCACGCCGCTGCGAGAGTGTGGTGGCTGCTGTGGCAGTGTTGATATATATGGATACGGATAGTAGGATATGGGCGTTGGTGCATATTGTATATGTGGCGTTTGAAATGTCGGCTGTCTTTGACTGAATGGAGGGAACTGTTGTAGCACAACATTCGGATACATTGCTGACATGTGTACATGGCGGGCACCTCCACCTCCGCCGGTTCCACGCGGCGCATTTGACGCTGGTGGCGGTCCACGATACATTGCACTGCTTTGTGGGTTAGAACGGTTGTTCCCAGAGCTGTTGTTACCCGATGACACATACTGTAATTTTATGAAATTAATATTGGTTAGCAACTACATGCCAACTGGAAACTTTTTTGTAAAAATTACAACAAAACATAAAACAACTAAACCAACAACAATGGTATAAAACAAAACAGCTGCAGAAGAAATATAGAAATCAGGTTGGATCTATCGAGGACATTATGAATTCTGTCATTGCTATCGATTCCCAGTTAATGATGTTTCAAATTAAAAAGCAACCTGAACATGTAAAAAAAGAATACTATTAAAATATAACACCTCGTTTAAAAAATACAAAGAAATAAAAACTATTTTAGAAAATGTCAAACGAAAACTTTGAATAATGATGTAAAGAAATCTACGCTCGTGGTTTTGAGTTTTTTTTATTTATTATTATTATTATGGTTTACCTCTTGGTTTGCTTGGAAGCTACTGTTTGAAAGCAGATTATTGTTTTTATAGTCGAACTTGCGATTATCGATACAACTGACGTTGACCCCATTGACAACGTTCACGTTAACGCCCAGCAATCCCTTGTCGTGTATAGTATAAGGTACACTAGAAGTGCCCACAGTGATACCATGCGAATTTGTTAGCGCGATAATCTGTTGATTGTTCTGATTGTTACCGGAAACGGAACCGCTAACAGCATTGTTGCCACTGGAGCTGGAGCCAGTTGATAGTTGTGTGGAATTATTCGAGACGGCAACATTGCAACTGGCTGTGTTAACGCCAGCCTTCGACATTTCTGATGATCCAACAAAACGACCATTAGAGTCAATAATACCACCAACACCACCACCGCCACTTCCACCAGTCAATTGTGGTGGCCTGTGACCGCTCAAATTGTAGATGGCAGCAGAATTTAAGTCCCCAGTGTTGAGTTGGCAGTTATTAACGGTCATTATGTTGCCACCACTGCAGATTACTGTTGACTGTTGCTGCTGTTGGGATCCCGCCGAGATCGTTGGCCTGTTAACTACATTCGCATAGCTTTGATGATGCTGTGACTGCTGCTGCTGTGACTGTTGGTGTGATTGTCCCTTAAGTCCTCCTTGTGATGTCATATGAGAATGAGAAGACTGCTGAGCGTTTGTCGTTGACGTTTTTAATATTGAGACAACATTGTATGCCTTGTTTATTTGAAATTGCGGCTGAGTCGTACTGTGCTGTGGTAGAGGTTGCTTCGATATTGAACCTTGCGCTAACTGCATTGCCATTGGCACAGGCGATGCATACTTTTTGCTTTTTTTGTTGGCTGGCAAAATCTACAACAGATTGTAAAGTATTCATATTGCTATTTAAAATTTATAGCACATATTTTCATATTTTAGACAAGGCTAAATATGTTGGAATATATTCAAGACCGAGAGAAAATAATGTATTCGAAACCAACGATCAAACCGAAAAAAAACATACACAATAATCGTATCGTATTTGAAGAATCTAAATTTTTGCAATCTGCGCCAACAAATTTAAAAGTAACTTGCAGATTATTGCGCATAGTTTTCACCCGTCAGGTTTTTACCTGCCTTAAGAGCGATTAAGCCTTATGCATATTAAGAGTTAAAAATGTAATGAAATGTATGGACCTACCATATTTTGAGGCTGCATGTTTTTTTTTGGGTTTCCTCTTGTGTTGAAAAAGTTGTTACAGATGGACCGAAGTAATGTCCGTCAAATGGTTGCCTTTCACCGATTTGCAGACGATTTCCGGGGCGATTTTTGAACCGCTGGCAACGCGTCAGACAACCATCTGATTATTCTTTCTGAGAATTACAATTTTATGAAATTTATATAAAATAGATTAACATACATACTTTGGTTCATAGTTATAAAATCAACGTACCTTCAAAAATATATTCGATTGATAAAATGTTACGCACTCGACCTATAATACCAGAAATTAAAATAAAAATTAATAAACGAAATCATCATAAGAACTTGTGAATTCGAATTATACTTATTCTATTAATGATATGCAAATAACCACATGGGTAGTCATAAACTGTTGATGAAGTTGATTAGACGCAAAAGTAAGCTTTGGGATTATTTTAATTACTGTTAAAAAAGAAAAAACAGAAGCATGTGTATTTTCTGTTTGTCCAAACAATTGTTTGACTAACTGTATATAAATGAAAATACATAAATGCACACACACATTGATGTTGGACTCAAAGTATGTAAGTTTATAAAACTTGAGCATGTGCCACATGTTTGTTTAATTCAAATTTACAGTACATTTTTATAGCTTAAGCGGTGTAATGCTAACAATTCAATGCCTCAATTTTAATAAACAGCACTTCTGATAATCATGCTTTCTTCACGTATTTGCCGACGTTGCGCCGTTTAAGTCGTACATAAGTGCGAGCGAGATAGCAAGTTGAGAGAAGAGAGATTCACTGCACGACACACAAAGAAAATTTATGTTAAAAATGGCAACGAACTGGATAATTTTCGGATGATCCGTGTCAAAAACGATCGTATATGCAGATAAACGTACTTAAAATCGCTTAAATATTAAATGATTGCAACGAGATCAACGTCAGCGAATTGCACTATGTACTGTATGATATGTCATCATGTAATTTTACTTCACGTCCATTCTCGTTCTTGATAATTTAATTTTACCTGAAGCATTCGTCACTAGTATGGCAAGCAATTATATACAAGAACAAAAACAATGCTTGCACTTTATATGTATAATTGTAAACTAGTTAACTAAGTTAAACTCGTCTTCTTTTGTGTTTATTTCCAAAAACAAAATTTTCTATCAATTTCATTCCACATGCAATGTGCTGCTTGGGAATGGTGACATGTAATCGATATTTACTTCGAGCTATCGAAACCGAAAACTCGTTTTTTAGACAGTGTTGATTTTGTGGAATCGATATTAATATCGCATACAATACAAATATTTCTACACGGGTGATTGCACAGCCAATGGGTTGTTCGATAACTTATTTTTCGGTAGATTTTAAATATCAACAATATTTAGACACATTCAGAAATGGTTTGCTCATTATGGTTTGAATTAAGTAATTCTTTCTAAGAAATAACTTATGTAAATATCTATGTTCATAGATATGTGAGTAAAAATTACATATCACACATATATTTAAGGTACATACCATTGACATTAGCGGCATGCATGGAAAGCGCATTACATTAACTGTTAAAAGAGGAGCACCAAATACTACAGTCAAAAAATGAAAGCTTCGCACGCAAGCTTTAGACAGCTTTTCGACGGCGTTGCTCTTAACTAATGCTGAAACTCGAAGGCCATTGCTGATGTAGTTAAGAGTTGGGTACTCTCTAAGCTTCAGTTGTGTGTGTGTGTGTATGTTAGCTGATGGTATTAATGCTTTCACTTGCTCTTTCAGGCCATTGCGGCTGCTGCAGCAGTGGTGCTTGCGCTCCTGAAAAAGGCCATCCAGGGAGAGATGGACAGTTAGATGGATGCTGTGGATTTTATGGATGTTGTTGTTGGTACTGTTGTTCTTTTTCATGATGGCAGCCGCTGTTATGGCTCCTCCGCATGATGTTGTTGTGTTACTGTTGGTACAAGAACTGCTTGGGCTTATCATGAGTAAATCGAATCAGTTTATCTACAGTTAATGCTATGCACAGACGTGTACGCTCCTCACTACAATAATAATTAATAACTACAATTAGTAACGGACATTAATACAAGAAATTGAATTTTATCAACAATTAAATTGGTTCAATTATGGTAAGTAATCCACAACTTAAATAATAACCCTTTTACATGGCAACTCAAATAATACTACAATTACATATGGTTATGTATGTGTACTATACTAACTTAAACTCTGCATTTATCAAACAAAAGTGTGTTTGTAATCGTATATTTGATTTACTTTCGAATGTATGTATATGCACATGTTATATGTTTTCATATTGGTGTGTACCTTAACACCCACACAGCTAAAGAAACCAGCATTGGAAAAGAAACCAGCGTTACAGGACACTATGTATATGTGTTTGTGTATGTATACATACATATGTATGGATTTGACGTTGTAAATGTGTGTTAAGTTAGTCACATCGCTACTAACAAATTGAACAAGTCTTTTGTATGTCAATATGTATGTTACATTCTACACTGCAATTCCTTGACGTTTCTTATCCCATAGAACTAGTACCTCTAATTAGTCAAGTGCTTTTTTGACAAAGATGCAAAATCGCGTGTTTATTTCGTAGTTTTTTTGTAAAAACCACTTGATATACTAATGAAATGTATTTTGTAAGGTGCGATGTAAGTTAAAAAAGGAGAATAATCAGAAAAAATATAAGGATTATATTTTGAGCAGTGTACCTAAATATTTATATTTTAATCGTTGTATAAATAATTTAAAGTAAACAACCATATCCTGTGCCCATTAAAAATGGTCAAACAAGATATTATGTTTTTATTTTTTATATTTTGTATATAACTTGACTAACTTGTAGATAAATATACTAACGTATGCAGTAAAAAATTGAAATCTGCCAAATTTCCATTTAAGACTAAGACACTTATTACAAAGTTCTAGCCTTTAAGCTATTTCAATGTTGACACACACTTGTACGAAATCATTATTCACATATATCATTAAACTAATATGCTTTTTTATACCGCTACTTAAAAGTTAAGTAAATGGGTGTATTGGTTTCGTTACAATGTATGTAACAGGGAGAAGGAGACAACTCCGAGCCTATAAAGTACTTACATTTTTGATCAGCATCAACAGCCGAGTCGATTTAGCAATGTCCACCTATCTGTCCGTCCCTCCGTATGAAAATAATTTGGCGTTGGAGCAGCTCAAGTTTGTTTCAAATGTTTTTCGCGCCCCCTTCTGCCCACCCCCTTGCAAATCGGGAAAAATCACCGCACCCACAGTTTTCAAGATATGTCGCTATTATTAGTAACAAACGTTATGTATAAATAAATATGTATCGTCATACTTAATCGCATTAAGATCAGTTGCGTAGAATTGCAGTAATTGCATCAATTGCAATCAGACTCCTAAAAGTATGTAACGGGGTCCCGACTTTAATTTTCCGACTTGTTTTATATATGTTATTAAACTTCAACTAAGTGCAGTTGACCCAAAACTTATTTAAATATTAACAAAAAAAGTTAAGATATTTATTTTGTTAATTAATTTAAATTTACAATTAAGAGAAAAAATGATATTAACCATTAACCATTTAAAGTAAACTAAGTATTAAACTTGTATTTCAAAATCATAAATTTATACCTTTTAATATTTGTATTGTTATTAATTTTTTAACTTAGATCAAAACAGTCAAATAATTTTTATTCATCCGTTTATATTTTATAAATTATATTGATTTCAATCATTGCTAAAAAGATTAGATTTAAATAAAAGTTTTAATATAAATTATTTCAGATGTCTCGAAATGATCATATTGGGGAAAGAGGACCAACATCGATCGACATCGACAATAATGTGAATATTATGTAAAGGTTTTTAGCTATTCAATTAACAAATTTAATTATGTGGGAAGCGTTGGAAAGAAACGCATGGCGGAGTCATAGCATTCCTATAGCGTTTTTGGTTTTGGTGTCATCAATCTGCAGCTATTTGCCAGATGTGGCTGGTGGCAGTAGATCACAAGCACAGGATACAGTGTCAGTCTCCTTGCCAGGTGATATAATACTGGGTGGTTTGTTTCCGGTTCATGAGAAAGGAGAGGGTGTATCACCGTGCGGCCCCAAGGTGTACAACCGGGGAGTTCAACGCCTGGAGGCAATGCTCTACGCCATTGATCGTGTTAACAATGATACAAACTTACTGCCGGGCATTACGTTAGGCGTACATATACTAGATACATGTTCCAGAGACACATATGCTCTAAATCAGTCGCTACAATTTGTACGTGCATCGCTTAACAATCTGGATACGTCCATCTTCGAATGCTCAGACACATCCAGTCCCCATTTGCGAAAGAACGCGTCATCAGGTCCGGTGTTTGGTGTCATTGGTGGATCATACAGTTCGGTGTCATTACAGGTCAGTTGTCAAAATATTAATAGTTCAAATCAGACCCCCTAAAATATCAGATATGAAGACATAGCTTAAAATTTAAAATTAGATCAATATGATGGTACTATTATACACGTACTATTATCACGAAACTTTTTTTTAACTTGAAATTAAGTTAGGTTTAAGCTGAATTTAAAAAGTTACAACTTTCAAGTTAAACAATAAAAACAGAATATTTTTTGATTTTTCTTAATTTTACTTAGATCTAGCATTAAATAAGATAAACGTAAATTGGTTTCAGGTTGCAAATCTATTACGTCTCTTCCATATACCGCAAATATCGCCAGCGTCAACAGCAAAAACTCTATCGGACAAATCGCGCTTCGATTTATTTGCCAGAACGGTACCACCAGATACATTTCAGTCGGTTGCATTGGTGGACATTATAAAAAACTTGAACTGGTCCTACGTTTCCACAATCCACTCGGAGGGATCCTATGGAGAGTATGGCATTGAAGCCTTTCATAAGGAGGCAACAGAGCGTCATGTTTGCATTGCTGCTGCTGAGAAAGTGCCGAGTGCAGCGGATGATAAAGTTTTTGATTCGATTATTAGTAAGCTGTTGAAGAAACCAAACGCTCGTGGAGTCGTACTCTTTACACGCGCAGAAGATGCAAGACGCATTCTGTTGGCGGCCAAGCGAGCTAATCTCTCCCAGCCATTGCATTGGGTAGCCAGCGATGGATGGGGCAAACAGCAGAAGCTTCTCGACGGATTGGAAGATATTGCTGAGGGTGCCATTACCGTTGAGTTGCAATCAGAGATAATTGAAGACTTTGATCGATACATGATGCAATTAACTCCTCTCTCAAATCAGCGCAATCCTTGGTTCGCTGAATACTGGGAAGATACCTTCAATTGCGCCCTTACCGCTACCGCTAGTTCCGATGAATTCAAGTCATCGATCAATTCAACAATCGATAAACATAAAATTGTTTGCGATGATCGACTTAGGCTGTCAGAGAAAGTTGGGTAAGTTGGGAACAATTTTTACAATTCTTACAAGTTTTGATTTCCTTTAACTCTTTTGAATTAACCTGAACAAAATTATATTCCTCTGACTCTCTCTCTCACCCACTCTAAATATGTCAAAAAATATATGTATATCTAATTTGTCGTAATTGTAATTAAATAATTGCTTGTGCACAGATATGAACAAGAATCAAAAACGCAGTTCGTTGTTGACGCAGTCTACGCATTTGCTCATGCACTTCACAATTTACATAATGATTTGTGCACGCAGAATGATCAGAACGAAGGACAACGACAAGGACAACAGAAAAATACACATCCGCATAGTGAATCTGTATGGTATCGAAAGCCAGTAGATAGCCACTCACAGGCATGTCCAGATATGGCCAGCTATGATGGAAAGGATTTTTACAATCACTACTTGTTAAACGTCTCATTTATTGGTACACAACCCATATATATTTTATTGTTATCTCCAATATTCCAATACAACACTTTGATAACTTTTCAGATCTGGCTGGTAGTGAGGTTAAGTTTGATCGTCAAGGAGATGGCTTGGCCAGATATGATATATTAAATTATCAACGACTCGATAACTCTTCCGGATATCAGTACAAGGTTTAAAAATTACTATTTATTTATCTCTCTAAAACATAATTTGTTTTAACTCTAAATATACTTCTTAGAATTAGATATACCGTAAATTACGAATTGCGTTATCAAATTCGTAACGAAGCTGAATGTCAATATGTTTCAGAAATATTCCTCTTGAAAATATTAAAAAAGTTACTTGTTTTTGTTCGCAGGTGATCGGTAAATGGTTCAATAACCTTGAACTCAATTTAGAGACTGTAGTATGGAACAAGGAACAGGAATTGCCCACCTCAGCATGTTCACTACCCTGCAATGCTGGCATGATCAAAAAGCAACAGGTGAGCTGAACCCATTCTGAACCAATAATAGAAACCCTTGCTCTAATTTATATGCATATTTCTTTAAAATTTTCGTTTTTATTCGTTGTTGACGCAAATTAAATATATATAAATATATATGATATTGCTTTAATTCGCAGGGGGACACCTGTTGTTGGATCTGTGACAGCTGTGAACCCTACGAGTATGTCTTTGATGAGTTCACGTGCAAGGATTGCGGCCCGGGCTTGTGGCCATATACCGACAAGCTATCCTGCTTTGCTCTAAACATCCAATATATGCGTTGGAATTCACTTTTTGCTATCATTCCTATGATTATTGCCGTAATCGGGATAACGATGACTATTATTGTAATAGCGCTATTTGCCAGAAATCACGACACTCCCTTAGTTAGGGCGTCTGGGCGCGAGCTGAGCTATACACTTCTATTTGGTATTCTAGTGTGTTACTGCAACACTTTTGCTCTAATCGCGAAGCCAACAATCGGTTCCTGTGTCCTTCAAAGGTTTGGTATAGGCGTGGGCTTTTCTATTATTTATAGCGCACTTTTAACAAAAACAAATCGAATCTCTCGCATATTTCACTCGGCATCTAAGTCGGCACAACGACTTAAGTATATATCTCCCCAGTCTCAGGTGGTTATTACTACCACATTGATTGGTACGTACATTTATTTTCTTATCTATATCTGTATTTGTATTATTTGTATACAAATCTGTCTGTTTAGCAATACAAATTTTAATCACCATGATTTGGATGATTGTGGAACCGCCAGGCACTCGATTTTACTATCCAGACCGCACCGAGGTGATATTAAAGTGTAAAATACAGGACATGTCCTTTCTCTTCTCCCAACTGTACAACATGATACTCATTACAATATGCACAGTGTATGCTATAAAGACCCGAAAAATACCAGAAAACTTCAACGAATCGAAATTCATAGGATTTACCATGTACACTACCTGTATAATTTGGTTAGCATTTGTGCCAATATACTTTGGCACAGGGAACTCCTATGAAGTAAGTAACAATGTACATATGTACTATTAAATAACAAAATAGCTGATAATACATCTAGCTTCTTCGCTGCTTCGCACTCTCCTTTTATATTTTCAATTTTTAAGTTGCATTTTAAGTTTTAGTACATTTAAGTGTTAGTTTATTATTTTATTTGGAAATTGAATAAATAATTAAATCTAAGTTTTTGCGTTCTCTCTGTATTCAATTTAACTTTTAATTTCATAACAATTCATCTTTTTATTTATTTAAGCTAGGACCTTTTTTAACCGAATAAAATGAATGTAACATGTCTAAATCAATATATATATATATATTTTTTTTTTTTTTCTATATATATATATTTTATCAATAGATCCAAATAACAACACTGTGCATCTCAATTAGCTTAAGTGCGTCAGTTGCATTGGTCTGCCTTTACTCACCCAAGGTATACATACTTGTCTTCCACCCGGATAAGAATGTGCGAAAGCTAACTATGAATAGTACGGTATATCGACGATCGGCCACTACGGCAGGCGGACATGGACAAGGAATACCAACGAGTTCCGGATATAGCCGTACTCCACTTGGGACCGCAGCTGGAACAGTTCCAGGGACAAGCACAGGTGTGGGCCCTGCAACAATAGCTGCATCATCCGATAGGCCGTCTCAAAATGGTAGTCAAAGAAGTCCAAGTCTCGACCTGGACCGTAATCAAACAGCTGTTATTCATAAGGATGAAGGAGGATGGAATGGACCGCAAAGAACAACTGATAAATGCGAATGAATGCAATGCAATAGAGAATATCGAGTATTTCTGTTATCCAATTAAAAATCGATCCGAAAGCTTAATCAGAAGATAAATCATGTAGCTAAGAGTCACACTAATTAGTACATAATGATCCATGAGCAATGCATTTCAAAACGTTTCTGTCAAAGGGAGTAAATATATAAATATTTTAACAAACACGCGTAGCTCCAGTTAAGTAAAGTCATCTTGACTTTAAATGCTACTTAGGGCTCAAGCAATATACACATATTCATACACAAGTGTATATGTATAATTACATTCACAGCTTTATCTTCTTCAGAAATTATTAAATAAAAATGTTGGTCTGTGTATTTAGTCAAACTAGTTATTACCTACATTTATGGCACTAGATCAGTTCACATAATAATAATATCATGCTCTTACGTCTGCGAGTAGTCAAATTGTTACACTTACATTAAATAAAATTAATTGAATATTATTATTATTATAATTGAACACTTTCAAATAAAAACTGTATATAAATTCATCCTGCCAGTTAATTTGAGTGATTCTCATTGCTATACACTCTCAATCAATATACAACACGCATATGTGACATTCGTAGCAATTGTTTATACATATTTAAGTACGACAACGATGAGTGGAAAGCATATATATATATATATATATATATATATATAAAAAATAAACCAAGCAAAAAAATAATTTTACTGGTCTATAGTAAGTGGTGATCAATTTAGAGATACTTAGGAGATTTAAAGATATGTTTAAAACCAGAAAAGTTTACAGTGAAGTAATAAGTTATTGTTTCGAGAATAATTTTTAGTATACTTATAATCTTAATGTGTGGTGTATATGCACTTTTGCTTTTATCGCTTAATGTAACTGTCAAAAATAGATAAATGATCCAAACCAAACATTTTACACAAAATAAGCAGAAAATATTAGTAAACTGCCTAAATTGTCGAAGGAGGGAAGGGAAATTTTTAGTTTCTTTAACATTTTCACACACGTATTAAACATAGCATTAGCACCCACAAACTGTCATTAACATACTAAACATAAATATTGAATGTACAAAAGAGTACGTATAACGTTGGTGTTTAAACTACTTCCTTATATTATGTAAAAACAATGTTATTTCCAATTTAGAATTAATGTATTTGTCTTTCCGAAGGACAAAATAGAAATAAAATCACGTTTTATTTATAGTAGCATATTCACATGACTGTTGTTAAAAATATTAAAGTTAAGTTAATAAACACCATTAATAGATGCGTTAAAGTTGTCTTTAATATAGTCTGTCTTTCGATAAGCAGGATTGTCAAATTAGAATCACAAGTAATCAAAATCAAAAAATAAGTTTAAAAAAATAAAAATTCCAGAAGATCTACAAAATAGTAAAACTTATATAATATCCAATTTAATATACAATTCAGTTAGAACTACGAAATTCTTTAAGCTCAATTGGTTAACTCGTTTTCTGTGTGCTTCATTAAAATTTTTTTTATTTTGTTTTATGTACAGAAAATGTTGTTTTTTTACAATACAATCAACTACGATTATTTATTTGAAAAGTTTTTAGTTTAAATATATTAAAGTTATTACGAAACTATCAGAGTGTACAGATATATGCAAATGTATGTAAGTACGCATAATAGCGGTAATTGTGAATTCGATTTGTTACAAATAATGCACACATTATCTGAACAGAACAATTAAAAACATGGAATTTGTTGGGATAGTTCTGTTTGAATTATTCACCATTCATTTCATTCGTCTAATTTATTAATTTAATTGTTTTTGAAGCTGGACTCTGTATCAGACTCATTCTTAGTGTTCAATTAAGCACTGTGGCTGAGGAATGTTGAATATTTCGCTCAAATTCTTCCAGGCTAAGCGCTTGGTTCACATTTAAAAGAGGCAATTTACCAGCAGATGCTCGGGCAAGCAATTCCGGGGAAAACCATTGGGACAATTGATTTGTTGTGGGCGATAAGCGATCATCTCTATGGTAGCTTACTGGGCTGAGTCTATTGTTTTTTAATAATCCAGCAGACTCGCTACCTTCGGGGCCACCTAGTTGATTAAAATAAATTAATTAAATACATTAGTCACCTACATTTAAAGGAAACTCGCATTCTAAGTACCTGTAATTGAAGGTACTGAATGAATCGGAATATTAGTATGTCTGTGTAAGTCTCCATGAATCAACCGGTGCCTCGAATGTTGCTGTTGCAAATAATGATGATGATGCATTTGAGAGATACCGTCGTTATATGCAACATTCTGAAGTAGAGTAGATTCGCCGTGAAGGTTGTTTTCGTTATTCATTGCTTCAGTTGGTTGCAGGGTCTTAAGTCTTTGTTGATGTATTTGCTGCAAGTCGTTATTTGACATTGTCAGTGGGGTGATTTGTTGCTGTTGCGTGCCAGAGTTAAGAGGGCCTTTAAGAATTGGACGTCCTAAAAATTTAAAAAAATATATCCACATTAAATTTGAACTTCTATACTACTTACTTATTCAACTTTCAACACAAATTACTATTAATCTAATACTAACAATCACAAAAATAAACAATTGACCAAAAATTTTAAAGAATAATATTCATTAGTATTACATTTAAATTTCGTAATAAGAGTAATTAGAAATTTAAGCATATGTCTGAAAATGGTAAACAAATAAAATGCTAAAGTAGAAATAAAACAAGCAGGAAAGTTAAGGGGACCGGACATAAGGAATACCTTGAGCTTGATTGCTTTAAAAAATAAAAGTGATAATGCGATTAAGTAGGATGATAGATAATAATGTATAACGTTAGCTACCAATAATAGAGTAATATCTTTAAACTGTGTGTATGTGTTGTTTTTTCGCGATTTGCAGGGGAAAAGGGGGAAAACATTTGAAAAAAATTTGAGCTGCTCCAACGCAATTGGAGGCTGTGTGCCAAATTAGGTTCACAGACTGGTGGTCATGGCTAAATCGACTCGGCTGTTGATGTTGATCAAGAATACAAATACTTTATATTTTCGGAGATGTCTCCTTCTCCCGGTTACATACATTGTAACGAACACAATATACCAATTAATTTAATTGTTAAGTAACGGGTCTAAGTAGTCGGAAAGTTATAGGCAGAATTTTAGGAGCTTGATTGCTTCAAAAATAAAAACTGATATAGATAATAATTTCCAAAATTCGACATATTATATGAACTGTAAATGTGTTGGTTTTTCGCGAAAATTGACCTGCTCTAACGCAATTGGAGACTGTGTGTCGAATTCGGTTGCAAGCTTTGAGATCCGATTGTTCATACGGACATTGACTGAAATATTAGCTTTCCTAATTTTGGTTCCCAAATTTTTTTTTTTAGCATTATCATTTTTGTTTATCGAAATTCAATTAAATGATGCGCTAAACAAACCAAAAGAAAGATTGTATGTTACCAAAGGACTTTGCTCCATGTAATGTCGGCATGTTTCCAGGCGGCCACTTGATCTGTTGACTACCTCGCGACTGTGACATATGTGGTAACAATTTTGGTGAAATTTGTGGGCTGTTCGCATTTAGTTGATTCTGCATTGCGTAGTTTCCACCCAAAATCATTCGAGGTTGCAAATTAATACCTGCAGATATTACCGATGAATCATTGATCATATTGTGTACATTTGATAGTTTTGCATGATATTGTTGATGTTGCTGATATTGTTGTTGTTGTTGTTGCGGTTGTTGTTGTTGGTTGATGACACTACTGTTGTTGTGCAAGAAAGTTGTTTCTTTATCTGCGGTCATCTTCCGTAACACAGATGTTGGAGTAAACGCCAACGGTGTTGGTGAATTACTGTGCCTCGGATTCTGATGTTGACCTACTACTTGGTTAGCAACATTTGGAAACAAATCTAAAATTAAAAATAGCCAGAAAAATAGCATGTTGTAGTTAATAATGTTAATAAATAAAGTTTAGACGCATTCACATACCTTCAGAAGCATTGGATCCAATATTTTTGTTAAACAACGGATGATTTTTTACAGAATGAGGATGATTTAAATCATTTGGGTAGGCTAATTGTTTTTGTTGTACATTAGCATTTCGTCCAGAATTAGAACATTCATATAGAACTGTTGCAATTATCTCCCTAGACTGAGCAGATGTGTTAGGGCTATTCAATTCTTTTTCTAAAAATTCAAATGAAACGTCTCCTCGGATAACACCTGTTAATTGAAAATGCAAGTATTTAAAAAAAGTAGATCAGTTAAATTATATGTACATATAGAGCCACTAAATTTATTTTAACTTTAATCACCTTACATATTCTGAAAGCTAATGAATATATACATATTTAATTTTTACATAGTTTTATATAAATTTCGAGCGATAACA
Source organism: Drosophila sp. st01m (assembly GCA_018901795.1). Lineage (NCBI taxonomy): Eukaryota > Metazoa > Arthropoda > Insecta > Diptera > Drosophilidae > Drosophila > Drosophila sp. st01m. Next base: position 14,927 of record JAEIFG010000477.1, on the reverse strand, counting down.
AATATATAAATTTTTTGGAAAATCTCTAAATAAATCTCTAAAACCGTCCAAGATTGAAACAAATAAATTTTTTAATTAAAAAAAATTGTGATATTTTTGTTAAACTTTTTTAAAATGAAGTTTCGATATTAAAATTCGAGGCAAACTAAAAAAAATAGTGAACTGCGGTCTGAACGTCGTTTGTGGTATGATTTAAAAATCTGTGGAAAAACGGCTATATAAAAACATTCTATTTCTTGGGATGTTCTAGTTGATTTTATGACTTCCAGGCTTGCTGTTTATGCTTTCTGTTTTTAAAATTACTTACTTTGAAACAAGTGTTGAACCTCTATTCTTTTCTGTGATTGTTGCTGTTGCAAAGACAAAGGTGCAGGTGCAGGTCCAGGTCCAGATAGGTTTGGATCATGAACACATGGTATCAGTGCAGGATGCAACTGATTGTGAAGAATCGTTTCATTATGCCTATTATATGGCATTGACTCATTTTTGACAGCACGTTGTTGATATGATTGTAAATCATCCTTTTTCAGGTGCGAATCCTGGCCTCCTCGAATCATGTGTTGTTGGTAGCGATGATCGTGAGCATTAGGTTCACTGCGTACCGGTGAAATATTCGTCGTATATGCGGCTGATTGAGCATTATTCTGGGAGCCAAGTTGTTGCAAAAGTCTCTTAAAAGCTTCAGTATCTCGATCTCGGCTAACAGGTTTCTCGACCTGATCTGTATCTCTCTGAATCTGAATCGGTTGATGTGCGCTTGTCATTGATTTTGCAATTGTATATTCAGGACGTAAATCCACTTTTGTCATTTGTGCTTCTAAGTCCTTTACACTAGGAATTTCTGAAAATAGCATAAATTAAAGCCATACAACTTTGAAAAAAAAAATAATAAACTTGTCGCTGAGATTCTTTTGTTCATACTGACGAACAGACAGACGTTCACGGCTATATCGACGTGCGGCTCAAGAATATATAAACTTTATAGGGTCGGAGATGCCTCCTTCTTTTTGGTACATACATTGTTACGAACACAATATAACCTTTTACTGAACTGTTGCAAATGTACAAAGCAATAATTATTCCACACCTTGTGTGCTTGCAGTTGCACTCCAGAATAGATCTGGATATCTATCTCTCTATCTTGTCTTCTCACTGAGGTCCGCTTATCATACTCTTATATGCTTGATCTTTCTTACCATGTTTACTCTGCGAATCAAGTGCTGAATCTCCAAATAATAATAGCTCATTGTTATTTGATGGTTCTTTGGGTCCAAACCATCGACTGAATCGTGATTTTCCTGCAACTTCCCCTTGAACCTCACCATCATTACCCTGCAAAAAAAAAAAAGATTTTTAAATTTAAATTTAATATAAATTCATGATTGATGTTGGCGCCGGTAGCGGAACTGTCAACAAAACTAACCGAAATATAACCGAAATAAATACCTTTCAAAGAAAGTTAACGTTTGTATCTGTACGATTTCAGTATATTTTTCGAAAAATTATTTATTTTTTCTGTATGAATATAATTTTGGTTTACATTAAAAAAATAACTTAAAATGGCAGTTTGGTTCGCATGGTTTGCATGAAATGCATACAAAAGTACGTGTCAGTTAATATATGAAAAAATCATGCCAAATTGGGCAAAGATTTTACTCATAAAGTTTCTAAGAACCGATTGTTGCTGAATGTCATTTTAATCATGGTTCCTTTCATTTGTTTGGCATTTAAATGTATGCAAAATATTAAAGAGAAATCAAAAAGAAATATGTGAATTTATATGTCTAAACAACTATTTGACTAACTGATAACAATATGCAGAGGTAAATGTAATACCAACCATAAGTGCATGATCCATTGGATCCATGTTTAGAAAGGCGTCAAAATTGAACTCAAGCTCAGAATTAGAAATTTTGTTACTGTTGCTGCTGTTGTTGTGTTTTGATGGCACTGTTGTTTCATCTGAAGAATTTTTTGTGTAATTAGTCGAATTGATTCGGTTTAAACTGGCAATACTACTGCTCCTTGATGTAGTAGTTGTTTCAAATTGGTTTGCATTAAAAGAGATTTCTTTAGACTTTGAATCTTCATTGTCATTGAGTTTTAAAGCTGAATCAGCATCCGCCTCATTAGCCATATCATCGAATCCATGCAAATCAATTGTTTCATGCTGGGATGTTGGTCCAGCACTGAACCATTCTGGTTCATGCGCATCATGTATTTGGTAAAAGTTTCGCTTGCCTCGATTTTGACTAATCGAAGAATCACTAAAATTGAATTTATCCTTATTGTATGCCCGGCGTCCACCCCCCCTCCACAATGAACATTCTTTTTGCCATGTTGATCATGTTGATCTCGTTCTCGATCCCGAGTATCTGTTGGCCGGTTCGTGCGTTCGTTAAGACGTCGATCACGATCACCATGATTGGGATTTTGATCATTGGATCGGTCACTATGCTTTCCACTAAATGTTCTCTGACGCTGAGAATGTTGTTGTTGGTTAGTAATACTACCATCAAGTGGTCTGTCTTTATCAAGATTCATTACATTTGAGTCTGTTGTCCAATTATCATTTCGGGGTAACAGTCGCCCACTCCCAATACGCCTCTCCTGAGCATTTAAGCTGCCAGCCTGTCCACCCTGACGTGCTGATAGGAATGTAGGTGATGCTGATAATACCAACGATTGATCATTGTCCTGCGATTGTTGACTGCTGTTGTTATAAGATGGTTTTTCACTACGCTCCCATTCGCTTCCATGATTACATACTGGAGAGCCTATTAGATTAGTAGGATGACATTTCATGTCTTGTGTTGTAGGTATTGAAATTCCATCTTTTGATTTCGTGAGGGGCCCATCGTTATTATCAAAATTTACTTTATCAATTTGTGCTGATGATGATGCTTCATTGCTTCCTCCAGTTGTAATTACGAAGCGTCGCTTTGCAAATGCCGGCATTAAATGTGATGATGAAATACTTCGATGATCTATATTAGACGATTTATATGTTGTACTCATACTCATATTTCCCGGCCCCATTAATGTTAACCCAATCTGAGCGTCTTCTCCTCCTCCTCCGCCGATTTGATCGTTTGAGCTGAAGCGTTGATAGTAATTATGAGCTCTTTCTCTATTTCTCAGAGCTCGCCTCGAGCTAAGTAAACCATTTGAACTGGCTAGGTTTAAATTCTCCCTATCGGGAGACAAACTAGTTTTATTCCCGTAAGTGGAATTATTAATGTTGCTGTTGTTGCTTAAATTCGATGGAAGTCCATTGATTTTCCAAAAATTTAATGTATGCAGATCCGTTTGATTAGCACAGTTTGGACGTTGTCGTGAACTTCCTTCGTATCGTAGCGATAACAGATCAGCCCGTGAATATCTGAATATGAGAAATATATTAAAATGTACAAAGTATATATAAGTGAATAATAAAAATACACTTAATACGAGTATGCATATAGGAGTTTTAATTTCACTTTGAAGTTACTTCGACTGTTCATGATTGTTAACAAATAATAACAGATATTTGAGCCATATGTTATTTTTACTCGGTTAAGAACAAGTATCGTTGTTAGGAACGTTACGAAAATAAGCAAACTTAAAAAAAATAACAGGAAGGTTTTTTTTTTGCAACATAAAATATGGGAATTTGTAACGTTGGCAAAAGAATTACTTGACTAACTGTCCAATTTTATACATATGAATACTTCTTTCCTTACCTGGCTTTATCTCTAACATTTTCCATTTTGCACTTTCATTTGCTATCGGCGTCCTCCTATTTGTTGCGTTTGTAAAACAATTTATAAAGTTTTAAATTTTACAACTTTTGCGAACATATATACACATACATATGTATATTCAAAATGAGTACATGTCATTCTACTCTCTAATACATACATATATTTTGCAATCTTTATAAGGAATTTACTTTGCAGAAAGACGCAAGTATTCCTAAATATTATTAAATGCGCTTTAGTTTTCACAGTAATTAAAATTTTTTAATACAAGCATTTACAAGCGTTCATTCGTTGTTTTGTCTCTAATGCTTATCCACACTGGTTGTATGTACATACATATAAAAGCATTAATATATATGAATATATATATATATATATATATATGTATATATCGATATATATATTTATATATGCACAAAGAAATTTTCAGACTGAAATGTGTGTTCACTTGTTGCCTCCACGCACTTGTTTTGTTTATATGATTTTAGCAATATTTATATGCTTTTCTATGTTTGTCATTTGTGAAAGTATTAATTTTTCGTAATATAATCGCTTTATTACACTGTAGGGATGGGATTAAACATGGCGATATCGATACTATATCGATATTGTCTGACAATATTAAAGCAAAAAACGATACAATATTCATTGCGATAGTATCGATACACGATAAACTTAAACATTTCATAAAAGTACAAAAACTAAACAAATAACCTATAGAGTACTCATTTCATACAAGCAAAAGTGTCCAAGTAAATTCCTTGACATCGCGTCCACGTCCATGGACCCAATGTGCGAGGGAAATTATTAAGACTTGCTCGACGCTTGCTCAGTAACCAAAACATAAAACATGCGTCCTATGAAATACCCTTTACGCTTAATACAATATTGTCTTCAATATTTTTGAAAGCAAAACACCATATATGTATCAAATTGATAAAGAAAGAATATAAAATAAATGCAATGGGCTTTTTTAGAAATAAAAACTAATTTTTTAAGCTTTAAGCTTTCTAAGGGAATGCATAGTACTAGAAAAAGAAAACGTATCAAAATATTCCGTGTAGTTTAAGAGTTATTAATTAATTTCAGAAAATCCCCATAGTGCTCTGTTAGATCGCGAGAAGAGCACGTCGAAGACATACAATTTGAGAATATTAATCTCTTGCCTTTATTTATGAATTTGTTACATTTTTGGTTTTTTGCTATCAAAAATATTAAAAAAAATAACGTTTAAGACGTAAAGGGTATTTCATGGACGCGTGTTTTATTTTCTGCCAGCCAACTGAACTGAAAGTTAAAATAATTTCCCTCGCTAATTTCCACGGAAAAATTTTCAGCGGACGCCATTTCAAGTCATTTGCTTGGATACTTTTAGTTGTATGAAATAAGTTCACTATAGGTTATTTGCTTAGTGATATTAGATAAAAATAAAAACTCTTTTTTAAATTTTCACATGCAATTTATTTTTGAAAGTAAAAAATATTAATTTAAATCGGATTAAAATGCTTCTTTGTGTTGTGTGGCCAAGGTTGATTCACAGAATTAAATTGCATTCCCGCCTGCAACCATTCCAACTCGCGCTGCACGATCAGGCAAGAGGGTTGACAGGGAGGTTTTTATTCTTTTAATGTATTGTACAATTTAGAAGAATGTATTGACAACATAGGTTCTTATTAATAAAATCCAAAAATTGTTGCTTAAATTTAGTTATAGTTAGGAGACATTTCCTCCATTCATATAACCTACTTAATTAACAATAATTTTAGCATATTTGAAAACAATAGTTTAAAGGCAAAAGACCGTTCGATTGCTGAGACACCGTTAGATGCTCATTATTTGATTTCCTAATTTAAGTTTGCGAAAGTTTTAGATAGAACTAAGTAACAATTTATGCTAATATTAATAATAAATTTAAGTAAATTGTACAATACTAGAGGCCCCGCTTTTGCCTCCTTGCTTTGCTCGGACGCAGTCCCACACTTAAAGTTTCAGAAACCTATATATATAAAATGCTTTGACCTCACTGACTGACTGACTGACAGATATATTACAGCCATGGCCAAACCACATGTCCAAGACACTTGAAGTTTTTTTAAAAAATCAGAATAATTTTTTACAGATTCGTATGAGTATTTTTATTTTTTTCATTCCACCTGCAACTTATTTTGAAAGATAAAAAACATTAATTTTAATGGCATTAAATGCAAGCTCGCTAAGCAAGCATTGAAAACGTTCAACTCGTGTGTACGCCAGTGTTGCCAGAATTTTGTGGACAAAAATAGCCAAATGGAAGCATGAAAAAGTGCAAAAGATAGCTGAAATTAAAAAAAAAAATAACTTAAAACATTGCTTTACTGTTTATCGATGTTAAATTAAGAATTATAGACAATACTGATCTGAAAATAAAACCCTTTATTGAATCTGTTTTTTTATTACAAAATGATTTAGTATTGTCAATTGCGATGAAGTTATCGTCAGAATTAGTGTGTTTTTGTTGTGTGTGGCCAAGGTTGACTCACAGAATAAGTTTGCATTCCCTCACGCAACCATTCCAACTTACGCTGCATGATCAGGAAAGGGGGTTGACGGGGGGTGCAAACAAAGTTGTATTCTTTTAATGTTATTTTACATTTTACAAGAATTAATTGGCAACAAAGTTTCTTAATAATATTAACAAAAAATAGTTGTAGTAGATCTTAGTTTTAGTTATGAGACATTATTTCATTTATATATCCTACTTAATTAACGATAGCATAATTATTCTAGTATATTAAAGATGATAGTTTATAAGCACATAGCCTTTCAGTTGCTGAAACACCGGTGGGTGTTCATTGTTTGATTTTTTAGTATCATTAAGCGAAATATTACTTAGAAATAAGTGACAATTTATACTAATACTAGTGGGCCCGCTTTTGCGTCCTTGCTTTGCTCGGACGCAGATCCCCACTTAAAGTATCAGAAATATTATTATTTAAATTATTTCGTCATTTGCAGACAACTAAAGAGGTGGCGCCATCTATTGTTAGTGGCGCCATCTAACAATAAGCCCGTAATGCTTTACGGATTGACAAATAGTACATAGATTTTGCGAACATGCATTTTTAATTCGATTTAATAAATATTTATTATTTTCAAAAATTAAATGCAGTTAAAAATTTAAAAAGAGCTTCTGATTTTATCTTTTATTAGTGAGCAAATTTTTTGTGTATGTGGCCAAGGTTGACTCACAGAATTAGTTTGCATTCCCTCCTACAACCATTCCAACTTGCGCTGCATGATCAGGCAAGGGGGTTGACGGGAGGGTGCAAACAGAGTTTTATTCTTTCAATGTTACTTTACATTTAACAAGAATTAATTGGCAACTTTAGTTTCTTAATAATATAAACTAATAACAGTTGTAGTAAATTTTAAATTTTAGTTAGGAGACATTATTGTAATTATTTATCCTACTTAATTAGCGTTAACATAGTTATTCTAGTATATTAAAAAAAAAGAAAAAAATAGTTTTTAAGCAAATGCCGTTAAGTTGCTGAAACACTGGTAGGTGCTCATTATTTGATTTTATATTAACATTAATCATAATTTTAGCTAGAAATAATTGACAATTAATACTAATATTAATAATAGATTTAAGTTAGTTATACCGTTTAATACTAATTTTAAGAATAATTTGTGTGGCACACAAATAGTTTTGATCATTCAATTCATTTCATTTCAATAGCTTTTTAATTTTTCTTAATGGCATTACTCTTAAGTTCAAGATAGATATAAGTGACATTTTAAACTAATTTTAATAATAGGTTTATACAAATTATATTAGTAAGTGCTTATTTTAAAAAGAGTTTGTAACATGCAAATAAACTTATGTTTTACGATTTGATGCGATATATTTCATTATTATATATATTAAATGTAGCTGGCAGAGTACCAATCGCAGCAAGTGTAACATAAAATCAAAGCGAGCATATGATATATTATGTGTGTGGTGAATTTCAATACACCGTGCCTACTCCTTTTCTCCACCACAGAGCAAGCCGCATTCAACCCGCACCACCCCTCCCACCATAGACATACGATCAGCAGGCAGCCGCAGACTCACACGAGCCAGCAGCAACCGGCAGGTGCGAAGCCGAGCGGAAAGAGCACAGCAAGATAACTCGACTCCCCCGCAATGAATCAGTAGGGGCAAGCACAGCGCGTTTGGAAACATTAAAAGTATTAAGTGAGTTGTAGCTAGCATATTAAAATTTAAGTATAGTAACAAAATAGTATTAGTAACAATAATAATAATAAAAATAATCAAATTAATAGTAATAAAATGATAAGTGTCAGTGAAGTGAGTAACAATATCAATATCAATTGGGAATTGCAGGTGCCAATCCGAGGGAACAGCTGTTTATTTACAACTGCTCACCTGGATTGGCATCCGCGTAGCCCAATATGCAAAGTGAAATTAAATTAAGATTAAAGCGAAATAAAAGCGAGACTCAAAGTGAGATTAAGAAGTGACCAATGGGCAGCATAAGGCAGTATTATTCAATAGCAATATTGCTCAGGAGAATTCAAGTGAATATATTCAGCAACATATGTATATGTGAGCTTGTATGAATTAAATAGTTTTTATTGACTGAGACATTAAAATTATCGCGTATAAGAATTTTGTGTTTATGTGTTTATGTATGTTTGTGAAAACGGGATCGCATAAAGTGAATATGAAAACAACAAAAACTTCAAAATATTGCCCTTATCTGAACAGCACTGACTCCAGCATATTTATTTATAGAATATGCAATTGTATTGGCGTCCACGTAGACTGAGGAAATTTAATGAGCGGACTTAACTTAGATTATATTGATTAAAATAATATTCAAGTGCATCAAATTTAATTAAATATAAATATAAATATAAATGTAGTTCAATGCTCGTGATCATACAGATAATAATATTATTATAATATTATTTTTAATATTATTTTAAATTTAAAATATCAAACAAATGTTGTGTTTGTGTTTCTATTCTATTCCCCCCACCTGCCGCAAAGTCCGGGCGCTCAATCGGTTCTCGTACTTTCTATATTCAATTTCAAATGCTGAATATTTTGCATAAACAAATTATTAGCATTTAACAATCGAAAACAAAATGTATTGGTTGCACAAAAGTGCGACCGGGCCCAGTTGCGGTGGAGGGCAAAGAGCACAGTGAACTAGCAATTTATATTAAATACTATAATTGCAATTTCAGGAAGCAGTTTTGACATCTCAGTGATTCCACGGCAGGCGTCTCGGGTCAGCATACAGGCGGATCGGTTGCCCAGAATTGGCAGCAAAAGTTCAGACAAAGTTGGATGCTCAGGCGGAGAAATTCATCAGTCAGTCAAGGAGGTTCAGATAAGTGGGTATGATTTGCATTCTGTCTTCCATTCAGCATACTAATGCATGTTATAAATTTGCAGGTATTTTATGCATTATTATTGGCCGCCGTTCGGGTTGCTTTGGATATCTAGTGGGTCGTCAGTCAAATCGATGTGTTCTGTTGTTGTTTCAATCGTGGAGTCAGTGGCTTCGCCATACGGTATGTTTACATTTGAAGAAGTTTGCTCAGTGTAAGTTCTAATTGACATTTCTTCCAAAGCAGGTACAAGCAGACAGAGAGGCACAGTCGACCCGTCCTGATATGCGGAAGAAATCGCATCGCAGGCCTCAGAGCAGTGTCCATGACGTCTCATTCTTAATACAACGCTCCGTTGCTGCTGTTGTGTAAAACTACCACGTGAATAAAATTGATTGCTATTTAAATACGCCGCTGGATTTGTACTGGGATTGGATATAGCCGCTGAGCCCTCTATAGGTCGGCCGCCCGTTTGACTGCTTATGATCGCTAGAATTGCCGTCGAGAATTCATTGTTGCCTTCAACTGCCGGATTCGTTGCGTTTATTGAGGATACTGTTGGCAACTGTCTCAAAACACTAGGTTCGCATGGATTTTGCAAAGCCCCTCCTTGCTGCTCGTTTCTTTAAAGTTGCTCTGCGAGGAGTCTCCGTGCAACGCGTGATTGCACGAAGTCACTTGAAGTTTGTTCTTCAATATATCTGCGAGCATCAGCCTCGAATAGCAGATTCAGTTCTTGCCTACAGCGTTCTATTTGATGTTGCTGCTGTCGCCATGCCAACATTTTTTGGCTGATCTGCTCAAAAATGCGTTGACAATCGCTATTAAGTCTTTCGTGTTGGTGTTGTTGCTGCTGTCTTTGCATTTTAGCTCGCTCCAAGTCGCTCATAAAGAATCTATTAAGTTGCTCCTGAAATATATGAGATCTCAACGTGAGTGGACGATCTAGTTGGATTGGCTTAGGGACGTAAATTGGCTCTGGGGCTGGCGGTGGAAGTCGATTTGAAGGAGGCAAACATAAGTCAATCATTTGTACGTATCTTTGTATATACTTAAGTCTTACTGGGACATATTTTTTTGTGTATGTGGCCAAGGTTGACTCACAGAATTAGTTTGCATTCCCTCCTACAACCATTCCAACTTGCGCTGCATGATCAGGCAAGGGGGTTGACGGGAGGGTGCAAACAGAGTTTTATTCTTTCAATGTTACTTTACATTTAACAAGAATTAATTGGCAACTTTAGTTTCTTAATAATATAAACTAATAACAGTTGTAGTAAATTTTAAATTTTAGTTAGGAGACATTATTGTAATTATTTATCCTACTTAATTAGCGTTAACATAGTTATTCTAGTATATTAAAAAAAAAAAAAAAAATAGTTTTTAAGCAAATGCCGTTAAGTTGCTGAAACACTGGTAGGTGCTCATTATTTGATTTTATATTAACATTAATCATAATTTTAGCTAGAAATAATTGACAATTAATACTAATATTAATAATAGATTTAAGTTAGTTATACCGTTTAATACTAATTTTAAGAATAATTTGTGTGGCACACATATAGTTTTGATCATTCAATTCATTTCATTTCAATAGCTTTTTAATTTTTCTTAATGGCATTACTCTTAAGTTCAAGATAGATATAAGTGACATTTTAAACTAATTTTAATAATAGGTTTATACAAATTATATTAGTAAGTGCTTATTTTAAAAAGAGTTTGTAACATGCAAATAAACTTATGTTTTACGATTTGATGCGATATATTTCATTATTATATATATTAAATGTAGCTGGCAGAGTACCAATCGCAGCAAGTGTAACATAAAATCAAAGCGAGCATATGATATATTATGTGTGTGGTGAATTTCAATACACCGTGCCTACTCCTTTTCTCCACCACAGAGCAAGCCGCATTCAACCCGCACCACCCCTCCCACCATAGACATACGATCAGCAGGCAGCCGCAGACTCACACGAGCCAGCAGCAACCGGCAGGTGCGAAGCCGAGCGGAAAGAGCACAGCAAGATAACTCGACTCCCCCGCAATGAATCAGTAGGGGCAAGCACAGCGCGTTTGGAAACATTAAATTAAATTTAATTAAATATAAATATAAATATAAATGTAATGTAAACATTAAAAGTATTAAGTGAGTTGTAGCTAGCATATTAAAATTTAAGTATAGTAACAAAATAGTATTAGTAACAATAATAATAATAAAAATAATCAAATTAATAGTAATAAAATGATAAGTGTCAGTGAAGTGAGTAACAATATCAATATCAATTGGGAATTGCAGGTGCCAATCCGAGGGAACAGCTGTTTATTTACAACTGCTCACCTGGATTGGCATCCGCGTAGCCCAATATGCAAAGTGAAATTAAATTAAGATTAAAGCGAAATAAAAGCGAGACTCAAAGTGAGATTAAGAAGTGACCAATGGGCAGCATAAGGCAGTATTATTCAATAGCAATATTGCTCAGGAGAATTCAAGTGAATATATTCAGCAACATATGTATATGTGAGCTTGTATGAATTAAATAGTTTTTATTGACTGAGACATTAAAATTATCGCGTATAAGAATTTTGTGTTTATGTGTTTATGTATGTTTGTGAAAACGGGATCGCATAAAGTGAATATGAAAACAACAAAAACTTCAAAATATTGCCCTTATCTGAACAGCATTGACTCCAGCATATTTATTTATAGAATATGCAATTGTATTGGCGTCCACGTAGACTGAGGAAATTTAATGAGCGGACTTAACTTAGATTATATTGATTAAAATAATATTCAAGTGCATCAAATTTAATTAAATATAAATATAAATATAAATGTAGTTCAATGCTCGTGATCATACAGATAATAATATTATTATAATATTATTTTTAATATTATTTTAAATTTAAAATATCAAACAAATGTTGTGTTTGTGTTTCTATTCTATTCCCCCCACCTGCGGCAAAGTCCGGGCGCTCAATCGGTTCTCGTACTTTCTATATTCAATTTCAAATGCTGAATATTTTGCATAAACAAATTATTAGCATTTAACAATCGAAAACAAAATGTATTGGTTGCACAAAAGTGCGACCGGGCCCAGTTGCGGTGGAGGGCAAAGAGCACAGTGAACTAGCAATTTATATTAAATACTATAATTGCAATTTCAGGAAGCAGTTTTGACATCTCAGTGATTCCACGGCAGGCGTCTCGGGTCAGCATACAGGCGGATCGGTTGCCCAGAATTGGCAGCAAAAGTTCAGACAAAGTTGGATGCTCAGGCGGAGAAATTCATCAGTCAGTCAAGGAGGTTCAGATAAGTGGGTATGATTTGCATTCTGTCTTCCATTCAGCATACTAATGCATGTTATAAATTTGCAGGTATTTTATGCATTATTATTGGCCGCCGTTCGGGTTGCTTTGGATATCTAGTGGGTCGTCAGTCAAATCGATGTGTTCTGTTGTTGTTTCAATCGTGGAGTCAGTGGCTTCGCCATACGGTATGTTTACATTTGAAGAAGTTTGCTCAGTGTAAGTTCTAATTGACATTTCTTCCAAAGCAGGTACAAGCAGACAGAGAGGCACAGTCGACCCGTCCTGATATGCGGAAGAAATCGCATCGCAGGCCTCAGAGCAGTGTCCATGACGTCTCATTCTTAATACAACGCTCCGTTGCTGCTGTTGTGTAAAACTACCACGTGAATAAAATTGATTGCTATTTAAATACGCCGCTGGATTTGTACTGGGATTGGATATAGCCGCTGAGCCCTCTATAGGTCGGCCGCCCGTTTGACTGCTTATGATCGCTAGAATTGCCGTCGAGAATTCATTGTTGCCTTCAACTGCCGGATTCGTTGCGTTTATTGAGGATACTGTTGGCAACTGTCTCAAAACACTAGGTTCGCATGGATTTTGCAAAGCCCCTCCTTGCTGCTCGTTTCTTTGAAGTTGCTCTGCGAGGAGTCTCCGTGCAACGCGTGATTGCACGAAGTCACTTGAAGTTTGTTCTTCAATATATCTGCGAGCATCAGCCTCGAATAGCAGATTCAGTTCTTGCCTACAGCGTTCTATTTGATGTTGCTGCTGTCGCCATGCCAACATTTTTTGGCTGATCTGCTCAAAAATGCGTTGACAATCGCTATTAAGTCTTTCGTGTTGGTGTTGTTGCTGCTGTCCTTGCATTTTAGCTCGCTCCAAGTCGCTCATAAAGAATCTATTAAGTTGCTCCTGAAATATATGAGATCTCAACGTGAGTGGACGATCTAGTTGGATTGGCTTAGGGACGTAAATTGGCTCTGGGGCTGGCGGTGGAAGTCGATTTGAAGGAGGCAAACATAAGTCAATCATTTGTACGTATCTTTGTATATACTTAAGTCTTACTGGGACATATTTTTTTGTGTATGTGGCCAAGGTTGACTCACAGAATTAGTTTGCATTCCCTCCTACAACCATTCCAACTTGCGCTGCATGATCAGGCAAGGGGGTTGACGGGAGGGTGCAAACAGAGTTTTATTCTTTCAATGTTACTTTACATTTAACAAGAATTAATTGGCAACTTTAGTTTCTTAATAATATAAACTAATAACAGTTGTAGTAAATTTTAAATTTTAGTTAGGAGACATTATTGTAATTATTTATCCTACTTAATTAGCGTTAACATAGTTATTCTAGTATATTAAAAAAAAAAAAAAAATAGTAGTTTTAAGCAAATGCCGTTAAGTTGCTGAAACACTGGTAGGTGCTCATTATTTGATTTTATATTAACATTAATCATAATTTTAGCTAGAAATAATTGACAATTAATACTAATATTAATAATAGATTTAAGTTAGTTATACCGTTTAATACTAATTTTAAGAATAATTTGTGTGGCACACATATAGTTTTGATCATTCAATTCATTTCATTTCAATAGCTTTTTAATTTTTCTTAATGGCATTACTCTTAAGTTCAAGATAGATATAAGTGACATTTTAAACTAATTTTAATAATAGGTTTATACAAATTATATTAGTAAGTGCTTATTTTAAAAAGAGTTTGTAACATGCAAATAAACTTATGTTTTACGATTTGATGCGATATATTTCATTATTATATATATTAAATGTAGCTGGCAGAGTACCAATCGCAGCAAGTGTAACATAAAATCAAAGCGAGCATATGATATATTATGTGTGTGGTGAATTTCAATACACCGTGCCTACTCCTTTTCTCCACCACAGAGCAAGCCGCATTCAACCCGCACCACCCCTCCCACCATAGACATACGATCAGCAGGCAGCCGCAGACTCACACGAGCCAGCAGCAACCGGCAGGTGCGAAGCCGAGCGGAAAGAGCACAGCAAGATAACTCGACTCCCCCGCAATGAATCAGTAGGGGCAAGCACAGCGCGTTTGGAAACATTAAATTAAATTTAATTAAATATAAATATAAATATAAATGTAATGTAAACATTAAAAGTATTAAGTGAGTTGTAGCTAGCATATTAAAATTTAAGTATAGTAACAAAATAGTATTAGTAACAATAATAATAATAAAAATAATCAAATTAATAGTAATAAAATGATAAGTGTCAGTGAAGTGAGTAACAATATCAATATCAATTGGGAATTGCAGGTGCCAATCCGAGGGAACAGCTGTTTATTTACAACTGCTCACCTGGATTGGCATCCGCGTAGCCCAATATGCAAAGTGAAATTAAATTAAGATTAAAGCGAAATAAAAGCGAGACTCAAAGTGAGATTAAGAAGTGACCAATGGGCAGCATAAGGCAGTATTATTCAATAGCAATATTGCTCAG